>OZ024726.1:2304144-2674144 GCA_964016875.1 Fallopia convolvulus
TTTAGTTGTTTGTCACTTCGTTTAATGTACTTAGGTCGCAAGTGTTTGTAACTTGGTTTCGTTTGGAAGCAATGAAGTTGTTTGTAACTTGGTTTCGTTTGGAACCAATAAAGATGTTTGTAACTTGGTTTCGTTTGGAACCAATAAAGTTGTTTGTAACTTGGTTTCGTTTGAAATCAATGAAGTTATTATCATTTACCATATATTCCGATTACTGAGACGGATTGTAGTTGGATGTCCCATTTGAAATCGTTTGTTTTCTCCCATTTGAGTCCTCGAGCCAAATATTGTTGGTAGAAAGTGTTTGTTTAAATGTAATGTCTTCACTATAGCAATATAGCGACCACATGGTCGCGACCTAGAATAATTTTAGCGACCATATGGTCGTTATATTTAAAATTTTAGCTCGAAATTTCGTTTTTTAGCGCGGATTTTGATTTAATTTCGTAAATAGCGACCATATGGTCGCCAAGAACGAATTTTATGGCGCCACGTGGAGGGAAAATCTGAAAATTCGATTTTTCGCCAAATTTTTCGATTTGCGACCATATGGTCGCCAAGAACGAATAGCGACCATATGGTCGCTAAGTGGCGGCATGGCCCACCACTTAAAAACGCTTACAGTTAGCGACCATATGGTCGCTAACCCTGAATAAAAAGGAGAACACGGGTTCTCCTTCGTCATTTCCGCCTTCTCTGCCCTTCGTCCCCTTCGTTCCTCTTTCGAGATCCCGACATCGCCGCCGCCGTTGGTAGCCCGTCTCCGCCTCGTGCGCCTCCTCCTGCGCCGCCGGCCGTCTTCTGGGCCTCCTGCACCTGCTTGCGCCTCCTCCTGCGCCGCCCTCCTCCAGCGCCGCCGCCTCCTTTGCCGCCCGTCTCCGCCACCTACACCCCGCCATTTATTGTTTGATTGATTGAGAAATTGATTAAGAAAATTGGTATTGTTTAGGGGTTAGGGTTTAGTTGTTGTTGTTGAATGAGAAATTAAATAGTTGATGTTGTTTAGGGGTTAGGGTTTAGTTGATGTTGTTGTTGAATTTGAGAAAATTTGAGAAATTGATTAGTTGTAGTTGTTTAGGGGTTATGGTTTAGTTGTGGTTGTTGTTGTTGTTGAATTTGAGAAAATATGATTGAGAAGTTGTTGTTGTATCTTGTTGTTGTTATTGGTTAGTTGTTGTTGTTGTTTTAGAAATTGATTGAGCAAAATTTGATTGATTGAGATAGAGTTTGATTTGGAAAAAAATTGGATTAAATTGATTGTTGTTGTTGATAGAGTTTGAATGAATTAGAACAAGTTGATTGTTGAGAAAAATTGATAGAGTTTGAATGAAATTGATAGAGTTTGAATGAATTAGAACAAGTTGATTGTTGAGAAAAATTGATAGAAATTGAATGTTGATTTTTCATTTGTCAAGTTTGAATGAAATTGAATGTTGTTGTGCAAATGTTGTGAAAAATGAATTTGTATTGAATTATTTGTTTTTTAGTTGTGTTATTATGGCCGGAGGATCACGCCGACGTGGACGAGGTCCTCGTCCGGACGAGCCGAATGATCACTCATCCGAGGAAACCAACACGGACACACCACATTTGTCCGAGGACGACGGGGCCCGCCGTCCTAGTACAGAGGAGGCGGGCACACAAGCGGAAGAGTCTCGGGCCACTACGTCCGCGTCCTCATCGGGATCGAGTACAGGAGGGCTCGATCCCAAACGCATTTGAGATCTTTCTATTGCCGGCGGGTGGTCCGTACAATTTCTTCTTAGACAAAATTATTATTTAAAGTCTTTTCTTACTTGTAAATATGTTATAACATGTGTTTTGAAATCTCGCTGCTTGCAGCCGTCGGGAGTGGTGTCGCGGTGGTTGACAAGCATCATACAAAGTCAACCTGACGATAGGGCGTCGCAGTTCGACTTTGCCTCTGCCGCGTCGAAGCAACGTTGGTTTGATGCTTGGAAGGTAAATTTTATTTTTTTTGTATTTCTTTTTACAATTTCCGCATTAATTAATTACTTTTTTTAGTTAATTGTTTGTTGGATTTAATTAGACGCACTTTAGATAGGATGACTCCCAGCCGGGTATGGACGTCGAGTCCGTCCGGTTGCTGTGGGAGAAGAGAGCAAAGAAGAGATACGATGACTTGATTGGGAAGCATCGATGTAACGGGAAGAGGCCGAGCTTCATCCAATCCGCCACTTGGGAGAAGTAGCAGACGACAGATTGGGCCACAGATGAGTTCAAAGCCAAGTGTGCCCGCCAGAAGGCAATCCGGAATGCCAATCCGGCGAACCACAGTAGTGGCCGGTTCGAGGTCCCACCTCGACACCATGCGTCGCTTGGTAAGTATTTTATCTTAATTTGATTAAAATTAAATTAAGTTAGTTTTTTTTAATAGTTCGTAACACCCTTAATGAATTTCGTAGGAGCAACACCTGCAACGCCGCATTTCGCCTCTCGAGCTTCTCATCGAGACGCACATGCAGGGCGCCGATCGGCATTTTATAGACGAGCGGTCGTCCTTAATCGCTGTAAGTTTTGATTATTTTTCCTCATTTTCCTCAATTTGAAAAGGAGTTGGTGTTGTGTTGGTGTTGTGTTGTTGTTGTTGTTGTTTGATTTGATTGAGAAGTTGTTGTTGTTGTTGTTGTTGTTGTTGTTGTTGTTGTTGTTGTTGTTGTTGTTGTTGTTGTTGTTGTTGTTGTTGTTGTTGTTGTTGTTGTTGTTGTTGTTGTTGTTGTTTGGTTTAGTTGTTGTTGTTGTTTGTTGTTGTTATTGTTGTTTGTTGTTGATGTTGTTTGTTGTTGATGTTGATGTTGGTGTTGTGTTGTTGTTGTGTGTTTGTTGATGTTGTTGTTGTTTGTTGTTGATGTTGATCTTGATGTTGTTGTTGTTTGTTGTTGTTGTTGATGTTGGTGTTGTGTTGTTGTTGTGTGTTTGTTGATGTTGTTGTTGTTTGTTGTTGTTGTTGATGTTGTTGTTGTTTGTTGTTGATGTTGATGTTGTTGTTGTTTGTTGTTGTTGTTGTTGTTGTTGTTTGTTGTTTGTTGTTATTCTTGATTTGATTGAGAAGTTGTTATTGTTGTTGTTGAATTTTGTTCTTGATTTTTGATGTTGTTGTTGTTGATTTGTTGTTGTTGTTGTTGTTGTAAATGTAAACACTTTAGTTGTTGTTTTTTGTCGCTAAATGGTGGTGTTGTTGTTGATTTTTGTTGTTGATGTTGTAAATGGTTTAGTTGTTGTTTGTTGTTCTTGTTGTTGATTGTTGTTGTTTTCGATTTGTTGTTGTTGTTGTTGTTGTTTTATTTTAATTATTTGCGTGATTGGACTCGAACCCAGGAGATCCTCACCTAGAGGTCGGCGGAAACGGGCACCCCGCCGTCCTTTCAGGACCAGTGTGATGCCTTTCTTACGGCCGTTGGGGGGGTGGGCCCGGGAGGTGCCATCTTCGGCCTTGGCAATGCGGCCCATGAGTTTTACGGCGACCGATTGACGGCGCCGCGTCGTCCAGCTCCTCGGGTGGCGGAATTATCGTAGGAAAACGTCAGCCTTAGGCAAGATGTGGATGAGCTCAAGAGTAAGATGGTGAAGTTCGAGGAGTTTATGCGCCGGTCCCAAGGGGGTGAGGGATCGTCCCGCCGATCCGGTCCCGACGGCTCCGGCGACGACGACGGCTCCGGCGAAGCCGTATAGATTAGCGTAGTTTTATTATATTATTGTAAATTATTTTAATTTATGTAAATTAATGAATTTATGTATGTAAATTATTGTAAATTAATGAATTTATGTATGTAAATTATTGTAAATTAATGAATTTATGTATGTAAATTATTCAAATTTATGCAAATTAATGAATTTTTAGTAATTAATGAATCATTAAATATTAATTATTTATATTAATTTGTGATTATTTATAATATTTCGTAATTATTTTTTTTTAAATAAAAAAAATTAGCGACCAAGTGGTCGCTAATTTACAACATGATCGTGCACCGTAGGCGCACGATCGTACGCTTTGAACTAGAGGAGGGCGTCCCCCGTGCTTTTTTTTGCCACAATTAGCGACCATATGGTCGCTAATTAGGGACCATATGATCGCTAAAAGCAGCGACCAGGTGGTCGCTAAAATCAGCGACCAGGTGGTCGCTAAATTGAGCGACCATATGGTCGCTATAGTCGCTAATTTTAGCGACCATATGGTCGCCAAGTGGTTAGCGAGCGGCCTTTTAGCGACCATTTTTAGCGACCACAATATGGTCGTTAAATGCATTTAGCGACCAGATTTTGCATTTAGCGACCATATTTCTGGTCGCTAAATTTGCTTTTTTTGTAGTGAAAGAAGGCTCTTTATGGTCTTAAGCCTTGTTATAGATGCTTAATAAAAAGTAATTTTTAAAAAAAATATTTTTACATTGAAATACATGAATTGTAGTTATGTTTTTGCTTTGAAAAATGTGAAAAATGTTTTTTTTTCCCAATTTTTTTTAGTAAGCAAACTATAAAGGGCCTTAAGCAATTACTGAGAGCATAGTTTGGAAGCTTTACGTCTATAATGAAAAGTGTTGGGTACAACAAGCAAAGTCAGGGGGTCACACTTTGTTCATTAGACATCCAGCTTCATGGGGAGCATCACTGATTTGCTAAATGAAATGGGGAAAAATGGATGCAAACTAACCTCAAATCCAATTGACCCAAATCACAAACTTGGAGTCCAAATCGGAGCCAGTTGTTGATAAAGCAATGTACCAAAGATTGTGCGTGAAGCTAATTTATCTTTCTCATAATATTATATCTGATATTGCTTATCTGGTTTGGGATAAGTTAGTTTATACATGATCCTAGACAGCCTCATCTCTTAGCTGTTTATCGAATTTTCCAATGTTTAAAAGGGTGTCCATGAAAAGGAATACTCTTCAAAAGAAAGACAAATCCGAGTATAGAAGCCTTCACATATGCTGATTACGCAAGGATCAGTCATTGATAGAAGATTTTTTTTTTAGTCGGAGTCATTGATAGAAGATTTCTTTGAGGAAATCTTGTAACTTGGAGAAGTAAGAAACAAAATGTAGTTGCTAGATCATCTGCTGAAACTGAGTTCAGAGCTCTTGAACATGGGCTATGTGAGATATTATGGTTGAAAATTATCTTGATTGATCTTAAGATCAAAATGGAGGGACTTATGATTTCAAATTATGTTAACAAATCTACGATTAGCGTTGCCCACAAGCCTTTTAGCATGACAGAACCAAACATGTGGAAATTGGCCTTCATTTCATCAAAGAGAAGTTAGAAGAAGGAACTATCAAGATATCCCTCGTCAAGAATTTCATTGCTCTAGATTTGCACATCTTTCTTCCAAATTTAGATGGATTGATCTCTTCCATCCAACTTGAGGGGTCCTTATGCGGTTGCCTAGGTTGTGCCTAGGCAGTGCACAAGATTTTGCCTTAGGCGACTTTTTTTTTTTTGGTCTTGGACACTATCTGTAGGAATCGAAACGAAAACCTCATGATATTACCATGAAGTCTTAATCATTTGACTAGATGTCCGAAGGCCTTAGGCGACTTTTTTTTGGCAAATACTAGGCTAGACGATATATTGGGTAGGTTTAAATTCTTCTTATTATTTATCATTTCTCACTTTCTCACTCATGTAATTGTGACCACTTAATGCTCGCTCGCTTCTCTGCTTTTCTCCTCCGTCCCATCCCTCATCCTTAGTAGCGGACTCGTCCACCTTCCCTCACTCTAGAATCTCCCATCCACCGTTCAGTTTGTATTTATTTTACACATTTTTCACTTTTTTCTTTTTTTTTTCCATTTTCTTTAATTTTGAAGGGAATTGAGTGATTAGTGATGTTGGTTTGGTAAAAATCGATGTTGTGTTTGAAGGCGATGGACTATTGACGGCTTGTGTTGAAATTGTATTTAATTTGTATTGAATCGCTATTGATTTTGAAGGCAATGGACTATTGACGGATTGTTCTATTCACTGTTGAGTTTGTATTGAATACAAAATAGTACAATTTGTGTTTAATTTGTTTATACAGCAGCTTTCTGGATAGATTTAATTATTGAATAGTTTAATTTGTGTTGACTCCGATCCTCGTGTATTGAATAGTGTTAGTATGTACTCCGTATTTGATTTGTGATGATGATCACTAATTAATTGCATGGTAACTTGGAAGCCATACGTACTCTTGAAATCCGCACATCTTTCTCTGTTTTAAGTTTTTTAAAACATAAAAGATAATTTTTCACCCAAACACCATTTTCTACGCATAAGTAAAACAAGCCCTTAAAGACGTATTAAAATGAGTAGTTTTTTTTAATAGATAAAAATTAGGCAGACTAAGTCAGCTTAGTGCATCCTTTCGGATGAAGGTACGCGTTAGGAGTCAGTTAATATCCGAGTCTGTATTAAAATGAGTAGCTTTCAATCAGTATGGCACGATCAAAAGCCAAACATTTGGATTGCTAGGAACAACAAGGTTTTTCAACAAGAATATATTAGTACTATGGATTGTGCCACATTAGTTATCAATCATTTTAGAAATTGTACCAAAACTAGACGGAGGAAAAATGATAGAGAGACTAGGAGATGGTTTGAGAAAACTGGAATTGAAAGAGCTATTGTAATATTAGGGATGCCTAGATCCTTTTTAAAAGTAAGTTTCTTTTTTTTTTTTTTTGATAAGGTGAGAATTAGATTGTCCTCCTGGATTAAGGAGGTCATCTTAGACCATCTTTGCGGATGAGAACTAGAAGTTCTAGAGATTGTCGAATCTCAGTAATAGGGAGAATGTGGCCAATTTAGCAATTTTATCGGTCACAACGTTACCGGCTCGCTTGGTATGAACCAAGCGAGCCATCCAAATATCCTGCAAAGAAGCAAGGATGTCAGCAACAATCATCTCTATTTTTCACGGGCATCCACCAAGGCCTTTGGCTGCTTTAATGACAGCTAAGTTGTCTCCCTCAAATTTAATATTTGCTAATTTCCTCCTTTTTACTTCCCTAATGGTATCTCTTAGAACTAGTGTTTCTACTTTTAAGGCCATGAAAATAAGTTTCTTTTAATGAATTAGCCTTAAAATTAAAAAAAAAACCAAAGATTGAAAAAAAAAAAAAAATCAACGCACCCATGTGCCGGCGGCCCACCGCCGACTGTATAACTAATCCACTTAAATGTGACTACTGGACAACTACAACTGAGCCACTTAAATCAAGTTTCGAGCTTGATTTCCTATACAGTAAATTTCCACGTACGTTCATTTTATAAACCAAATACAGAAATAAAAACTACTTTATGAGAACACCTTAAAGTCTTGAACAACTGCCGGCCGGCCCCAAGTTAAAGCCATTTAACTCGGCCTGATCTACTGTTCCCAAAAATGATCCATAAGGTTGCATGGGGTACCATGCCACCTAAATAATTCGTAAATCAACCGACACAAGTTTTTTGTAGAGGACTTGATTGTTGTACGTACGTGTACAAATGACAAGCATAGGTTGGATTAGGGCTGGATCAGTGGTCGACCGACCCAGCCGTTTCACCCGATCCAATTATACGGGTGAAAAATTGAATAAAAGCGGGTGATGGGTGGGTCGGGTGACGGGTAGAATATGAGTGAGATTTTACACCCAATTCACCCGACCCACCACCCATCTGACTCATCTGTTTACCACCTGTATATTTTAACCTAATATATATATATATATACAATATTCTAATACCTCCAACAAATCTACCAACCTAACATTGTCATCTCCAAATTCTACTATTCGTCTAATTATTTTTCTTGTTCTTGTTGCAGCCTTCGACTTCTGCTATAGGCGTTGTCACTTTTACTCTTTTGATCATCATTACCGTTTATAACCCTCCTTCGATGCTTTACTGCTAGTCTTCCTCATTTCGATCACTGCCCATTTTCAGCATTATCACAACTCAACGCTTCTTTTCGATCCTAACTCTAGAATTTTATAAATTATTATTTAAATTTAACAATTTACGGGTGACGGATCACCCGACTCACCCGCGGGTGATGAGTGGGTCGGATATGGGTGAAAGGCTTAACGGGTGATGGGTGGGTTGGATGAGCCATTTTTATTCGTGGGTCGGGTGGTACGTGGAAATACTCCACCCACCTTTAACCCGACCCATAACCATCCCTATGTTGGAATGTTGGATTATGGTATTACACTATTACTATATATGCTGAAACCTTCAAGACACAAATAGATTTACTCGCCATTTTCACACACAATTGTCTCATCATACACATACAAACTTAGCAATGGAAAAAGAGTTGAAGATAAAAACCAGCTTATGCAAGGGAGAAGAGGAAGAAGCACTAGGAGATCCGGTGAGTCCTAATGCCCAGTACCTCAATAGCTCGGTGTTGTCCCTTACCATTCTCGCCGTCTTGGAAATAGAAGTTCCGATTGATGACTCGCAAGCCATACCACTTCTTCGCAACATCTTCCTCCCCATTAATCCGCGGTTTTCCTCGATCATGGTACAATTCCATCTCTGCCTTTGTCTCTGTGAACACATTGCATGTTAAAGCTACACAATTGAAAACCATATCCCTTAGAATTAAATGAACTTTCATTCGTATTAAGCACCTACTTTGTGTATATTTTGTTATCAATAAAAGTTTGCACTTATTTTACAATCTCTCTCTATATAATAAATGGTAGATCTAGTGATGATAATGACTTTTCACCACAATAAAAAATATCCCCACCTGAACCTAAATCCTGTGTGAGTATAATGATTTGGATCGTACATTCTATCACTATAGTCTACAGGTATTTAGCTCTTCCGGGGCAAAAAAAAAAAAAAAAAATTAACTAACATCTTCAATATTTTTGATAAAATGAGTTTTCGAACATAGAGTTTGGTTCAAATGAAACAAACTCTTATCGTGAAACAAATTACTCTTATCCTGAAACGAATACACTTTTTCTATTCGGATTGCACTTTTTCAGATTTACACTTTTCGTACTTTGTAATATACTTTTCGTACTTTTTGTATTGCATTTTTTCGAATTGCATTTTTCGTATTTTGCAATGCAGTTTCAATTCGTATGAAAAGTGCATTATGAACTAAGAAAAATACGTACATTCGTTTCACGTTTCAGGATAAGAGTTTGTTTTATTTGAACCAAACTCTTCTAACATATACTTAAGGACATATCTTAAGAACCTTGAATTGAAAAGATATTCATTGTAGTTTGGTTATAGGTCAAGAAACTATTAATAAAATATGGTTATCATAACCTTTACTTGTCCACAGGTTAACGGTAACAATGACAAGAAAAACTGGAAAAGGGTGGAAATCAATCTCAAAGATCATGTCATCATTCCAACTTTCCCATCAAACTCACAAATAGAGCTTTACGACGCTCATTTGGACGAGTATCTAACAAAAATGGCAATGGATCCATTGCCTCAAAACAAGCCATTGTGGGAAATCCACATTGTTAAGTATCCGACAAGCAAGGGCGCAGGTCATGTCATCTTCAAGCTTCACCATGCCTTAGGAGACGGGTACTCTCTAATGGGCGCGCTCCTCTCATGCTTGCAACGATCCGACGATCCCTCACTTCCGTTAACGTTTCCAGTGTTTCGGATCGAACAAAACACAAGTGGATTTTTAAGCAGGATCGTGACGAGTGTGCCGAAGGCTATATATGTGGCCTATAATACTTTGTGTGACTATGGATGGAGCATCCTCAAAAGTACCATAATTGAAGATGATAAGTCACCAATAAGGTCGGGAAATGAGGGCGTGGAGCACAAGCCTATACAAATGTCTACCGTGGAGTTCTCTCTTGACAAAATCAAACAAATAAAATCTGAACTCGGTGTGGTAAGATATATATTCATTACTGCCTTCGTTACTAAAAATTTGTCATTTTAGCTTTGTTTTTTTGTTACAAAATATTTGTCATTTTAAAATGTTTGTCATCTACCTTACAATTACGCCCTTGTATTTATTGCTACTTTTTAATTAATGAGAGAAGATTTGTTAGTAGTAGTATTGAAAAATAAAACAAAATATAATAATAAATAGGGTTATATATGTCAATTTACTACTTTTCTTAATAAGTGTGAAATAATATAAAATGATAAATATTTTGTAACGGAGGGATTATTTTCTTATGCCTTTGGTTTTTTTGTTACACTTATATCCAACATTTCACATCTATCTATCTTAGGGCTCGTTTGGTATCGATATCAGATATCGATATCGGTATCAGTATCGAGTATCGGTATCAGTATTTGATATGGGATATCATTCATATCTCATACCTCTCATACTTCTTTTTTCGGGTTATATCAAATATCAAGGAAAAGCCTTGTTTTGATATCAAAGATATGACCCGATATCCATATACTCTCATACCAAATACAAGATATGGCCCGATACAGATATCTAAATCCATATACTCCCATACCAAAAACAAAAGATGATTCGATATCGATATCTGATATCAAGATATCAATACCAAACAGGCCTTTAGTACGTACCTTTCATATATATACTATGCGTTTGAATGAATATATTGAAATAATAAAGTTTCCTTTGGTGTTTTATAATTATAAAATTAAATCAAGTTCTTACATTCCACACGGTAGCTTTACTATTAGTACATTACATAACGGATAGGTCAATTTAATGTATTAAATTACATTGAATTATGAATTTAATACAATTTAATGCATTAAATTTACGATCTAAACATGCCTTTATTGATAGTAGTACATAGTTGTGGAATTAGGAAGCGATTGAAATTTGTTCCAATCTAAATACTTGAATACTTGATGAGAATAAATCTAAAAATCTAGCTAGCATTGTAAATTCAACTAAACACCAAAATTTAATTACCCCTAACTGCTATTACCTTTCACTTGACTCATAGGTTCTTGAACATGTTTAAGCTTACCTAAGTATTATTGCCTTTCATTTGTTGTTTCTTGAACGTTATTGATACCTGTGAGATGACATAATTGATATAGTCTCGAGGTGATGTTCTAAAAATCCCTTTTAGGTCTTGTCTAGGCGCTGAAAGATCACAGCCCGCCTAGCCATCCAACTCGCCTGGGCGCTCATCCAGAACCGCCTAAGCAACCATTCAGACCGTCTAGGCGCTAGACGGCCCCTCTCTGCCCAGGGTCAATCTAGCGTTTATAGAACATTGTCTCGAGCATATTTTGTATAGACTTTCCAAACGCACAATAAGCTTGATTTATTATGCCAACAATAACATTATTATTTATTTTGCATGCAGACAATAAACGACATAGTCACGAGCATAATCAACCATGGAGTACGACTCTACATGCGAGGAAAGAGTGATAACTGGGCAAGCTCTCATTCCACAGCCTTTATGATGTTGAACACTAGAAGCATCGATGGCTACAAGTCGGTTTCTGAGATGTTGAGGGTTAATGACAACAACAAAACGACCTTGTGGGGGAACCAGTTTGCGTTCCTACATACATCAATACCAAAGTTGTCTGAAAACGACGAGTTTTTAGACCCGCTCAAGTTTGTGTATGAAGCAAAGAGAATCATTCAAAAAAAGAAAAGTTCATTAGCATATAAACTCGTCGCTCAGACGTTGGAGATTATGAGGATGTGTGTCAATTCAGAGGTATGTATATGTGTATATTAATATTTATATATTTACTTTGTATATTATTTTTATATCTTAACTTGGTGTCAATCGGATAAAGAAACTCCATGTCCACCATAGATAGTAGATATTGAGCTCATTTAAGGGGTAGGTCAGATTCCACCTACAAACGACCCATGTTTGAGTTCTTATCTTTTACTTTGTAATAAATATAATAATATTTTTAAATATAGAGAACATTAATATAAAGATTGATATAGAAGATAACATAGAGAAAAAAATTAATATAATGTTATAACTTAAAGATAAATTATGGTTGGGTATCTAGTAAGGATAATATAACTTATTAAAATAGTTTTTAACATTAATTTATTAAAATTTAGGCAGATATATCAATCTATACTAAAATATATCATATATTCTACAAATAATTTATTATATTGCAAAATATCAACATAAATTTAAAAAAATATATACTTGGAGTACAAGATTTATTAAAAGATAAAAGAAATTTTATTATGTATAAAATTAATATAAAAGAATATTAGCATATAGATGAAGTTTTGTTAAGAGATATGCATAAAATTAATATAGAAAGTATCAATATATAGATAAGTCAAGTTATTATAATATAAAAAAATTTAATGTATAGAAAGAATAATACAAGTTATTATTTATGAAGTTGACATTATTTTATCAAGTAATGTCAGGTGGCACAATTTTTTCAACAGACATGGTTTCCGCTTTATAATGTACTAGCAAAGACCCGGTCGTGCCATTCACGACTATGACTTGAGAATTTGTTTTTATGTAGAAATCATATATTAAATCAATAATTATTAAAAATTAAATAAGTGGTGGTATACCTCATATTTAAAAAAAATTTAGGTGTACCACCACTGATCTCATTATAAATTGATATTATACATATATAGATTTATACATATACTTTAATATTATAAAAGTGACACCTCACACATAAGGGACGACGAATAGTAAAACCCTATTAAAATTTATGTTCATAAAAATAAAATCATAGAGCTCTCACCTATTCATAGTTTCATATTTACCATAAAAAAATTACGATACATATATCTCACGTACTAATATAACTAGTGTAATTCCCGTAAATTTACGGGTAGTTTTAAAAATTATACTATATAATATATTATAATAAATTAAAGAGAAAAAACAAAGATAATGTATATTTTAATAATTATTCCATTATTATAATTATTAATGATATTTATATAAAATTTAATGATTTTTTTTTCTAATCTTTAAGATAAAACTAAATAAACATGGACAATATTTTTCTAAATCAAAACTTCTTCATTCACTTTTAAGTATAATAAATAAAAATAAATAAATAAATAAATAAGATGAAAAAAATGATTGGTTCTTAAAGTGTCATATAGCACAAATTTTATAGATAATTTATTTCTATTTTATTATGTATTAATTTAGATATATATAGAAATTTATATCGATAACCTTTTTTCAACAATTCGATAAAAATATTTTAGCATAATCTTAAGATAGCATATATAATATTGCTTTGCAATATCAATAAACATAGATAGAAAATTATATAGATAAAATTTTATTTTGATACATTAATTATTTTATAAAATCTACAAATTGCCTTTTTTTATATTTATGAATTTTTAAGAATAAAATCAATATTTACATAGATAGAAAACTATATATATATATTATCTATTTTATAAAATCTTAAATCTTACCCTAAAAAACCTTCAATCTTTATAAATTCATTTATTTTTATTTAGTAATGTTTATTACTTAATTAAATTTTTTAAAAATATAATTGCATATTAATTAATTACTATATGAAACAATCTATGCATATAATATGATATCTATCCATTATCTATTTTATGAAGTGGTTAAGAATTTAAGATAAATTGTGATTTCTAGAATTATTATTAGAGTATAATGTGTAGGGATATTTCTAGAATTATTATTTTAGTTTTTTAAGTTGAAAAAAAGTTTTTTATTATTTTATTCAGGTTATGCCACGTGACGCAAATTTTTACACAGACTTGGTTTCTGCTTTATAATGTATTAGGATAGATTATATAATATTAAAGTTTCTCATGTACTAATATAGTGTGTACACATTACATATTGTTAAAGAATCAAAGATCATGTATTAATTTCTACCAAAAAAAAAGATCATATACTAATATATTATGTACAATTATGATGGCTAAGATTTGTTCAAATTAAACATCCTATTACTTCTATGCACTTGAAAATCCATACAATTAAAAATTATTACTACCATCAAAATGGTATAAAATTTTCATAATTAAAGTTGGTGTTTGTAAGACACTATTACTTGTGAGTTTCCATCTCATTATTTGAACGAATAAATAGTGTCATTCAAATAACTAATAGTTATCGATCGATGAATGTCAGGCGGCAGCAGGAATTATCCAAAAGACAATGAGAAACGTGAGCGTAGGTATCACAAATATGGTGGGACCCATTGAAAAAACGGCGATTGCTAATCATCCTGTTAAAGGCTTCTACTTCATCGTGGCTGGTGCTCCTCTGGTACAATAATTCTTTACCTTTTTTTTTTTGCACAACTAGCATTGTTAAGTTAAAGCATCCATTTAATTTGAAAATCAAAATATCTCAATATATGGGGAATATAAGCAATTCTTTTTTAGTGAAACGACATGCGACGCTCTCCGTACTCTCTCTTAGAATTTTTTTATTAAAAATAAATAAATTCAGACCCCTAGCATCATCAATCAACAATAAAGAAATCCCTTCAGGCAGAGCACAAAAAGTATGAAAACCTAACGGAAAATGAAAAACAAGAGAGGTAAGGCGATCTGCCACAAGGTTAGCCTATCGGTACACATGACAGAATTACATACTCCAATCCCTACTACAGAAGCTTTGGCATTGCAAAATCAGGCAAGATAGTTGATGACTCTTATTCAATTTAGACCGCAAAAGATGAATAACAACCTGATAATCCAATTCTATAATAAGTTTACGAAAGCCATTTTCCTAGGCAAGCTTGATCCAGTGCAGAACTTCCCATAGCTCCGCCATCGGCACTGAGTAGGCGCTTATTTCATGAATCCAACGTCCATCAATATATCCTAATAGAAACCTCCAATCCAACGTCCATCATTATATCTTATAATACCTCTAGACGTAGCAACACCTCCTTCTTTGACCGCTCCATTAGTGTTCACCTTAACCCATCTTTCCTCCGGCCGGTTTGCTTCAAGAGATATCCTGCATGATTCTGCTCGGAACTTTAATAAGAGAGACACACTTACCTGCCACTTCATGGAGCTCTCTCACCCTCTGAAGAATAAAAGACATCATATACATAGGTGCCTCAATGCCATTGAAGACTCTCTCGTTTTTCCACCGCCAAGTCCGCCACATCACCATCGCAAACAACAACGTACTCCACTCTGCATAATCAATTCTTCTGCTTTGCATGATGTTTTTTCTAATCCAGCTTGAAAACCCTTCCTGAAAAAATAGGAATCAAAGTTAGAAACCTCTAAATCATTGCAAATAAATAATTCTAACACGAGGATAATCCCTAAAAAGGTGTTCATAAGACTCTTTAGCTCGATCAAAACGGTCGCAACTGGCATAAGTGGTGATGTGTCTCCTCCTCCATTCAGCATGGTCGAAGCAGGAAGCAAAGGTGCCAACTCAACCACGAGCGCTTGTTCTTGAGCAATACTGATCAGTCCCCTAGCCATATTAATAAAGAGGCATGTCCAACACCCAAGAATCAGTCCTATTAGGCTGACGTAGTGATTGATAGATACTAGAGGTCTTATTAAAATAAAAATTACTCCATGTTTGGTCGAAGTAACTTGTTGTTTAGAAATGCACTTTTGACACTTTACGATGTACTTTTAATAAGGATCGTAGATGGAGTGCATCCAACGACCAATAGTCAGCCACATATTATATATAATTTTTATAACTTTTATACCGCACATGATTCATACTCTATAATCTTACAAATATGGAAAAAAATTAAAATAACTTTTTTTTATAAAATAGATCATGGCAAATTGAGAATATGAATAATGAAAATAGTAATATAAAACATCTAATTTGTAATAAATTTTGAGGAGGACGAAATAAATATGGGGCCATTGTTTACTTTTGTAGAGGTTGATTCACATATAAATGAGTCTTATCATGAAAACTAGAAATAAATGAGGACTCCTTGGATTTGAGAAATGGATGGCTAAAATTAAAAGGGATAAGGGCAAAATGGTAATTTTGACAAATAAAATTTAAAAAAATAAGAAAATAATTTTATTTTTACTAAAAACATGACATTTGATTTTTTTACGTTACGTTCACATATTTTATGCATATGTTCACACTATTATAAGACATGTTCACATATTATCACCTTTTTAGTTCAAAGATTTTGTAATAAGTTGACATATATTACAAGTGTGTTCACATATTAATATTGTTTGTTCATGTTTTATGGCCATATGTTCATGCTTGATTAAATCATTATAAATGCGTTAAATGGCTTTAAAAAAATTGACAAAAAAATAAAAAAAATTAATTTTTTTATTATATTTAATTTTTTTCTTATTTTTCTTATTTTTGCTAAAAACACGACACTTGACATTTTACATTTTGTTCACATATTTTATAGTCTATACACATGTTCACATTATTACAAGGGCTTTTCACATATAATAATATTTTAACTTCAGAAAATTTAGTATACGTTCACATATAATATATGCACATTCACATATTAGTATTGCCTGTTCACGTTTTATGACCTTATGTTCATACTCGATTTATATCATTCTACATACATAAAAAAAGACTTAAAAAAATAAAGTAAAAAAAACTAAATTTATTTAATCTATTTTTTTAATCAGATGGCTTAGATTCATTTATAGCGTTTTAATCAAATGGTCATATTAATTTCTAGTTTTCATGATAAGCCCCATTTTCATTTGATTCAATCTCTATTTTGTATGCTTCGACTCTTAAATTTGCAAAAAAAAAGTACGAAAAGGAATTAGCAAAAAACAAGAAAAATGAGCTTAGAATGTAATATTAATCCACTAAAATTATCCAAATACAACTTATTTATAAAAAAAAATAAAATTATATCCATTGATTTAAGTTTTTAGCTTAGAATGTAAATTCAATTCTTATATATCTAAATAGTTAAAACCTAGACACGTTTCTTATTTAATCTCAGTCTGAATTTGGGAATCAATATTTCACTCATGAATTATGATCCATCGAGATAATTCTTATCTAAATCCTTTGTTTTATGACTTATACGGATTTACCCTTGAATAAAATTTATATTCTCACAGGAACATTCTCGTTTGGGAAAGGAAGCAATATTGAAATGTCTTCTTGCTAATAAATCTGCCGTCAAATTACACTTCTTTTCCCTGAAATAATAAAAAAAAAACCACGTGAGGAATATGTGAAATAAAGAATCTAATCTATATCTATATATAAATGATGCAAGAAATAAAGTCACAACGTTGTGCCACCTAGAATTTTCTTAGGTGTCGTTCCCACGTTAAGCCACCTAGAATTTTACCACATAAGGTTTATTTAAGTTATTTTTTGTAGCATATTGTTAAAAATCGGGGACCGAAAGAAACAGGTGACGTGTCGGGAAATTTTAACCACTTAGCATATAAAGTTGGGATCCACCCTTTTTACCCAAGACCTTAAGCCATTGGCTTGGGTTTCACTCTCCTTTATATGCTAGTGGTGTTTGGTATTGTTTTTTCCAATGTGGGATTGCTTTTTGTTTTCTAACACGCCCCCTCAAGTGGTAACTAACCTGACCTAATTAACACTTGAACAATTTAGTTTTTTCAATGGGTCTAGCATCTCATTCTCTTTTTAGCTAGCCCGCAACTTTTTAGTTTAGAAACGAGTGATTAGCTTCTCATTCTCCTTTTAGGCATACACCCAAATTTATACCAGGAAAACCGAACCCGGACCGAACCTGTTCTGATATCATGTTAAATTCTGAGGACCGAAAGAAACGGGTAACATGTCGGGAAGTTTTAACCACTTAGCATATAAAGTTGGAATCCACTCTTTTTACCCAAAAGCTTAAGACATTGGGTTGGGTTTCACTCTCCTTTATATGTTAGTGGTGTTTGGTATTGTTTTCCAATGTGGGATTGTTTTTTGTTCTCCAACACATAATATAAACTACATGCCACGTAGTAAGTGACACCTAAGATTTTTCATACTACCTAGGATTTTGTATTTTTCGTAATTTAAATATGTTGAAATATTCTACATGCCAATGGTTTACTAACCAATTCTAAGAAAGAAGGGCAAACTACCGCCATAAATGCTCGAATCTGATACCTCTTGCATATGAACAAGAGGCTTAACCGTTGAGCCATGCGCACGTACACTGAATGCTCGAACCTGGTTTAAAATGCCTATTATATATGAGGTTGTTTGATTGTTTATCCTACTTTCAATATATTTTCGATAGAATTTCACAAGATTTATGTACAGGCATAGTCAATTCATGTTGGAATATGACAATTCTAAGATAAAGTGGATTAAAAGTGCCAATTAAATAAAGTTGGCGATGATCTTATCTTATTAATTATCAATTGACTTTAGGTATATGCATTATTTCTTTCGGACCATAAACTTTGAGATGGTATCAGAGCCAATAATTTAATCTTTACCCCTTTTTAATTATTTGGGTTGGACTAATAATTATGCTACTCACCCGTTATTTAGGTTGAGTTTAGCTATAAAAAATATATGTTGCCATTACTTAATTGTTAGGCCAACTATAAAGAGATTGAGATGTTAAACTAATTTGTACAATTTTTAACTAGATTGAAACTTGCAAGAGTGTGTTGGAATATGACTTCCCACATGAAAAATTGTTTTTAAAATACATACTATATATATTAATGTTGGTGGGTTAATTTTCCTATTGTTAAATGATTTTGATATAAAACCTCACTATACTAATGTATTAGGTTTATATGTGCACCAATATTAATTATCGGTCCTCAAACTTTGACACAATAAGAAGCATGAAAGGCTAGCAAATGCAAGTCTTGAAGATCACAAGCAATGAAACTAGGATATGTTTTTTAGGGCTACAAACGATTTATATATATAGAGCCAACATAAGATAAAAGCCATAAGATTGAAACCTTAAAAGATAGAAAAGCTAGAAATTATGAAAAAGTCTCGAAATACTTAAAACTCTATTTTAAGCCTTGAAACGTTATTAAATGTCCGAAAAGTTCCGGAGCTCAGGGCAAAGTGCTGCGACTCGTTCATTAGCTTTTGTCTTATCAGGAAAGGTATGACATGACCCAATCGGATATCAGACGATCAAAATCTCTTTTATTGAGAACACGATTTTTGACGATCCAACTCTTCCTCTATGCATGCCGAAACACGATCTACATCAAACTTTCACAGCCTACATCAATGTTCTAAAAAACGCTAGGCAGTCGCTGGGCGGAGAGGGGCCGCCTAGCGCCTAGACGGCCTGAATAGTGGCTTAGGCGGTCCTAGATGGGTGCGTAGAAGGTCTGGACGGCTAGGTGGGCTAGGACCTTTCTGCACCTAGGCGGGACCTAGAAGGGACTTTTAGAACAGTGGCCTACATAAATAGGTTTTGTGAAACACATACATTTATTGCTTAATGTGGCATTAATTATGAAACTAACACATATGTTTTTGTTATTTTTACAGAGTTTGCAAGTTACCGTCTTAAGCTATATGCAAACATTAAGACTTGGCATTGGAGTTGAAAAGAACTTCATAGATTTGGAGGACTTCAAATCGTGTGTTCAAGAAGCTTTCGATTTGACATTTAATGCCGCAATGAAGAAACGAGAATGAGGAGTTCACAAAAGCCGTGATCAAATTATATCTCAGTCAATTCCAATCCTCTATAATAGTCATGAATTGTTTTTCTTAATGTTTTTTTCCCCGAATCATTATAATGCTACAATGTTTTTTAACGTTATTAATCTTTTTAATTAAGTTAATTGAACTTTTCGTCATAATTAGGGTATCACAACATTAATTATAATGAGTCAATGGCTTTGTGTTGGATCGTAAGTGTTAGCTAAGATTTGAGAACAGAAGTTGCATTGTTCCCGAGGCAGCGGAAACAAGTTAAACACAAGTAAATAAAACAAGATGGGACACAATTCCTTTATAGATAAACTCTACTACAACCAACTAGTTGTATGTGTAAACCTCTACCTCTGCTGGGAGGATTTTGAATGACTTCCTTCTTTTATTGATTGTTCCCTAAGCTACTACAAGACAAAGTTCACACTTTTTTGTTCCTAACAGTCTCCAAACTTTGTGAACACTAATAAACTTTCTCAACTCAAGTACTAGGACAACAACTCAACTAAAATGAGGAAACCAAACCTTACACTTCTACGCTTGTATTGCTACTTAGTTCCCTGACACCTGGGAACACTTACTTCATTGCCATCGAGATCTGACACTCGCCGTAGGGGACTTCTCTGGATTTCTTCTTCGTTCTTGACTCAACTCCTTTAGGGATTGCTTAAGGCTTTGGGAGAAGTAGCTTTCAAGTACACTATTCATGAGCTTATATAGGTGTTTTGATGCTTAGGGCTCAATATTCACGTTCGAAATACCCTTGTCTTGTTAGCCAAGTGTGTGTAATTTCTTCACATGTGATTCCATTTGAATTTTGTTAACTCTTCAAGCTCATTGGGCCATTAGATCAATCGGCACAGTCTGAGGAACAAATTGCACCTTTGTTTTTTCTAGAACAAGCTTCTGCATTTCACGCTCAGTTGTTTGTCTTCACATTTGTGTTCTCATGTCTTGGGAACTTGTCTCTAATGAGTTCCCTTGATGGGAACTACTTCTTTTAGCATTCATTCAGTTTGTCATTGTTATGCTCTTGAGTTCCCTTGAGGAATTGCATGTTCAATATGAAGTTCCCTTGAAATACATGGACATAACACATTAGTTCCCAAATGATGTTTGTCATTATCAAAATTGGAGAGTTCGATCGTTGTTCCGATGTTTTTCGAATAAGAGTTCCTAAAACCGTCCCAACAATTTCCCCCTTTATGATGATGACAAAACCTTCTCAAAAGACAAGTATTTCAAAGTATGCAAGATCATGTGTGTGATAAAGTTTTTCAAGGAATTCCACTTCTGTAGACAAGGCAGTTTTAACTTAGCATTTTTAGAAAACTATCCCCCCTTACAAAAAGCATTTCTAAGATAACTTAAACGACACATCTCTCAGAATTTGTCCTTCCCCCTTTTGGCATCATCGAAAAGTGAAATGCAAAAAGAAAGGAAAGAAAAGGAGCACACGTTCAAAGTAATGTGCCATTCATTACTTAAGAAAAACATTTGTACATGATGGAACTAAAGATATATTTTGTGGGGGAGAGAGAGGGTAGGGGAACTGAAGGGATAAGATCACGAGGCCCACGCCTTGAGAAGATCCTAAACTTCAACGAGAACTTCCAACATGCGGTCACATGTGATGGCGAGATGGTGAAGCAGATGGTTGTTCCCAACTACTCCCTCAACTGCAGGAAGAGTTGCCGTTGTTTGGTCCGCTAGAGCCTCAAAGTGTCTCATCTTTTAGATCACAATCAAGTCTAGTATCTGACTGAGTTCCACCTCTTCCCTTGAGTCATCGTATAACCCTTCCTTTTTTAGAAGCTTCTTTACCAAGGAAGTGTAGGGAAGAGAGTTGGAAGACATGCCCATGTACTTCTCCGTGTTCCCAAGGATGATTCTGGGAAGATTAATTGGCTCTCGGCTGAGGAAGTAATCGAGGAGGATATCATCTTAAATGTTGAGATGGTTCCTCTTATCTTGCCCTGGGATGACAACCTTGATGATAAACTAGTGAGCTAGTTTTGCCCGTAAAGAGAGGTTGTGATGCGTTCCGGTCCTAGACCGAGAACGATCATGACGAGCCCGAGTCTACCGAGACCTTGGCGTCCGCCTTGGATTCCGACCTAGCTCGTTATTGTTATATTTATTATATTTCCTATTTTGGTATGTTTCTATTTATAGTTAGTTTCTATTTATGTTTCCGCTATTACTATTTTTGGGCGTGTGTCTACTTATGCTTAAGAGACTGGCCCAATAGTTAATTAGGCCCATTAGTTAAACCTAGTTAGACCTAGTTTTCTCTATTTAAAGAACTCTTTGTAATCAGTTTATTTACGCCTTGCTATAGACAAAATGCCTTTTGTGAATCGAGTTTCTCTTCCCTAAGACCTAGGCGTCAAACCCAGTTAGTGAATCAAACCCTTTTCTATCCCTTTTCCCCACGCCCTCGTCTCGGCCCTAGGCCATCCGAATTCGATCTGTCGAGTTTTCCTTCACGAGCCACCTTGTGGTTCGCGCTTATCCCGGTTACGATACGTTGGAGAAGATCCGAGGCCCTTCCGAGCCTAGATCGGGCACCCGTGCAATCCACTCAAAAGGCGGAACGCATCAACTAGTATTAGAGCTAAGGCGGCTCGACGAAGGCGTCCTTCTCCTACACCGACATCCAGTCCGCGTCGATCCCCATCCCGCCATGTGTGTCGATCTTGACCTCCGTTTACCCTAGTAAGTTCGGCCTTTTCAAAAAAAAACCCGATTCTGCACAAAACAATATTGACCAGATCTTTGCCTGATTCATGCGTGTGTCATCCTGAATTATCTTGACAACGACATATATTAGCCATATCCTTGCTAATTTTGTGATTAGTATAATCAAATCTACATTATTGACTTATCTTAAAGATCTAGTTGGTTATATGAGATACTTCCAATCTTGTGGGAATTTATCATGTGCGTGTATTGATATACTTTGTGGACATACGTTTCAATTTTTGTGGTGATTCAGTGTGTTGATCGAATAACAAAAAAAGAAGACTCGGCATTAAAAAAAAAAGAAAGCCGATCAGTTACAAAAAAAAACAGAGATTCGGCTGATTAAAAAAAAGAGTGATATATTTCGACATAGGAATTATTGTTAATTGGTCGAATTTTATGTAATTTTGTAACCATGAATTGCCGCATCGTGTGGGATTGCGAGCCCGTTTCAGATAGCGAGCCCATCTGGGATTGCGAGCCTGTTTGGGATAGCGAGCCCGTATGGGATAGCGAGCCCGTTTGGCATGGCGAGCCCATTTGGGATAGCGAGCTCGTCTTGGATGAGCCGAGTTTACCGATTCCGGAGTCTTGTCCGATGCCATTGCTTTCCGCCGCAGCCGATCCACCTCCTGTCATTGTCGAGCTCGTACTTGACTTTGTGCCATCTTCGGAACCCGAGTTCGTTTTGCCTATTATAGATGTTCCGAGCGACGACATCGAGCCCGACGATGTCTTTGTGCTGCCTACTGATCTCTGCCTCTCCCCAGACCCCCCAAGCTCGAAGCGAGGACGCTTCGATTCTAAGGGAGGGAGGATGATGCGTTCCGGTCCTAGACCGAGAACGATCATGACGAGCCCGAGTCTACCGAGACCTTGGTGTCCGCCTTGGATTCCGACCTAGCTCATTATTGTTATATTTATTATTATTTATTATATTTCCTATTTTGGCATGTTTCTATTTATAGTTAGTTTCTATTTATGTTTCCGCTATTACTATTTTTGGGCGTGTGTCTACTTATGCTTAAGAGAATGGCCCAATAGTTAATTAGGCCCATTAGTTAAACCTAGTTAGACCTAGTTTTCTCTATTTAAAGAACTCTGTGTAATCTGTTTATTTACGTCTTGCTATAGACAGAATGCCTTTTGTGAATCGAGTTTCTCTTCCCTAAGGCCTAGGCGTCAAACCCAGTTCGTGAATCGAACCCTTTTCTATCCCTTTCCCCACGCCCTGGTCTCGGCCCTAGGCCATCCGAACTCGATCCGTCGAGTTTTCCTTCACGAGCCACCTTGTGGTTCGCGCTTATCTCGGTTACGATACGTTGGAGAAGATCCGAGGCCCTTCTAAGCCTAGATTGGGCACCCGTGTGATCCACCCGAAAGGCGGAACGCATCAGGTTGTGTGTGGTGTAGCCCTTGGTGGGAACACGACTTTCATACAGAAGAAACATAATCTCATCGCGGTCGAAGGTGTTGCAGTTCTTGACGGGGAGGAAGCCGAGGCCGTCCATGGGGACATTCAGGAGACGGCGGATGTTGGTCGATGTGAAGATAAAATTACCACCTTTGACGGTGAGAGTTCCCTTCGTGCCGTCCTTGGAGACTTTCAAGGAGGAGTAGAAGAGTGGTCCTTGTTGCGGTTGACATGGGCAAGCTTATCGCACACTTGTTCCCAACCTTAGGCCTTGATGAGTTCCCATAACTCACCAAGCCCATTGTCAGTGAGGAAGGAATCATAGAGAACAAGGGGAGTGATGAGCTTATGTTCCCCAGAAGTGGAGGCCTTGGGTTTCCTTTTGTTGGGCGTCCTCAATCCTAGGCTTCTTTTTGACCTTCTTGCCTTTAACCGTCCTTTTCTTCTTTGTTGGGGACGGGTTGTGCTCCAACATGACCAGGAGTTCCCGTTCCCTTGGAACAACACTGGAAGCATTGGCCCAAAATCTCACTTTCAAGAAATGGGGGTCCAACAGTTGGGTTTCTAGATTCTCGTAGATATGGCTTCACATACTCATAGAGCATTTTGTACATGAGTTTTTGCCGATCTGGATCTGTTTCGGCATCGGCTTCTCAAAGCATGGTCATGGCAAAGGATCAATGATTGGATTCGATCCAATCTTGGACCCATGGCTTTGGAAGAATTGGTTTGTGGGAGATTTTTTTGAGGAGCCATTTCAGAAAGAAAAAAAAATTCAAGCTTTTTGCTTTTTGCTTGAATGGGAAAGAAAGAGTTTCAGTGAGATTGGTTTGCAGTGAAGACAAAGGAAGAGAGTGATCCCAAAAATGGTAAACTAGATAAGTTTGAAGAGATTTTGAAAGGGTAAAAGAACAGGTTCCCATTTTTTTAACTAACGAATGACAGTACTGTACTTTTTCGTCTTCCTCTGCAAGTTTAAGACGCATGTCATCCTTTCCAATGGCAATCCAATCGGCATGAGAAACGCTTGGCTCTAAGACAAACGAGTTGCAATTGTCTGATTCCATTTTTGTTCCCTAGCTCCACACAATGATGGGTCAGATAGGGGGTTCATGAGAAGCGTTTGTCTAATTCACAATTGAGGGTTGGTTTATGATCAACCATCATTGTGGCTTGTAATGAGGGTGAGGGGAACTCAGGTTGATCATTTTGGGTAAGTAGAAAGTGAGTTCCATATAGTACAAAGTAAGCCTTGGACTTACAATATGGTAAAATGAATGCGCAAGTTCCTATAGTTCTCTAGCATGCAATTCAACTTAAACTAGCCAAGCATAGGGAGAATAACAAACTGCAACTCGTTTAGTTTTGAGTTATTATCCCTAGGAGCATTTGAAGGTGCTCATAGTGACGTTTGTCCAGATATTTAGTGAGAATGTCCGCGATTTGCTCTTCATTTCTAGAGTGTTCAATATAAATGTTCCCATGCTCAACATTATCAAGAAAGAAATGATGCCTAATGTCTAAATGCTTAGTACGAGAATGATGCACATGATTTTTTGAAATATTAATGGCACTTGTATTATCACAACGTATGGGAACTAGGCCAAAAGTCATATCGTAATCCTGAAGTTGGTACTTAAGCCATAGAACTTGGGAACAACAGGATACTGCTGCCACATACTCTGTTTCAGTGATTGAGAGTGCCACTGAGTTTTGCATCTTTGATACCCATGACACAAGGCATGACCCTTGGAACTAGGCCATTCTCGAAGTGATTTTCCTATTGATTAGATGGCCAGCGAAGTATACATCTAAGTAAGCCACTAGTTAAGGGGAACTGTTCCTTGGGTATCATAGGCGCAACTTTTCATTTCCCTTAAGATACCTAAAAATCTTCTTCACCTCTTTAAGGCGTGATTATTTAGGGTTAGCTTGAAAACGTGCACATATGCATACAAAAAACATGATATTTGGTCTGCTAGCTGTTAAGTAGAGAAGGGAACCAATCATACCTCTGTAGTTCCTTTTATCCACCCTAATACTTGTATCATCAGTGTCCAACCTTGTGTTGGGTGAAATGAGAGTGTAAATAGAATTTGAAGTTTTCATCCCATATTTCATGAGCATTTCCCTAATGTACTTTTGTTCATGGATCTTAGTTCCCTATTTGGTTTTAGAGATTTGAAGTCCTAGAAAGAACATTAGTTTCCTTATCAGGCTCATCTTAAACTCACTAATCATTTGATTCATAAACGTTTCAACAAGTGAATGGTCAGTGGCATAAAAAACAATATCATAACATATACTTGAAATATCAAAATGTCTTTGGATTCTTTCTTAAGGAAAAGGGTTTTGTCAACAGAACCACGAAGGTAGCCATTTGACAAAAGGAATTGAGCAAACTTGTCATACCACGCTCTGGGTGCTTGCTTGAGACCATAGAGTTCCCTTTCAAGGAAGTAGACATGGTCAGGGTAGTTCCCATCCCCAAATCCTAGAGGCTGAGCAACATACACTTCTTCCTTGTTGTGCACATTAAGGAACACAATTTAACATCCATTTGATAAAGCTTGAATCCCTTATGGGGTGCATAGGTAATCAAAAGGAGAATGGCCTCGATCCTTGCCACATGAGAAAAAGGTTTCATCGTAGTCAATCCCTTCTTCTTGATTGTACCCTTTTTCCATAATGCGAGCTTTGTTCCTAGAGACAACTCTAGTTTCACCGAGCTTGTTTCTAAAGACCCACTGAGTTCCTATGAAATTCTTGTTCTTGGGAAGAGGAATGAGTTTCCATCCTATGTTCCTTTCAAACTAGTGATGTTTCTCTTGCATGACTTGAATCCAATCGGGTTCCTTCAAGGCTTCTTTGATATTCTTTGGTTCCACCATTGAAACAAAATCATTGAAGGCACATAAGTTGTGAAGAGAGGAATGATTTTGTACACCTTTCTCATACGAAGTGAGGATGTTTTCGATGGGATGATCTTTCATTTGGTGATAATTCCATGTTTAAATGTCCGTGAGATCAGTTTCCACCCTTGAATCTTCTTCTTCGTGATCCTCAAGTTGTTCCTCCTCGGGTGAGGAGTCATTTCCCATTTGGTCATTTTGAATTTCTTCACCATTCCCCCTATGTTCCCCTTGTGAGCTAAACTCTGGTATGTCTTCATTTTGAGGGACGAGAGAATCAGATTGGGAAATGTCTTCAGACTCTTCTGTGGAAGGGACTTCTATAGAGTTTTGATAAGGTTGTTGCCGGTTCGCTTCATCATTTTCTGGTCGTGGGACATTGTTCCCACATGCATAGTCTCCATCTCCTTTCCTTGGCTCATCATCATCATCTTCTTGTTGTCTTACTAGTTTGAACAGAGTTTCATTGCCTTGAGGTTTAGTTCCCATCTTCACTGAATTTTCATTGAAGATCACATGCATGCTTTCTTCAATCTTCTTGGCCCATTTGTTGTATACTCCGTACACCTTGCTCTGAGAAGAGTAGCCTAAGAAGATTCCTTCATCTCTCCTGGGGTCGAACTTCCCAAGATTGTCTTTGTCGTTGTCGTGGATGAAGCATTTGCAACCAAAGGTCTTGAGATGGGAAATGTTGGGCTTTCTTCCTTTGATCAACTCATATGAAGTCTTCATTATCATAAGTCTAATGACAGTTCTATTGAGGATGTATGTTGCTGTGGAGATGGCTTTAGCCTAGAAGCTTTTGGGAGCTCCACTTTCAATCATCATGGTGTGAGCCATATCCTCTAGAGTTCTATTCTTCCTCTCAACTACACCATTTTGTGGACGAGTGCATGGAGCTGAAAAATTGCAGGAAACTTCCTTCTTCTCACAAAACTTGAGGAACTTTGAGTTTTTAAACTCAGTTCCACGGTCTGATCTTAAAGACACGAGCTTTAATTCCATGCTAAGATCTTAAAGACATGAGCTTCAATTCCATGCTAAATTCCATTCTCTTGACAAAAGTCTCAAATTCCTTGAACGCTTCTGCTTCGGAAACCAAGAAAGAACCTAGGTAATCTTGAAAAATCATCAATTAGGACATACATGTACCTTTTCCCACCATGGCTGGCTATTCTCATAGGACCACAGAGATCCATGTGGATCGATTCAAGAAGTCGTGTAGTGCTCACCACTTTCATTGGTTTGAAGGAACTCCTAATTTGTTTTCAGTTGACACATGCTTCACACATCTTGACTGCTTCAAGGTTAATTTTCGGAAGTCCATTTATTTGAGCCTTAAGCCTATTTTTGATAGCTCCACAAAATAATCCCTAGCCTAATAAGCTTGACCTATCAAAGATTTAGGACTTTAGGTTGTGTTGTTTTGTGTGAGTTGTGATTATGTATTGGGGAGTTTTAATAGAAGAGGTGGAAAGAAGGAATACAACTCTAGTGTGAAATTTGAAAAAAAATGAACATGAAAGAAATATGTTGCAAGAAAAAAAAAGAGAAAGAAAAATTGAGCTTGAAAGATAGTAATCTTCATAAGTGAAAGAAAGAGTTGGAAAAAGAGGCAAAAGTGAGAAGAAAGAAAGAAAGAATGAATGAACTTAAATGAATGTAAGGAGTTGGTAAAGTTGAGTTTGAGGTGTTGAGAAGTAAAGTGTGAAGTGTGTTGAATTTTGGGTTTAAGATTAGTTCTTTATCCCGGATATAACACCAAATTTATCCCTTCCAAATTCTCTTTACCTTAGCCCCATTACATCCCTTAAAACACCTCATGATTTTTGTTATGTGTTTGGTCCATAGCGGTGGAGAATTAGGACATTAATTCAAGCCTATGGTAGTCTAGTTTTTCATGGTTAATTTTGAGTGAAACACATATGCCATAAACGAGAGTGAGAGCAAACACAATACTCTTGATGAGGTCTAGAATGGATGAATGATCTTTACTCTTTGCTTGATAAAATGCATTCTATGATATCTTGGTCAGGTTTTGATTACATGCTGAACTGCACTATGGATTATGAGAGGAATGCATGATTGCAATGATGTGGTGTGATTTGGATTTATGCCTTGCTTGAGGACAAACAAGGTTTAAGCATGGGGGAATTTAATAGCTTGCATTTAGGTGTAGTTTAGGATGCATATTTATGGTTGTTTTTGCATGGTCTTAGTTTAGTTTTAGGTTAGTTTCTAGGTTCTAGGGTTTTCGGGTAGTTGCGCTTGTTTTGCTCGGTTTTACAAGTTATTAGGTGAATGAGCAAGGCAGGACATGATCCAGTTGACTATGGTAGTGCATTAGAGGGCATGAATAAAGATATGAAGTGATGCAAGTGAAGATTGGAAGAACCAAGGCCCAAGAAGTTGTGGGAAAAGAATGCTTAAATTTGGGCTATGGATTGGAGTTGTTGTTTCGACACCTCTATCTTGCAATGCTTAGTTTGGAAGCTATAGTGGTCTGATGGAGCTGAATTTGTTATCACTGGAAATATAATTCAAAGAACTACAATTCATGTTTTTACTTTGTGTCGAAATTCCAACTCAAAAGGGTTAAAAATAGCCTCTGAAATGTGACCTAAATGCTGTCTCAGCAGGATAGCGCGGGCTAGAGAGTAAACATGCGCGACCGCGCACTCTAGAGGGAGCCCGCGCCATCAGCTTCTACACAAATCAATTGGACCGCGTAGTTGGGCTTCGAGATGGGCTTTTATGATAAGTTGTCCAACGAGTTTGATGTAACTTCGGGTTGTTTTGATCTTAAGTAGTCTTGGGTATTTAAACTTTAGTTTGAATTTATTTTTGTTAACTTTTAAAAGACAATTTGAAGGCTAGGGTTACTTTTAGAGAGTTTTCTCAAAGAGGCAACCTTTGAACCAATTTGTAAGCTTTCTTTAATATAATTATTTATTGGTAAATCCTTTGTGTTTGACTAATTATTGAAGTCATATATTGCATATTTGCATATATTATTGTGAGGTTTGATTGATTTTCAACAAACTTGAATAGGTTTTATTCCGTATGCTTAATTGAATCAAAATTTGTCTAGGGTTTTGTTAGATTAATCACCTAATAGAATTTCTAGGTTAATTTACAACTAATCTAATTAATTTCCGTTTGGGAATGATTAGATAAAGTAGAATCTATAATTGTTTGGACCCATCTATTCAATTGTAGAAGCTAATAAATCCACAACTAGCTTGAATGATTGTTTACTTCAAGTGGTTGTTTCTATTGATACTTGAAACTTAAAGTTGATGTTTAATTGAATCTAGAAGTTCTTCTAGGTTATTAAATGATTAAGGTTGTTTAGACTGTTAGTGCTTTCAACTAAATCTGAAGTTTGGATCATAATCCACGATATATTATTCAAGTGAATTGAGAATAAGAGAATCAATGATCAATAAGCATATCTATGATGGATTTAACTAGTTGAACATATTTCTCTCATATATTTACAATCATCTTTGCATTAGTACTTTAGATTTAATTTGCATAATAGAGTTAGATAATCATCCAAAACCTCTCTACTTTGGTTACTTGGCATTTAAGTAAAACACACTTACAAGAGTCTTTGTGGGATTGACCCTTACTTACCATTCTACTCAGTTTGGTTAAGTTAGGATACTTTGATAGGTAAACAACTGAAAAATACCTCATCAAGGTAGCTAGCTATCAACCTCTTAAATCACTCATAATATTCATACAAGAACTCGTTGGATTCTTGCTTAATGTTGTTGATACTCCTCTTTAGATTGTTGAGCCTTGTAGTAGGGAAGTACTTTTCTAGGAATGCTTGCTTCATCTTCGCCCAAGTGTTAATACTTCCAAGAGCCAAGTAATAGAACCAATATAATCTTTTGCCAGATCCTTGAGAGAGAAATGAAAGGCTCTCAACGCAATTTGGTCCTGAGTGACATCAACATGCTTCATGCTTGAGCACACAACATGAAATTCAGACAAAAGCTCGTTAGGATCTTCACCACTAAACCCATGAAATTGGGGCAAAAGGTGAATCATCCCAGATTTCAACTCGAACTTGACTCCTTCAACCAAAGCAAGAAACTGCACCGCCATTGGTTATTGCGCCAAATTCGACGCAGTCAGCTGTCTCAATGTTTGGTCACCCATCTCAAATGATTCAGTTTCAAATTCTTCAAGAAAGAACGGTATAGCCCGAAAGTGATCTCAGATTTCCTTCCTTAGCCTGAAGAGTGTCTTGTCAATATCCAAATCGTAAAGCAAAGGAGATGAGTTAGTAGCACGGGTATGAACCATATAATAGGTTCACACCCAAATTAGCACGAAAATTAAAACACAAATAGTGACGAGTCCCCTGCAACGAAGTCAAATTTGATGAGGGTTTTTTAGTGGTCGTTATACCTATCAAAGAACCTAACTTAACCAAACTGAGTAGAATGGTAAGTAAGGGTCGATCCCATAGAGACTTGTGTATTTGTGTTTTACTTACGTGCCAAGTAATCAAAGTATGAGGGGTTTTTGGATTGATTATCTATTCTAATATGCAAATAAAAACTAAATATAAATGCAATGATGATTATAACAATATGAGACAAGCGTGTTCAACAAGTTAAATTCGTTATGATATTGTTTTGTTGATCATTGATTCTCAATTCACTTGAATAATCTATCGTGTATTTTGATCCAAACTTCAGGTTTAGTTGAAAGAGCTAATGGTCTAAACAACCCTAATCATCTAACAACCTAGAAGAACTTCTAGATTCAATCAAACAACAACTTTAAGTTTCAAGTATCGATAGGAACAACCACTTGAAGCAAACAATCATTCAAGTTAGTTGTGGATTTATTCCTTTCTACAACTGAATAGCCCGAATGGGTCCAAACGGTTATAAATTCTGTTTTATCTAATCAATCCCAAACGGAATTAATCAGATTATTATAAATTAATTTAGAAATTCTATTAGGTGGCCAATCTAAGACAATCCTAGAAAAACTTTGATTCAATTAAGCATAGGGAATAAAATCTATTCATGTTTGTTGAGAATCAATCAAACCTCACAACTTATGCAAATCACAACTTCAATTAACTAGCCAAACACAAAGGAAATTAGCAATGCATAATTGTATTAAAGAAAACTTACAAATTGGTTCCAAGGTTGCCTCTTGAGAGAAGAAAACCCTAGTCTCCAAATTTATTAGCAAGTGAATTGTTCTCAAGAGAGAGAAAAACTAGAGAGTTTTTAATTATATCCCAAAACTACTAAAGATAACAAACAAAACAATCCTCACAAGCCATACAAAAGGAAACAAGTCGACATTACAAAGATCAAGCCCAAAATCCAGCCCAATGTCGGCCCAAGACGTCTCCCCGAAAAGTGCGGTTTGGCCCAGAAAAGCGCGGTCGTACTTTTGATGTCTACCTCGCGCTTTTGCTCTGTGTATGAATTGTGTGGGTTGCAATAAAAACTTGGGTTGCACCTTCCTTCTCACTTATGCCGCATTTTCTTTTTGCCTAATGTTCTTCACCTTAGCTATATTGCACCTCTTCTAGCTCCACTCCAATCTTATAGTGCACAACCATAATCAACTGAAACACATCCCGTCTTTTCTGATGTACCTAGAAACCTGCAAAATCGAGAAAAACAAGCACAACTACCCCAAAACACTAGATCCTAGAAACTAAACTAAAACCAATAAAAACCAACCGCAACCATGCAAAAACAAACATAAATATGCATCCTAAGGTACACCTAAATGCAAGCTTTCAACAGGCTTCCGTATTTCACGATGAGCTGTCTTGTCTTTACATGTGAGTTCCCATGTCTTGAGAATTTGTCTCTCTTGAGTTCCCTTTAGGAAATGTCTGTTCAACCTGAAGTTCCCTTAAAATATTTGGACATAACATGTTAGTTCCCATATGGTGTTTGTCATTATCAAAACTTAAAAGGATCTTTGTTCCGATATTATAGAACGCGAGTTCCCAACACCGTTCCAACAATTCTTCAATCCGCCAAATACTTGTTAATATAAAGTGTGTTTGGAAGCTAGTCCGCCAAATACTTGTTGCCAGTGTGTTTAGAAGGTACATCATCACATAAATAGTCCGCCGAATACAGTACTTGGTGCCAAATAGTTTTTGGAAGCTACACCATGACATATATAGCTATTAATTGCATGTGTATAACGTTCAACCACCATTAACTGGAGAACAAATTTTCATTTACTAACTCCTTTATATCATGTATTATATATGAGAATTATTTTATTTTTAAATCAAATTTACAAATTATATATAATATAAATTAGAAGAATAACATGACATATTAAATTCTACGAAAAATGGGCTAAAAGGACATTTTCTAAAAAATCGAGGGACTAGTGAATAACATTTATATAATAAATATGTTTATTTTTTAAAATAATTTTATAAAATAAAAAAATAAAATATTATAAAAAATTATTTTTTAGAAATAATCTTTGCACGAAGAATGAAAACAAGTATTAATTTTAAATTCCATTTTTTTATAAAAAAATATAAAAAAGATAAAATAAAATAAAAAATTAATGTAAAAAGAATTTTGTTGTGAATTTATTTATATATAATTTCCTTTTTTAAATATTATGAATATTATTTATTCCTTTCGAGTTTGGCTCAAATAAAACAACTCCTTATCCTATAAAATGAGGAGCGTTTAGAACCCTTAGATCTCCTTGATCCAAGGGCTGATTTTCTCAGAAATTAGGGACGCGGTGACATTTTCGTAATTTATTGGAAATTACAAAAGTGCATCGTCATGGTGAAAAAGTGCATTACTATATACAAAAGTGCATCACTAAACCCAAATATTTTGGGTGATAGAGTTCAATCGGAATCGAGTCAATTGGACGCTTAGGATGATGCACTTTTTTGGTTTAATATTTCACTTTTTGGTATTCGCAATGCACTTTTCCACCATAACGATGCACTTTTACAATGAACCCAACATGGAGTGTGCTCTGTTGGCTTCATTTTTTCTTGCACTTTTTCGGCTTACTGATGCACGTACTTTTTGGATTTAGCAATGCACTTTTTCACGATAGCGATGCACTTTTTTAATTTCCGAAAAATTAAAAAAATGCCACCACATCCCTAAAAGGGATAAAACATCAGTGATCCAAGGGCTTTAAAAGCTCTTTATTTTTTAGGATAAGGAGTTATTTTATTTGAACCTTACTCTATTACTTTCAACATATCCATCAATATATTCTCCATATTAGTTTACATTAAAATTAGTTAAAATATAAAAAAATTAATCTATATTAAAATTTATGAATTCAATGTATTTGTCCACCTTAGTTTTACAAAAAAAAGGTAAAATATGAAAGAAAATATTAATTGCACAAGCATTATCAAAATATGATACAAATAGTTTTTAAGAAAGAGATAATTTATAAAAAAAGATAAAAAAAATATGCATTAAAAATATTATATCAATAATATTTATATGATAAGAAAACTTATATAAAACAATAATAATAAGATAAAGTCGAAAGATATATATGTCGACAACGTTAAAGAGATAAAACATAAAGGAATTAATATATACAAATATTTTGAAAATGAAAGAGATTATATGTAAAGAAGAAGAATAAGATATTATCAAAACATATATATTATCCAAAATAATGGAGTGAATAATTTAACTAATCAATATAAAAAGTGGAATTGTGGATATGTCCACACTTTATTTTTAATTTTATCGCCCTTGTAACTTTCTAAGCCTATCTCCCCCTAGTCGTGTGTCCGATTCCGGAACCATGGAACCGAGACCGAAACTGGCTAACCTCCAGGTTTTTCGGTTCGGTTCCGAGACAGTTCCCACCGATTCTAGGGCCATTTTCGATTCGGTTTCAACCATTTTCAAGAACTAGTCGTTGGAAAGGAAAAACCGTGATTTCAGTTCCATCGCGGTTGTAATTTGCATTCTATTTGCCAAGCGAAAAAATGAAATTTTAATGTGAGTTCCTTTGACATTGAAGTCATAAGATTAAGAGTTTTTACAAGAATTTTTTTATAAGAATTTTTGAACTTTGGAATGCAATTATTTGAAGAGAAGGAATAATTTGGAACCTCTACTTTTTATTGTCTAGATTTGGAAAATCTTATCAGGCATGTGTGTTTTTAAAAGTGCAACATGGATTGTAAGGTGATATAAGAATCCTAAAAAGAAAAGGATCACTTTTGGAAGCTTTCTTCAATGACTGTGTTTGTGACTCTATAGTATAGAATTAAGGATATTCTATATTTTTCATTATCCAATTGGAAGCTAAAGAGCTTAGAAGTGCTCAAGTGTTTGATCAATTGAATTATTAATCTAATGAAAAATGCAATTCAATTTTAAATCCAATAGTGTTCAAACTCGGATTTCTATACATGTTGCATTTTGAGTTAAGAGGATTGAGAATCCCGTATAGAATGGGAATGTCTTTTGATTATAGTAAGGACGGGAGGGAGAATGTTGGTTTAAGTTGTGTACAAGTTGTTAATCATCCAGTTTGTTGTGTATAAGGTTGGTTGGGTAAAATGGATTGAACAAGTAGAAGTTCATTGGTGATTCACTCATATTCAATTAACTACATAGTGCAAGTGCTAGTTGATTATATTGTGTTGTTGATACTCAAATGATTTAACTCAAGTAACAACATTGTTGGAATTTTATAGTATTATGCCTTATACGAGACAATGATAAGAGACTTGAGGTCTATAATCGACTAGTAATGGAATCAACAGTAAGGTGTTTCTAATGTGCAATGGTATTTGCTTATGTTTCTTCAAGGAAAGAAACAATAAAAATTTAGGATTGAGAAGATCATTCGAGGAACGATTCCGGCATATTCGTCTTCGATATATTAAACAATTGGGAGAAAAATATCAATCCTCAATATTATGGTCAACAAAGCTTAGACCCTATCATTGTAAAATATTTCAATTTGTGTTTGGCTTTTGAAGATTTTATACTAATTAAATCCAATGGCTAATGTGGTACTTGGAAAAAAAATAATAAGTTGTCAACAAGTCTCCTAACAACAAGTTCTTCCTTTGCAATATGGTTTGAACCTTAATTAGTTAATGAGAAGGTACATGTCGAATTTGCACAGCTAAGTGAGAAAAGACAAAAATACATAATTTTTATTTAATTACCAATGAAGAATTGGGAAGGGTCTAAGAATACCATGTTTGACCATGTGCTTTTCCTGGTACGTATAAGAAATTGGAAATTGACAGAATTTCCTTATGTAAGGATAAAAATGATTAAATGTTTTTGGAACTTTTTGCAGAGTTGGATTGTCTACTTTTGAATTTCGGAATTGAAATGACAAAATTACCTTTACATCGATGTTCAATCGACAAACTGTTCTTTTGACTTAGGTATCAAATGTGGATTAGGGGGACCCCGCCACATGTGTCCATTATTTTATAGGTTCTAGGTTGAAAAGAAGTTTGGAACGGAAGATGAAAAAGCGAATTAAGAGGAACATTCAATCAGTGCATTAAAGGCGAATTTTTATTTACTGAAATTATATATTGTTTGTATGAAACTTTATTTTCGCCGATCGATCAAGTTAAAGTCTATACACCCCAAATTCAACTGCCCAAGACAAATGAAGGTTTTAACGTTTAAACATAATGCTCTACAAAGGTGAGATCTTTGAAAAAATAAATAAATTAAAATCAAGAGTTCTCCATCAGCATTGATGTGCATCACCAGGAACCAGCGCTAGCCCACCTCCAATTCGAACTATTTAAATGTGTAACTCGCAAGTTGTAAGCTACATAATGCCAACCACATTGCTGTAAGCTACATATGCCAACCACATTGTTGGGACCTTGTGAGGTCTTCCACGAAAATTATGGGTAAGAATTTTTTTTTTTATTTTTGATAAAGGGGAGACCCCTAGTACTTAACAAATCAATAATTTTTTTTTATTTTCATAAACTACTTAAATTCTCTGTGTTAAAATAGAATATTTGGGGGAATCTATTCTCTTTTTTACCCAAAAAGATCTTGGAGATTGTGCAATGCTTACTATCAAACTCTTCATTTACACACTAGTGATATTCTTTGTTTCTATCTTCATTTTCGGATTTCTATCGAATGACCATTGTACAAAAAGTTTACCGAGTATTAAAGTCACTAGGGCAAAAAGGATTTGGATTAAATGGGGATTAAATACTTCTGTTTCGACTCTCAATTAGTCTTTAAACCTGTGCTTGAACAACCCACCTTAATGTGATTTTTAAGGTGTGGTATGAGAACAAAGCTCTCGATTAAACGAGGATTCCTCATATTTTAAAAATTGTGGACGAAACTCGGCCTTGTAATATGTTTGTAAAAAAAAATTTAACATTTTTGAACTTTTTTAAGAGTTTTTATATTTGTGGGGAGATATAGTTGAGCACGAGTTAAGACATAAATTTGTGTATGAACATATAAGACATACATTGTTTGGAAAGATACTAGTACCATGAAAACAACGACAATGTTACCATAGGAACAATGCAAATCATTTCCGCGTGTTTTGATAAATGACAAACTACATATGATTTGCTTGTTGTTTGTTTTCATAGTGTTTTCAGGTTATGTAGGTTGCATCAGAAGTATGGTAGCAAGAGTGAGTTACATTGTTCGTAAAAAAAAAGAGTGAGTTACGTTGACGTAAGGGAACAAAATGAGGGAACAACAACGTCTACGATAGATTGATTCTATATTTGGAGAGCGTTTTAAATCTTTTTAGAAAGATATGATTCTCAAAATTCTGACGGTTAGAGAAGTTATCTATTGAAAGATAATCACTTAAGGAAGATATCCAATTTTTATCATATCCAATTGTATGAAGCTTGAAGTACATAAGATGCTTTGTAGGGTTAAAATAATTTGCTTGTTGTGAATCAAATTTTAATAATTTCATTGCCTGAAAAATATTTTATTTCCAAAATGGAAGAAAGTTTGATCATCATTCTAGTTAGGCTATCGACAATATTGAAAATAAAGTATAAGAATACAATAAGAAATAAGATTTTTTTAGGACATTAAAAAGAAAAGTCAAAAGTTAGAGGATACCAATTTTTGTTTGATCGAAAAAGGAGGCTATGCCCCTGCGATTATTATTGAAAATTAAGCTTGTTCAGCAGAGTCTACAACATCAGAAAGAAGCATATTAGAGACGACATTAGAGGGGGTATCAAGACAAACATAATTGGAATTGGATAAGAGAGCCATTTGCGCAAACTTGTCAGCAACCGTGTTAGCCAACGGCACACATGGGTGAGCTTGACTTCCCATTGCAAACTCTTGATTAGCACCTGGCATTGCCGGAGCAAAGTGAGATTTGGGTGAGCGAGGATTAAGTCTTGGCGAAGCAGATTGAACGCCACCAAGGAATCAATCTCCACGATAGGGCGAGGGATGTGCAATGAAGAAGTCAACAATAAACCAAAAAGGATCACTTTGATCTCCACAGTCAGCGTCGAACAACAACCATACTTGAACATAAAACCCTTAATGAACATACCACGGGTTACCTTTAGAGCTCCCATCTACGTTAAGCTTAAACCAATTAGATGGCGGGGGAGTCCAACAACAAGTGCTAGAAACATGGGGATGAGGATTGGGCACACTAAGAACAAGAGCAGAACGCAGCTTAGCATCCCAGTAAGCGTCCGTGACAGCAATAACAGTAGTAGATAAACGGAGGTGATCATCAATGTCTTCAAAAATCAATTTATTCCGGGTCTTCCAAGTATACCAAATCATGGTGGAAAACTGAGTCGAGGCTTTATCTTGTGCCTTAATCCCCGACTCAATCCAAGCAATGAGATTTTGGTTTGAGAAGAAAAGGGGAGGGCAGGAGTTACCAAACAAAGCAAGCCAAATCACCTTAACATGAGCACAATCACGCAGTGCATGGAGCTCATTCTCCCTTATGTTGGATACCAATTTTTTTTTCCCTTTAATCAATAAACTATTGGCCTAACTCATTAACGTTTTAGAGATCGGGCGACTCCACGTTTTTAGTTCTCTCTTATGAGGATGTTCTCACAAGATCCGATTCCATCATTCCATTATACAAATATATATGACCCTATTTATGATTCAATTTCGTTTCATTCTCTAATAGTAACAATTATTTTCTTATTTGCTATGAAAAAAATAATATGTTGCTTTCACATGATAGTAATATTAGATACATGTTGCAATCACACATGCACCAGGTAAGAAGATACATGTGGCTTTCGTGAATAAGAAAATATATATATAAGTAGGATGCATGCTCAAGAACCTTCATCACAGAAGCGATGGAGTCCATGCATATCCTTCTTGCAACATTCTCATTTGCACTCATCTTCTTCTCGTCTTTCCTTTACTACTATTTATTCATCAAAAATAACGGATCATTTACTCTTCCTATATGTTTCCCTGTTCTAGGGATGATCCCGTCGCTTCTCTTAAATCTTCACCGAAGCATAATTTGGCAAACAAAACTCTTGCAACAAACCGGGGGCACTTTCTTGGTCAAAGGCCCATGGCTTTGCAAAATGGAGTTGTTGATTACGGCCGACCCAATAAACGTGCAATACATCATGTCCAAGAGACATGACAACTTCCATAAAGGCGACGCATTCAACAAGATATTCGATATCCTTGGAGATGGCATCTTCAACTCTGACTCTGACAAGTGGAAGTACCAAAGGAAGATCGCTCTATCCACCTTCACAAGCACTCGGTTTCGACAACTTCAAGCAAAGATCACTAGAGACAAGACGGACAAAGCTCTCATCCCTTTCCTCGAACGTGCTCATAAGGAAGGCCTTGTGGTCGACTTGCAACATATTCTCCAGAGTCTCATCTCTGACATCACCTACATGGTGATGATCGGTATTGATCCCAACTCATTATCCTTCAATCCACCAAAGCATTCCTTTTCCGACGGCCTACATGAGGCAGAGGAGGCGATATTCCTCAGACACTTGTTGCCTGAGGGTGTTTGGAAGCTACAAAGGTGGTTGAGGGTTGGGAAAGAGAGGAAGCTTAGAGAAGTAATAGAAGCCATAGATAGTTTCTTCTATGATTTCATAAGAAAAAAGAGAGTGCAAGTAAGGCAAACAATGAAAGAATGTGTGGACGATGAATTCAATACCGATTTGATTAGTCTCTATATAGAACAAAACCATGACCTCACACCAGGTCACGAGTTCGAATCCCCTGATACCTTCCTTAGAGATACCTTCCTAACCTTCCTACTAGCCGGCCAAGACACCGTTGCATCGGCCTTAACTTGGTTCTTTTGGCTTCTCATCAAACATCCGGAAGTAGAAAACAAGATTAGAGAGGAGTTAATAGGCCATAACATTGTCGAGGGATCATTCGACGTTTCTAGGCTTGGTGACACCGACAAATTGGTGTATCTTCATGCCGCATTGTTCGAAACACTTAGGTTATATCCTCCGGTGCCTTTCAACCATAGGGGATCGAAGCAACACGAGGTTTTGCCAAGTGGGCACCAAGTGAAACCATGGACGATGATCATCCTTGCTACGAACGCAATTGGGAGGATGAAATCGGTTTGGGGGGAGGATTGCGAGGAGTTCAAGCCAGAGAGATGGATAACCGAGCAAGGTACGATCAAGCATGAGCCATCGCACAAGTTCTTTGCATTTAATTCGGGGCCGAGAATTTGCCTTGGGAAGGATATGTCCATGATGCAGTTGAAGGCGGTGGCATGTAGTGTGTTGTACCACAACTACCGTTTTGATGTGGTTGAAGGGCACGAGGTTGTGCCCAAGTCGTCTGTGGTGTTACAAATGAAGCATGGACTAAAGGTCCGGGTTTATAAATAAATCAGCAATCTACTAGCTCAGTTCGGGAGAAACGTAACCCTACTAGTACGTTTTATATATGTGTGTGCACGTACACTTGTTTGAATAATGAATTATATGACTATCATACTAGAAAATGAAGCATATACTAATAAATGAATAATCTAAGTATATATGTAATCGTATGTAGTTGATTGCTGAATAATATGATCCCATATATATAACTGAATACATGTTTTTATTCACAGTTACATAATGTGATTGAACAAAATTATTCATTATTGCAAATATTAAATTTCATAGTGATATTATATCTAAAATCTAAATTTAAGGCTATGTTTGTCATACTAAAATTAACTAGTTTATAAACTTGAACTAGTTAAAAAAAATAGTAAATCATGTTTGTCTAGGGTTAATAAACTAGTTAGTAGTTAATAAACTAGTTAAAATGATAAACTTAAAAATCTAGCTTATCTATTGATTTATACTAGTTTATTTGAATAAAAAAAAAATTCTACCAATAAGAAAAGAGAGAAAAGATAGTGGGAAAGAGAGAGAAGATGGTGGAGAAGAGTAGTTTTAAAATTCTTGCGTGATTTTGACAAGAGCAAACTAGTTTATCTAATTTATGATGACAAAAAAAGTTTATCAAATTAATTAACTAGTTTTTCATCTAATTTTTTATCTAGTTTTTTTAATTTTAACTAGTTTATTAACTTCAACTAGTTTTTTAACCTCTTGACAAACACAGCCTAAATCTAAAACCTAGAAAAGAACCAAAACTCTTGTGAACGGTATTTCCTTGTGAATAGTATCCCGAAACGGCTTATATGAGCTTCACAACAGTAATTTGCCATGAAATTTTTTGCGGCTTGAAGTTCGTCTTCGACTTGGGCTTCACTACAGTAATTTACCATGCGATTTTTTGCGGCTTGAAGTTCGGCTTCAACTTGGCTAGCGTGGCTTATAGATCGGCTCCCTTATATATAGCTAATTCAATTTGCTTATGCTTTTATTTCATTTGGTCATTCATTTGATTTTGTTGATTTATTGGATTGCTTCTGTTAGGGTTCCTACACATGGTCTTTATTGATTTAGAAAAGGCCTATGACAGGGTGCCTAGAGAGTTGTTGTGGAGGTGTTTGGAAGCTAGAGCAGTTTCTGGGACATATATGAAAATTCTGCAAGACATGTATAAGGGCTCGTTGACAAGTGTGTGCACCCCGGGGGGTAGCACGGAGTTTTTCCAGGTGGGGGTCGTTTTGCACCAAGGGTCTGCCCCGAGTCCGTTTATGTTTGCTATAGTTCTGGACGTGTTGATGAGGGGGATCCAAGAAGAGGTACCGTGGTGCATGCTGTTTGCCGACGACATTGTGTTGGTGGATGAGTCGAGGGAGGGAGTTTGCAGAAAGTTGGAATCCTGCAGAGAGAAGCTAGAGACAAAGGATTTTAGGCTGAGTCGGAAAAAGACAAAATATTTAGAGTTTAAGTTCAGTTACAAAGTGGAGCCAGAAGAGGAGATTCGTTTAGCAGGCGAAGCCATAGCAAAAAGGAGATGTTCAAATATTTAGGATCAGTTGTGTAGAGTGATTGGAGCGTGGTAGAAGATATTAGACACCAGATCCAGCGGGGTTGGCAGAAGTGGAGGGGCGCTTTGGGTGTGCTGTGTGACAGAAAGGTACCACTCAAGCTGAAGGGAAAGTTCTACAAAACTGTGTGACCGAGTGTTGGTCGACTACAAAGGCACAAGAGCAGAAGTTGATGGTAGCATAAATGAGAATGCTGATATGGATGTGTGGGCACACGAGGCTAGACAGGATTAGGAACGAGGTGATTAGGAGTAAGGTGGGAGTCGCCAGTCTAGGGGAAAAACTCTGAGAATCAAGGCTTAGATGGTTTGGGCACATACAAAATAGACCGCCAGACGCCCCAGTCCGAAGCATCGAAAGACTAACCTCAAGTGAGTTTCAAATGGAAAGCGGCTGACTGAAAAAGAGCTGGAAGGAAGTCATAAAGCAGGACCTCACCGCTTTGGCAGTTTCATCATATGTGGCCATGTGCAGGGACCAGTGGCGCGAGAAGATTACAGTGGTCGAGCGATAGAAGGGATTTGATCCGAAAGGAAGACCTGTCTACTAGGGAGTGCTTCTTTCCTGATGCGACCCTAGGGTCACAAGGGACGGATCTAGGCTCGAAATGCCCAGATCTTTTCCGACAATAGTATTTGGGATAAGTACGAGACCACAAAGTGGACTCGCGGGCCTCTAATGCTCGTCGGAATGAGGGCGGGGCGAGGCAGAATCAAGGGCGAGGGAAGAGAGTTAGTGAGGAGGTGACGTCGGGCCAAGTCTAGGAGGAATCTCACTCTACTATAACTTTGGCTATTCAATTTGACGTAAGAAGTACAAGGGAGCGTGGCCCCTTTATATATAGGAGGCCACACGAAACCCTAGTTCTAGATGGGGGTGGACTAGGGCTAGTAAACATACTAGGCCCAACCCATAATACTAATAATAGAAACTACTATAAATGGAAAGGTGCAATTTAACCCTAATGGCCTAAAGGGCCTTATGATAGCTTATTGGGTCGCTCTCTTAAGCATAAGAGAACACATGTCCAAAATAGTAATAGCGGAAATATAAAGACGGAAATAGAAATAATATAAAATAATACATACATGAGACTAAGTCCTAATCCAAGGAGGTCTCCAAGGTCTAGGCTGTCTCGGGTCCGTAGGAGTTGGGTCCGAGCCAGGGCAAGGTCGCATCGTTCTCCCCCGCTTAGCTTCAAAGCGTCCTTGCTTCGACGTGGGTCGAACAAGGGAAGAAGGCGATGATCTCTTTAAAGCCTTGATATCGACATGGGTAGTCTCTAGAAAGTATCGTGTTGACACAGGGGCAGGCTCGAGTATGGGCTCAAGGTTAGCGTCGGACTCTAAGGAGGGCACTGGTGTAGGTGAAGGCTCATCAAGATGGGGCGGGTCCTCGACCTTAGGTGTCGACATAGCATGAAGTAGATCCTCGGGTAGGATTGGATCGCTCGGCACGACGCTTGGCACGGGTGCCGGTTTTGGTGGCGGTGATGGACTAGACTCGAGCGTCGACGCTCGGGGTGTCGGCCATGTTTGGGACGCTCGAATGGCGAGAAGGCGCTCGAGCTCCGCGATCTATGCGTCCTTTTCCGCAAGTTGTGCCGCCAACGCATCCCAATGGTGCACAGAGGGTGTCGGGGGTGCGGCACGAGAGTCCATGTGGTGGACTCGAGTGCTGGCCGGGGAGACCTTGTGGCCTCAGGGGTGCGCTCTCAGGGACGCGGGTGCCGAGGGGGCGGACTCCAATTCGGTTCATCGTAGGAGCGACATCGGGGTTTTGGAATTTTGCCGTAGTAGCTGGCCCGATTCTCCGGGAGTCGATATGGTGGGATCCAATCCGGGTCGTCCCTCAGAAGCGGCTTATAGGGACGAGTGTTGACTCGTCCATGTGGCAGATCCTAAGAATCTGAATCGTCCCATATTGTCGAGCAGGTCCAAGACATGGCTCGGGCTCTCTGTTTTATTAGTTCTTTTTTTTACAATATTACAAGATCTTTCACAATCCGAAAGATCCCGTTAAAAACGAAAACAATAAAAACTATCCTAGAAGGAAAATAACTAGAAGCACTTTTATAAGATAAGATCTTGTACAAAAGGAATAAAATCAAAACAAATAAATGCGAAATAATTAAAAAAACAAGATATTACCCATAAATATCCCACAAGATCTCGGAAATAATCTTGAGATCTAGAGTTTTTGTGTTCGGCGTGTTGATATGGTTTCTTGACAACAAATAAATTTATAATCAAGACCGCGCTGAGTACAGGGGAGTCAGGTTCGTCCACGGGAGAAAGTCAGTATCAAGTTGTGTTACTTAAAGCGCAAGCAATGAACAAAAGCAAGGGTTTTTATCAAAGGGGAGAGATTCTAAGGTTTAAAGGTGTCACCACAACAACAATCATGCAATGCAACCACTAATGAAACATAAAGATCATGCTTTTATCACATAAAGGTGTCAACTTTCGTCAACTAAGCAAGTAAATCAATCAACTTTCATCCTATCAATAAACTTACTATTTATCTCTTCTACTTCAACTAGGATTGATCCGCTTTCGCTTCAAAACCCTAAATTGACTACTCTGATTCAAGGTTTTCGCTTTCGCATTCAACTATGAATGAGATATTCCCTTTCAACTTTCGTTTCAAGGAGTTAAGAACAAGAGAGAAGAATTATGATAAAAACAATCAAAACATGATCAAGAACAAGCATGCACAACCATTGTTGGGTTAACCCCAACCTTAGAGAGAGAAATTACTCACAATTCATAATTAAAAAACATCTAAATTAATAAAAAGGAAACTTACAAGCAAATCCAAAGCAAACTTGTCTTCCAAGTAATCTCTAATCTCTACTCTCTATCTCCCACGCCTCTCTCTTCTCTCTTCCTCCTCCTCTCCCTCTAAACTAGGTTCATTGTGAGATAAGAAAACTAAAGGTAGAACAAGAGTATTTATAGAGAAACTAAAAGCTATCTATAAGGAAATAATATCTCTAAAAGATATATCCCTTAAAACTATCTAAAGAAGGGATAAAAATACATATAATTGCGCCGACTCTGTCTTCGCTAACGACCTTGAGTGTCTCGGTACGGACCCCACCAGGGTCGGTAGAACTCTGTTGAACTCTTTTGATTTTCCTCTTTGCTGAACACCTCGTTACTGACCTAATGTACCTCGGTATCGACCCTCACAGGGTCGTTATCGACCCCCTTCAGCACTGCAAACAGTTCAGAGTAAAACTTCAGTAGCGGGTTCGTTACACCTCGGTTTGACTCGATTCTTTTTCCTATGTGTTTGTAACGAGTTTCTCTACTTATTTCTTAGCTCGAACTTGATTATTCATCTCTTTATGGACTTCATTCCTTGAGATTTTCCTTGGCTTTGCTCCTTTCCTAAAAATTATGCTCCAAACAGCTCCAAAAAACTTATAAAATACAACCAAAGCTTATGTAGACTCCATATCTTAAGAAAATACGAAAACCTACACAAAGAAAACACAAAACTAAAGAAAAAGATTCAAACACATAAAAAACACACCCGAAAAACATAACTAAAAAGGCGGATATCAAAATACCCCATACTGAGACATGCTTGTTCTCAAGCAATCAACAAGACATCAATCAAAACCATAATCACATTCTTCAAGTCAATACCCTTATCAAAAAGCAACATCAAAGCACGAGTAGAAATAGATAGAGAAGTGAATCTAATGTCATCACACATATTTAAGCAACCTCAAGAAAAAGCAACTAAAAATCCAACCTCTCAAGGGTAATATGTTTCTCTCAACTCCGAAGTGTTTAGGCTTAGAATAACGACTCTCAACTCAATCCAATATACAAAAACTCATAGTCATTGTTACTTATATCACCAAACTCTCCACCAGAGATGTCAAAACACATAAAAATCATCAAAAGAACTTAGGATCAATGAAACACTTCATAGAAGCTTCCATTCGGCCAGGTTGTAATGAGGCTTGGTAATAACAATAAGGCATGGAAATATTTTGGTTATGTGGTGCTAATAATATCCGGGAATAAAGACTCGTAAACTCTCAACATAACTCACCAAAACTTCTCAAAAGAACATACCAAACTCACTAAAACATTATGCATACTCTCATTAACCCTTTAAATATCTCTCTAAGCTTATTCACAAAAACTTAGGAAATTTGGCTCATGCACATTATTCATTGTTCAACTTCTCTCTTTTTTCTCTTTTTTTCTTTTTGAGGGGGCTCGGTACCGACCCTACTAGGGTCGGTAACGAGTCTGCATTTTTTTCTGTTTTCCCCTTATTTCTTTTTCTTCACTAGGTGCATACAGAGAACCAAACTCCTTTTACATGACAAACTTTTGCAAGATCAATAATTACCCAACCCAACATTACCCCACACTTGAACCAATACAATCACACTCAATAAAACCATCACAACAACCAATACTAAATCCTAATCCCCGGATAGGGTCAAGCTTATATCGGCTAGGGAATAATTTTGTGGAGCTAAAAATAAAAGGCTTTAAGGCTCAAATTGGCTTCAAAAAAGAGGATAATGCATAGGGTAGATAGAAAGAGAGGGATAAAAAGTGGTTAAAACAAATAAGTTCTCCATCATATGATTTCACATGCAATGAACTAATATCTCATAAAGGCTTCAAGAAATAGATAACCATATCAATGACAAGAGATTATATGCATAAGGAGAGTAAATCACACAAGAAAAGATGAGGGATTTTTTATGTTCTCCCTATAAGGCGAAAAACAACTTACAAGATAGCAATTTTTGTTGGATTTAAGTCACTCATACCTAAGATCATATGTGCTCAATTATATTACATGCTAATTATCCACATAAAAACAACTTTTCAACATGATTCAGGCAAAGCTTTCCAAACATGCTAAGGGATTTACATGATCAAGCAAGTTAAAGCATATCATAGGACATCTAAGTGGAATATTATCAATCCTAAAACACAAACAAAAAGACTCAAAAGCTGAGTTTCCTTTTCCGCCACCCCATACTTAAACCAAACAATGTCTTCACTGTTTAAAACACAAAAAAAATAAAGATGATAAGAAAAGGGAACTCACAAAATAAAACTGAAGCTGTTTTGAAACCATTGATCACTGAGGAGTTGAATTTTATCTCGGTTCTGTAGAGGTCAGTACCGAACCTGTGAAGGTCGATAACGAACCTGCTGTATGTCCACCGAATTTCATTTGAACTGTTGCATTCAGCACCGGGTATATGTAGCACTTTGTTTTTTTTCATTTGTTGTACCTGAGTCACTTTAGAAAAACTTCTATCCCTACTATACTAATCTAACCTAAAAACAAGTTAAAAGAAAGCTAGCAAAAAGATCAAAGAAAGGAAAACCTAAAAGCGGGTTGCCTCCCATAAGCGCTATTTTTAACGTCGTTAGCCCGACCATACTTACCTCACTCTAAGGTGGCTTCTCTCCATATTTGTAGGGATCATAAGAAACCCCATACTTGGCTGAAACAACATCAAAGCCCCTTTCCAAAAGATGCGGTCCTCTATCATCAACAAGAATGCTTGGAAGTCCTACATAAGGTTTAGAAAAATCCAAAAACCAAAGAGGCTTCGACTCCTTCACAGTATGTATAGTAGGATGAAATGGAGAAAAAGGATAGGAGAAGGGATCCTGACCAGAATCGAACCAAACTGTGCAAGAAGACTCACCTGGATTGTTCAGAGAAGGACTCGTACTAAGGCTGTGTGGGTCGTTACCGACCTATTTGGGTCAGGAAGTGCCTCGATATCGTGCAGGTCAGACTCAGTTGCGATGCTGGATTCGGTACCGACCCATGGTGGGTCAGTAGGACCTTCGGTTTGGGTCTTTTCCTTGCATTTTGTTGTTTTTGTACTCAAGGAAGGGTCAATACCGAGCCATGGTGGGTCGGTATGCTCTTCTGTACTGCAACTAGCAACCTCATTCATGGCCGGATTGAAATGAAATTCGACCTTCTCTTCTCCAATATCAAATGTGAGAAGCCCTTTTCTAGCATCAACTCGTGCCCCTGCAGTGTCTAAGAATGGTCTGCCTAGAATGATTGGCACCACAAGGTGTTCAGGCATATCTAAAACAATGAAGTCGTTGGGAACAAAAAAATTTCCAACTTGGATAGGAACGTCGTCCACGACTCCAATTGCTTTTACACAAGATCCGTCTGCCATATAGAGATTCATATCGATTGGCTCCAGTGGTCCCATGTTAGCCTTAGTCCAGAGAGACAATGGTAATAAACTGGAACTGGCACCTAGATCACATAGAGCTTTAAAACGGTGAGTTCCAATACCTATTGAAATTGCAAACTTACCTGGATCATCGACTTTTTCATGGAGCTTTATAGATCGGACTTTACTTGACATCTCTGAGATAGATCTTTTTCTGCTCAAAATCTCTTTTAAAAATTTAGTGTAGGCAAGCATTTCATTAACGGCTTTAGTAAATGGTATAGAGATATTTAACCCTTGAAGAATTTTGACAAAACGTCTAAACTTTCCTTCCGTAACATCATTGGCTTTCTTAATCGGGAAAGGAAGAGTTGTAGACGGCTCGAGATAGAGAGAGACCCGGATCGAGGCCCTACCGAATCGACAAGAGGGTCGATCGGTGTAGATGAAGGGTCGGTACCGACCCTGTGGGGGTCGGTAACGAGCTGAGAATTCGGTTCAGAAGACTTACCTGGCCTGGAGGGCTCGGTACTGACCTGTGGAGCCTCGGTTTTGAGTGGTTGAGCCTCGATATCGACCTTGTTGGGGTCGGTAACGGGCTTAACTAGGGCATTATCTTCGTTTTCGTGCTCTGTATCTGTAGGCTTGGCTCGGTCTGGCAACTCCTTCCCGATCCTAAGGTGTAGTGCTGCAATCTATACTCTCGGGTTTTCCTCGGGACGGCTCGGGAGGTGACCTTGAGGTCTTAGAATCTGGGTAGCTAGTTGGACAAGTTGGGAGTTTATGTTAATTTTAGTTAGTGTTGTTAGTTGAAGGTTAGATTCGGCTCTTGTAGACCCCGAAGGGTAATCAAGACGATTGAGTAGACCCCGAAGGGTAATCTCGTGAGTAGACCCGAAGGTAATCTCGTTGGGTGTAGACCACAAGGGTAATCACCGCCGAATGTTGTTAGTATATGTTAGCACGATTTAAAACTTTAAAACCATAAACAACATGACTTGTCTAGATAAGGCAACGAGTCGAATGATTAGATCAATCTTTCCTTCAACATTTATTGCCCCTATTAATATGCCTAGGGTATTACCACAATAACGTTGCGAGATAAAACGTTGCTATACAATGAACATGTGGCAAGCATGTATCATCATTGCATATATACGCACCTCGTTCTTCAATAAGTGTCTTGTGAATTGATGTTAAACAATCAAACACAACTCTCGTGATTTTATTAGAACTCACGACCCTCTTGAGAGAAATAATTCTCAAAACCAACCCCAAGTGAGGCGTCAAGCTTCTATTTATAGTGCAAGGGGTGGGCGGTTATTAGAGAGAGAAATGGGAAGTTAATTTGTTGAGAAAATTAAGGAGAAAAACAAGGAGAAGAAATAGGAAAGTTGTTGTAACCACCTTGGTAACTTCCCTCAATTAACTTTCAAATTTTAAACTTCATCCTTATCCAAAACTCAAGGAAAAGCCCAGAATGGCCCATGGTGCGTGCGGCTCATTTCAAGGGGAAGCTAGCTCCGAGCTAGCTTGTCACGCCCACACACTCAAGACATGAAATGTGCGTCTCGTCCCTACGAGGCTTGGTGAAGCTTCCGCGAAGCCAAAAGGTCAACGCCCTAGCTCAAACCTAGCTTAAACCAAAAACAGCTCCTAACTTGAGCTAGCTTAAAACCGAGGTTCCAAGCATTGGTTTGCTCTCAAATTTTGCCACATAGTCCTTGAGTTTCATTTCTCAACCTAGGAATCATCACATTGCAAATTCATTGGACAAATCAAGCCACATTTGCAAAACACTCAAAACAGCACCCTCGGCGCGCCTAGCCTTACCGCGGCTGTCGCGCCCTTGCACCATCGCAGCGGTGCGCCGGCGCTGGTGCCTCGGCACCAAGCGCGCACCCGCTGGTGCGTCTCGGCGTGTCATGCCGACGCACGGTGCTTGGCACACACGAGGTTCTCGCCTCGTCCTTGGCCAGCCCTAGGCCGTGAACCTCGACTTGGGTGCAATCGATCAAGGCGCGCCTCTAGCGTCCTTGCATCGATGCCACCATGATTCCAACCTCTCTTACAACCCTTAGAACCACCATTGGGCCGACCACTAGGCCGTGCCTCCCGCACGCCCTAAACCTATGCGATACCCTTGGTGGTTCCCACACTTATCCATTCATGACTCACACCAAACGGATTGATGACTTTCACAAATCACCAACATTCCTCCCCCATTTGTCCAACGTCATAAATTTGAACTTTTATAAAACAAAATCTATGTATAGATGTAAATGTCCGTAGACTTGAATTTACAATTTGTAATCATCACATTCATGCACTAAAATTTCGTGGTGCTCATAAGGTTTGAACCACATCAACTTGTCTAAGTACATGTAGTAACTTTTACACATGAGTTTCTTTGCGTATACGTGCTATCCTTGACGCATTTGTAAAAAGGCTCTTTCTTCCATTATCTTCTCACATGTGCTTTAGTCAAGTAATCCTCGGACTCTAACTTGGAAGAAGCCTTATACTTCCACACATGCATAGTTGAGTCTTCTAACGTGCCCTACATAGAAATTTCCAAAGACTCATTAATGAAACTTGTTTCAAGACTAGTTTCATGTAGGCCTAGAGCATTTACCTTTGATGGGATTTTTAGTATGCTCTCCAACTCCATGACTTTGGCTTTCCACATTGAATTCAACCCACACCTTTCGATGAGGGGGAATTGGGTGTCCAAATCTTAGAGTTGCAAGGATTTTAGCCCCATCCCTCATGATGCCTTATACACCAAATCTTTTGCCAAACCCTTCGTCAAGTGATCGGCAAGGTTATTGTGTGTTCGAACGAAGACAACCGAGATGACTCCATGTGTGATCAATTCTCTAACCGAACTATGCCTCACACCAAGGTGTCTTGATTTCCCATTATACACATGGCTATAGGCCTTTGCCAACGTGCTTTGGCTATCACAAAATATAGCGATGGGGGAAATCGGCTTTGGCCACAAGGGGATCTCCAACACGAGATTCCTAAGCCATTCAGCCTCCTTGCCTGCCGAGGCAAGTGCAACAAACTCCGATTCCATCATCGAAGTCGTTATGCAAGATTGCTTCTTGGATGCCCAAGAAATTGCGCCACCACCCAATAGGAATACCCAACCACTTGTCGACAAGTGGTCTTCCATATTGGTGATCCAACTTGCATCGGTATAGCCTTCTAAGGTAGAAGGATTACCCATGTATACAATACCATAAGTCATTGTTCCCTTCAAATACCGAAGCACTCTTCTTAGAGCGTTCCAATGACTATCATTTGGTCGACTTGTGTAGCGACTCAATTTGCCCACGGCATATGCTATGTCGGGCCGTGTACTCGTCATTGCATACATCAAGCACCCTATAACTTGCGAATACTCAAGTTGAGAAATTGGTTCTCCTAGGTTAGGAAGGAGTTCTCACTAGGATCCATAGGCGTGCCCACCGGCGTGGATTTATCACAATTAAATCGTTTCACCACTTTCTCGATGTAATGGGATTGCGTAAGGGCCAAACTCTTATGATCTTTTATTATCTTAATCCCTAAGATCACATCGGCCTCTCCAAGATCCTTCATGGAGAACTTAGTAGACAAGAATTCTTTTGTCTTATCCACTAACATTTGGTTTGTTCCAAATATAAGCATGTCATCAACATATAGACAAATTATAACTCCTTGACCAGAATTATCAAACTTGCTATAAACACACTTATCCGCTTGATTAATCTTGAACCCATTGGTTAAGATTATTTCATCAAACTTATTATGCCATTGCTTAGGCGCTTGCTTAAGTCCATAAAGAGATTTGATCAAACGACATACCTTATGTTCTTGTCCTTCCACTACGAATCCTTCGGGTTGCTTCATGTAAACCTCTTCATCCAAGTCTCCATTGAGGAACGCCGTCTTCACGTCCATTTGATGGATGACAAGACCATGAATGCTTGCCAAAGCAATCAAGAGTCTTATCGTGGTGATTCTTGCCACGGGGGCATAGGTGTCAAAATAATCAACACCCTCTCTTTGTCTAAAGCCTTGGATAACCAATCGAGCCTTAAACTTGTCTATGGACCCATCGGCCTTCATCTTCCTTTTGAAGATCCATTTACACCCTAATGGCTTGCATCCAGGTGGAAGGTCCGACAACTCCCAAGTGTTGTTGCCAACAATGGAGTCCATCTCATCTTGGATTGCTTCTTTCCAAAATGAAACATCTTGAGAAGTCATGGCTTCGTTGAAAGTCTTAGGATCCTCATCCATATGAAAATATGAAATTCTTTGACCCTCATTTTCTCTAGACCCTTCAATCAAGAACATCTCAAAGATTGGCTCACGAGACTTATGTCCTATTGCAAGTGCCTCATGCACTCTACGTCGCTTCCGCTTTTGAGCCATCGTTGAAGGCGCGCCGGCGCCACTCGTGCCAAGCAACGCCACGGTGTCGTCCTCGGCGTCACTAGGCGCGCCAGCATCCTCGCCCTCGATCTCCGCAGCCTTGCGCTTTGGTGATCCCAAATCCTCACTCGGGTTCGAGTCCTCGAGCATCGGCGTATTGCCGACGTCGTCCCCACTTGGCGTCAAGGGCGCGCCTTGCGACGCCCTTCCACTTGTGCCTTGTGTCGCGCCTTGAGGCGCGGCGACACGAGACATGGAATGAGTCACTCTCGGTCCAAGCGCCGTGGTTGGTTCTTCCTCGGTTTCCATTGGATCCGAGGATGGATCAACTTCTTCTTGATCCTTTTCTCTAGGCCTCGGACTAGATGTGAATCTAGTCTCGTCAAATATTGCATCACGCGATTCTATCACGGTATTTACCGAAATTGCATGATTAGGCTCTATAACAAAGAACCTATAGGCCTTAGAATTATGTGCATATCCAATGAAGATGCACTCAACACCCCTGTCTCCCAAAGTCTTTCGTTTAGGGTCCATTAGTCTTACGACCGCACGACATCCCCATATACGAAGATGGTCAAGACTAGGCTTTTTCTTGAACCACAACTCGTAAGGTGATTGACGATTCCTTTTGCTAGGCACTCTATTCAAGATAAAGTTTCCCGTTAGCATCGCCTCACCCCAAAACGAATTCTTTAACCCGGAGTAAGACAACATGGCATTTACAATGTCCTTAAGCACACGGTTCTTTCGTTCCGCCACCCCATTTTGTTGAGGGGTATATGGAGCCGTTGTCTCATGGATTATACCACAAGATTCAAAGTACTCCTTGTCCATATATTCACCACCACGATCGGTTCGTAGTCTTTTGATCTTATTTCCGGTTTGCAATTCTACTTCGGTTTTATATGCCTTGAATCTATCAAGTGCCTCACTCTTAGAATGAACAAGATAGATATAGCAATACCTTGAGTAGTCATCAATAAACGTTATGTAATAACGCTTTTGACCCAACGATGGCGTTGCATGCAAATCCCCCAAGTCCGAATGGACTAGCCCAAGGACTCCTTCCTCTCTTTCAATCCTCTTGAAAGGAAGCCTAGTTATTTTGGTTAGCAAGCAAGTTTTACACTTTTCTTGTGTAGGTTCAAAGTTAGGAATAACTTGATCCTTTGCCATATCCAACATGCGTTTCATGTGGACATGCCCGAACCTCGCGTACCACAAATCATAAACTGATTCCTTTGACACCACCATGTAATCATACATAACTTTATTATTATTGATTACATTAAGTAGGAACATATTATTCTTATAGTGGCCGAAGCCTACAAATATTCCAGCCCTACTTATTACTAGACGATCGGCCTCAAAGACCAATCGATATCCCAACTTATTCAATACACCACCACTTACAACATTCTTTCTAATGTTGGGTGCGTACAATACATTATGTAGAATAAGTTCCTTCCCACTTGTAAAGTGTAGAAGCACGTCTCCTTTGCCTAAGACCGGAGTCGTCGACTCGTTTCCCATGTAGAGAACTAAACTGTCCTCCACATCCTTCATGTGCTTGAACCAACTTTTGTCCATGCACACGTGTGTGGTGGCTCCCGAGTCAAGCCACCAATTCATATTCTCATCCTTCAAGACAAGACATTCATCAATTTTAGATACACTAAACAATGAATCACTTTTAGATAAACCAAATTCCATTGGAGTACCTTGCTCGTGGCTTGCGCCCGAGCCCGACATAGGCGTAGGCGCGCCCTTGTCCTTGCGCACGGGTTTGGGTCGCATTCCCGTTTCATGTGGCCAATCTTGCCACAATTCCAGCATGTCCCCTTAATCTTTTCATTAGAGACACGCTTCACGCCTTTGCTAATTTTACTACCTTTGGACTTCTTGGGCCACTTGGCGCCCTTGCCCTTGCGTTTGGCCGCCTCAATGGTATTCACCGAATGAGCGTTCTTGTCCTCATTCTTCTTCCCTTTATCGTTCATTTTGAACTCCTCCTCAATCCTAAGATGGGAGCCAAGTTGGACAAGATTCATGTCCTCCTTGGAATGCTTGAGAAGATGTTTTGCCTCTTTCCATGAAGGAGGCAACTTATCCACTATGGACGAGACGGCGTAATTCTCATCCATAGCAATACCATGTTGCTTAAGTTGTCCCAAAATGCGAACCAACTCATGGTATTGTTGAAGTTGGAAACAAGGAACTTCTTGGACGAAGCATCTTCGGCCAAATATTTCCCTTCGAGTGCATCCCACAAACCACAAGCGGACTCATAGTGTTGATACACATCGAAGAGGGAGTCCGCCATACCATTCAAGATATGACCACGACATATGTAGTCGTCATTCTCCCATTTCCCATAGCGCCTATGCTCTAGCGATATGGCTTGCCTTTCTTTGGCTTGTTCCTCGGTCTCTTCATCGACCACATCCGGTATGGGGGGTGGTACCTCTGGACATGGTGTTGTAAGCACATACACCACTTTCAAAGAAGTAAGCAAGAAATGCATCTTCTTTTGCCATCGACGGAAATCCAGGCCCTCAAACTTTTCGAGTTTCACGAACTTAGAGGCCATCTCCTTAATCGATGATTCACTCGTTCTTGCCATTATCAATTGCCTTGCAAGTCACAAAACAACAAAACTAAAACAATAAATAAACGTTGAAGATTGTTAGTTTTAGTTAGTGTTGTTAGTTGAAGGTTAGATTCGGCTCTTGTAGACCCCGAAGGGTAATCAAGACGATTGAGTAGACCCCGAAGGGTAATCTCGTGAGTAGACCCGAAGGTAATCTCGTTGGGTGTAGACCACAAGGGTAATCACCGCCAAATGTTGTTAGTATATGTTAGCACGATTTAAAACTTTAAAACCATAAACAACATGACTTGTCTAGATAAGGCAACGAGTCGGATGATTAGATCAATCTTTCCTTCAACGTTTATTGCCCCTATTAATATGCCTAGGGTATTACCACAATAACGTTGCGAGATAAAATGTTGCTATACAATGAACATGTGGTAAGCATGTATCATCATTGCATATATACGCACCTCGTTCTTCAATAAGTGTCTTGTGAATTGATGTTGAACAATCAAACACAACTCTCGTGATTTTATTAGAACTCACGACCCTCTTGAGAGAAATAATTCTCAAAACCAACCCCAAGTGAGGCGTCAAGCCTCTATTTATAGTGCAAGGGGTGGGCGGTTATTAGAGAGAGAAATGGGAAGTTAATTTGTTGAGAAAATTAAGGAGAAAAACAAGGAGAAGAAATAGGAAAGTTGTTGTAACCACCTTGGTAACTTCCCTCAACTAACTTTCAAATTTCAAACTTCATCCTTATCCAAAACTCAAGGAAAAGCCCAAAATGGCCCATGGTGCGTGCGGCCCATTTCAAGGGGAAGCTAGCTCCGAGCTAGCTTGTCACGCCCACACACGCCCACACACTCGAGACATGAAATGTGCGTCTTGTCCCTACGAGGCTTGGTGAAGCTTCCGCGAAGCCAAAAGGTCAACGCCCTAGCTCAAACCTAGCTTAAACCAAAAACAGCTCCTAACTTGAGCTAGCTTAAAACCGAGGTTCCAAGCATTGGTTTGCTCTCAAATTTTGCCACATATTCCTGGAGCTTCATTTCTCAACCTAGGAATCATCACATTGCAAATTCATTGGACAAATCAAGCCACATTTGCAAAACACTCAAAACAGCACCCTCGGTGCGCCTAGCCTTATCGCGGCTGTCGCGCCCTTGCACCATCGCAGCGGTGCGCCGGCGTTGGTGCCTAGGCACCAAGCGCGCACCCGCTGGTGCGTCTCGGCGTTTCATGCCGACGCACGGTGCTTGGCACACACGAGGTTCTCGCCTTGTCCTTGGCTAGCCCTAGGCCGTGAACCTCGACTTGGGTGCAATCGATGAAGGCGCGCCTCTAGCGTCCTTGCATCGATGGCACCATGATTCCAACCTCTCTTACAACCCTTAGAACCACCATTGGGCCGATCACTAGGCCGTGCCTCCCGCACGCCCCAAACCTATGCGATACCCTTGGTGGTTCCCACACTTATCCATTCATGACTCACACCAAACGGATTGATGACTTTCACAAATCACCAACAGTTTACGGTTTTTCTCCAGGTTTCTATCTCTCTCAATTGTACTTGTACACCTTTTAGGACAGAACGGACTCCATCAATCTTGTTGTGGACTCCATTAATACCCTCTTGTAGCCCTTGGACCCACGAAGGTGGCTCTTGATAGCCTGGAGGCCTATAAGGTGGAACCCTTTGATCTTGCTGAGGAGGTTGGCTCCCTTGGCCATAGTTGGCCCAGGTGGGCTGATTGTTATTCCTCCCTGCATAAAAACTATTACCTTGGTTCCTATATGGACTCCTCATGTAGTTAGCTTCTTCATATGCCTCAACAACACGTACCTGTTGCAAGTTAGTGCAGGCAGAAGTAGCATGGGCTTGAGACCCGCATTCTTGACAAGATGGAGATGATTTAAGATAACTTACATGCTTCTTCAAGCGGTTGATCTCGTCTTGCAAGAATTGGTGCTTCACTTTGGGGTTTACCTCATCCCTATTCGGAGTATAGAGCCTTCATTGGGGCTGTTGGGCTTGCTGTATTCCATACATTGCATCGTAGTTGGTCAACTTATCAAGTAACGCCCACGCCTCATCGGGGTCCATATCTATGAAACCGCAAGCAGTGTGCATGTTGATGCGGTTTTTCATCTCAGTATTGATCCCTTGGAAGAAGATTTCTTGGAGCACATATTGTGGTTGCCCATGGGTAGGGCACTGTCTAAGCATCTCCTTGAATCTCTCCCATGTTTCCACAAAGGTCTGATTAGGAAGCTGGTGATAGGAGGTGATGCGCTTCCTTAACTTCTTAGTCTTGGCAGGTGGGAAGAACTTTGTCATGAACAAGTCATGCAGAGTTTCCCACTTCTTTATTGACATGGGAGGTAGGCTCTCTAACCAGCTCAGGGTCTTTCCTGCAAGAGACCACTTGAAAGCTTTCAAAAGAACATATTCTAAAGAGACATCGTTAACAGTAATAGTGTCACATAAATCAAGGAAGTTTCTAATATGTTCTATTGGGCACTCAGTGGGTTTTGCCTCAAACTGAGCCCTTTTGAGGAAGGATATGAATTGAGGTTTGATATCAAAAGTCTTCTCTATCTCAGGAAGCTCAATTGCGGACTCTAACACCCTTAGTTTTGGGTGCATGAATTGTTTGGCGTTCTTTGGAAAGGTATCCAACTGCTCTCGTAGACCATCTCTGTCAGCCTAGAGCATTTCCATCTATTGTCGGAGGTCGGTGATCTGTTGTGCCATCTCTTCAGGTGTAGCCATTGCTTTGCGTTCTCTTAATCGTCGGTGGAAGGATTGCTCGGGTTTAGGGTCAGCTACTGGATTAGAGACAACTCGGTGTCCTTCAGCTGGCATACATTGTAAGCAAAAAGAAAAACAAAAACGAAATCAAAAGCAAAACGGGTTCTCATAGAGGGTCGGTATCGAGGCCTAGAGGGTCGGTATCGAGAGTGCAGTGATTCTGTAAAAACAAAACCGAAAAGAAAAGAAAAGAACCGAGATCTATCGACAGGGTCGGTAACGACCTGGGTAGGGTCAGTAACGAGTCGACTGTGATGCTGAAAACAAACAGAAAAAGAAGAAAAAATGGGTTTGCCGAAAGGGTCGGTACCGACCCTAGGGGGATCGTTACCGGCTCGGCAGAGTCCCGAAAAAACAAAAAGAACAAAACTTGGCACTATTGAAATCTCCCCGACAACGACGGCAATTTGTTGATAGTGTTTCTTGACAACACATAAATTTATAATCAAGACCTTGCTGAGTACATGGGAGTCAGGTTCGTCCACGGGAGAAAGTCAATATCAAGTTATGTTACTTAAAGCGCAAGCAATCAACAAAAGCAAGGGTTTTTATAAAAGGAGAGAGATTCTAAGGTTTAAAGATGTCACCACAACAACAATCATGCAATGCCAACACTAATGAAACATAAAGATCATGCTTTTATCACATAAAGGTGTCAATTTTCGTCAACTAAGCAAGTAAATCAATCAAGTTTCGTCCTATGAATAAACTTACTATCTATCTCTTCTACTTCAACTAGGATTGATCCGCTTTCTCTTCAAAACCCTAAATTGACTATTCTGATTCAAGGTTTTCGCTTTCGCATTCAACTATGAATGAGAGATTCCCTTTCAACTTTCGTTTCAAGGAGTTAAGAACAAGAGAGAAGAATTATGATAAAAACAATCAAAACATGATCAAGAACAAGCATTCACAACCATTGTTGGGTTAACCCCAACCTTAGAGAGAGAAACTACTCACAATTCATAATTAAAAAACATCTAAATTAATAAAAAGGAAACTTACAAGCAAATCCAAAGCAAACTTATCTTCCAAGTAATCTCTAATCTCTACTCTCTATCTCCCACGCCTCTCTCTTCTCTCTTCCTCCTCCTCTCCCTCTAAACTAGGTTAATTGTGAGATAAGAAAACTAAAGCTAGAACAAGAGTATTTATAGAGAAACTAAAAGCTATCTATAAGGAAATAATATCTCTAAAAGATATCTCCCTTAAAACTATCTAAAGAAGGGATAAAAATACATTTAATTGCGTCGACTCTGTCTTCGCTAACGACCTTGAGTGCCTCGGTACCGACCCCACCAGGGTCGGTAGAACTCTGCTGAACTCTTTTGATTTTCCTCTTTGTTGAACACCTTGTTACCGACCTAATGTACCTCGGTATCGACCCCTGCAACCTCGGTATCGACCCTCACAGGGTCGTTATCGACCCCCTTCAGCACTTCAAACAGCTGAGAGTACAACTTCAGTAGCCGGTTCGTTACTCCTCGGTTTGACTCAATTCTTTTTCCTATGTCTTTGTAACGAGTTTATCTACTTCTTTCTTAGCTCAAACTTGATTCTTCATCTCTTTATGGACTTCATTCCTTGAGCTATTCCTTGGCTTTGCACCTTTCCTCAAAATTATGCTCCAAATAGCTCCAAAAAACCTATAAAACACCACCAAAACTTATGTAGACTCCATATCTTAAGAAAAATACGAAACCTACACAAACGACTAAAAAACACAAAACTAAAGAAAAAGATTCAAACACATAAAAAACACACCCTAAAAATATAACTAAAAAGGCGGATACCATGGCGCGGGTTGGCGTGGTGGATCTAACGGCTGGCGTGAGAGGACTCGCGTGGCTGGTCTTCGGTGCGGTGCTGGCGCGTTATCGACTCGCTTCTACAGTGCCGAGATTGTGCTAGGACTCGGATCCTGGCACGTTGGGACTCGATCCTGGCGCGATGCTGCTGCGCCGTTGCTGTGCCAAGACTCGTATCCTGGCGCGCTGCTGGTACGCCAGGACTGTGCCAAGACTTAGATCCTGGTGCGCTACTTCTGCGTCGGGAGTGTGCCAGGACTCGGATCCTTGCGCGCTGTTTCTGCGCCGGGACTGTGCCAGGAATCGGATCCTGGCACACTGGCTGGCACGTACAGATTGCGATCATGGCACGTCGATGGCACGCTGGGGTCGCGGATCTAGCACGTTGGGACGGCGCCGGACTTCACTGGCGAGAGGACTCAGGTCCTCGGTGTGGTGTGGTGCAATGGAACCATGGGTCGGAATAAATCCGTTCGAACCGCCTGACGCTTTAATACCAATTGATGCGACCCTAGGGTCACAAGGGGCGGATCTAGGCTTGAAATGCCCGGATCTTTTCCAACAATAGTAGCCGGGATAAGTACGAGACCACAAAGTTGACACACATGCCTCTAATGCTCGTCGGAACGAGGGCGAGGCGAGGCAGAATCAAGGGCGAGGGAAGAGAGTTAGATAGGGGGTGACATCGGGCCAAGGCTAGGAGGAATCTCACTCTACTATAACTTTTCCTATTCAATTTGACGTAAGAAGTACAAGGGGGCATGGCTCCTTTATATAGAGGAGACCACACGAAACCCTAGTTCTAGATGGGGTTGGACTAGGGCTAGTAAGCATACTAGGCCCAACATCCAAGCGCATAATACTAATAATAGAAACAACTATAAATGGAAAGGTGCAGTTTAACCCTAATGGCCTAAAGGGCCTTATGATAGCTTATTGGGCCGCTCTCTTAAGCATAAGAAAACACACGCCCAAAATAGTAATATCGGAAATATAAAGATGGATATAGAAACCCTAAAAAATAATACATAAATGAGACTAAGTCCTAATCCAAGGGGGTCTCTAAGGTCTAGGCCGTCTCGGGTCCGTAGGAGATGGGTCCGAGCCAGGGCAGGGTCGCATCATTTCCCCATTTTCTTTCGTTTAGTTTGCTCGTTTATTAGTTTTCTTAGTTTTGCGTGTTTTTTCTGTCTCATCTTGGTTTTGCTCCCTTTTCCTCACCCCTCTTCTCCACTCTCCCTCCCCACCCCCCTTTCAGCGTTGGGCCCTCCAAAAATACACTCCCGACATCTAGTTCGGGGTAACGGTACTTATATCTCGACCCCCCAGATCCCGCTCCTACCGGGATCCCCTAGGTAGATGTTTTTGTTGTTGTAGGGCTAGGCCTTGAATGTGAGGTAGCCCATTCAACTTGTTTATGCTTAATTAGTTGGTGTTGGATCGTGAACGAGTTAGCAAGAGCTTGGGAACTGGTTGTTAAGCTGTTCCCAAGGCAGCGGAAGAAATAATCGCAAGTAATTAAGACACAGAAAAGAAAACACAGTTCCTTATAGAGGAACCCCACTACAACCAACTAGTTGTATGGGTAAACCTCTATCTCCGCTTGGAGGATTTTGAATGACTTACTTATATTATTGATTTGTTCCTTAGTTACAAACAGCCAGATTCAAACTTCTTTGTTCCTACGAGTCCTACCTAACTCTAGCAACACTAATGAATCTTCTCAACTGAGTTCCTAAGCGAACAACGATCACTAAATAAGTAACTCAAACCTTACACCGAATCGCAGTTCCCTTGCTCCTGGGAACTCGGCTTCTCCGTCGTCGAGATCAGACACTCGCCGCCGGGGACTTCTCTTCTTCTTTTCTCTTTCTTTGTTGTGGGTATTGGTAAGTTCTAGGAGAAGTGCTCAATCCGAGCACTATTCATTTGGCTTTATACTGAAGTGAACTTGGGCTTCAATCGCATCTTTCATTTGTGTCCGAAATGCCCTTTGCTTGATGCCCAAGTTGTACTTTCTTCACATGTGACTTCGATTTGAACTAGGTCAACTTCTTGAGATGATCGGACCGTTGGATCAATCGTGACAGTCTGCTCCTCAGACTGTGCCTTCATCCTGTCCAAGACAGGATCCCGTGATATGCGCTGATCGGTCCTTGTCTTCACATGTGGGTTCCCATATCGTGGGAACTGTCCTCTGCTGAGTTCCTTTGAGAGAAACTCTTCATTGTATAAGCTTGTGTTCTCTAGGCATTCCTGGGAGTTCTCATTTCATGGGAACTTTCCTCTTCAGAGTTCCCTTGATGGGAACTCTTCATTGTGTGCTCATTCATGGAAGTTCTTTGCTAAACCTGTGTTCCTTAGAAATACTTGATCAAGGCACATTAGTTCCCTTATAGCGTTTGTCATTATCAAAACTCGGAGAACTGTATCGTTGATCCGATGTTTAGAACCAGAGGTCCCAACAATTTCCCCCTTTTTGATGATGACAAACCTATCGCAAAAAAAATCAGCAAGTATTTCAAAGCATGATATGCAAATGAGTTCCTACGCGTGTTCCTAGGGAGCCACTTCTTGTGAATCACTTGAGTTCGTACTTAGCTTTTCATGCAATTGTTCCCCCTTAGCTATAGCGTATTCTGTGATATCTTTTCAACTTAACTCATCTCGCATTTTTTGTCTTTCCCCCTTTTGACATCATCGAAAACAAGTAAACACAGAGATAAGGGAGGAAAAGAACACGCAATCATACTAAAAACCATGTATTACTTAAGCAAAAATTTGTACATAGGAACACAAGAGACAATATTTGTGGGAACAGTGAGGCTAGGAAAAAGAAGGGAAAGATCATTGGCTTGGGAACAGGGCATCACAAAGCCGTGTCAAGACTTGTACAAGCTTTTCCTGGCCTCTGGCAATTTGTTCTTGGTCCCTTGCCATCTTTTCTTGTTTCCTGGCTATCTTGTCGAGAGTGTTGGCAATGTGCACCAACACTGGAGTGTTCCCATCCTGAGTGCCTTCTCCAGATGGCAGCCGTTCTTGTTCCTCCACAGGCTCAAAGTGCCGCATTTTGTGGACAACAGAGATGTCCAGTTCCCTACCTATGGTGACCTCTTCCTGGGATGTGTCGTAGAGGCCCTCTCTTAGCAAGAGTTTCTTGATGAGGCCAGCATAAGGAAGGGAGTGGGATTTGGAAGCCATGCACTTCTCCATGTGCCCCAAGATTATGCGAGGAAGATTGATGGGCTTTTTGAGGAGGAAGTGGTAGAGGATAATGGCATCACGGATGTTGATAACAAGGCGCTTCTCCTGGCGAGGGATCACCATATTGATGATGAATTGATGAGCCAGCTTTGCAATGAGGGAAAAGTGATGAGTAGAGGTGCCAGTGGTGGGAACACGGCCCTCGTAGATCGTGTTGTAAATCTCCTCACTGTTGAAGTCGCCCCAGCTCTTGGTGGGCAGTTCCTGTAGGCCCTGGACAGGGACTTGTAGTTGAAGGCGGATGGTGGAGGTTGTGAAAATGAAGTCATCGCCTTCGAGGGAGAGAGTTCCCTTGGTGCCGTTGTCATGGACCACAAAATGGTTGTAGAATCGGCGCACCTGAGAGGGATCAATACTCACAGCCTCACTGCACATGTGTTCCCATCCTTGGGCCTTGATCAGGTCCCATAGTTGCCCGAGTCCTTCATCAATGAGCTGTCTTTCAAAGAGGATGAGTGGGGCATCAATACTCACAGCCTCACTGCACATGTGTTCCCATCCTTGGGCCTTGATCAGGTCCCATAGTTGCCCGAGCCCTTCATCAACGAGCTGTCTTTCAGAGAGGATGAGTGGGGGAAGGAGCTTGCGATTCTCAGAGATATGGACTTTCTTGGGCTTTTCTCCTTTCCCTTTCTTCTTGGAGTTCCCCCTTGAGACCGTAGTCTTTCCTTTTTGCTGAGGGGGGTCAGCCGCTTCGATCAGCAGTGGGCGGGTCCTTTCCTCTGGGACCTGTGCCGACACCACCATTTGTTGTTCAAGAGCAGGGGTTCTGGCAAACTCTTTGTAAGTGGGGGCCTCTTCTTCCTCTTCAGCATCATCACTGGAGGTCCCTTCATCATTGGAGGAGGTGAGCCCAGTTTCCTCCTCGTCGTCTTCCTGACGACGATTGCTTGTCTCAGCACCGTCAGTTGGTGCTGGGCTCCCTTCTTCTTGGGCTTTGCCCCCTTGATTTTCGGAAGGCCCGTGGAGTGTGCCTTCGAATTCTTTTTCGAGGGCTTTTAGTTGGGCTTCCTCTTCAACAGTTCCCATCACGATGGGGGCATTGGTCTTCTGGCGAACAAGGACTCCGATGGGGAGATTATCCTCGTCGGAGTCGAGGTGTATTGTTTTCTGGGCCGAAGAAGAAGGGGAAGGGGGTTTTAGTGTGGTGGGAGAAGAGGGAGGTAGAGGAGAGTTTTGTGGAGTTGGGACCTTGGGAGTGGAAGGAGGAGGAGTAGGGGTGCGAGCCTTGGGACTTGAGGTCCCAGAGGCAGATTTTGAAGTGATGGGGGATGTGGGAATGGGTGAGGTGGGTGGGGGAACTCTGGGTGAGGAAGAGGGTGGAGGGTTAGTAGTTCCCTCAACCATGGGAACAGGGGAGGAGGTGGTTATCGTGGAGTCCCTGGGACCGGAGGTCTCAGGGATTGATTGGGGACGAGGGAGAAAGAGCTTCTCGACCTCGGATGGGTGAATGATGGTATAGGCGTCGGGTTTGGAGAGATTAAGGACCTCCGCCATGTTGAGGAGGGATTTTTTCTTTGAAATGGGAAGAGATGGGGATGAAGAAGTGGAGATTTGTGAGTGTTTGCGTTTGGAGGAGTTGTGTTTGGATTTTGAGGAGTGGTGTTTGGATTTGGAGGGGTTTTTGGACGAGTGTTTGTGTTTGGATTGTTTGGGTTTTTCGTATTTAGAAGGGGGTTCGGATCCGAAAGTGTCGACGATGCGAACTTCGGAGGTAGAGGGAGGTGGAAGGGTGGAGGTCGGCGGTGTTGGAAGTTGCGCCGCCGAGGAAGGAGGAAGAAAGGGACTTACATAATTTTAAAGTCCCTCGATGAGAACATCGCGAAGAGCTTCATTTTGCTCCTTCTCGATGTCCGCCATCATGGTGAGGAAGAGAGCTTTAGGGTTGTTTTGGATCCATGCCTTCATCTCGGCATAAGAATGGGCTGGAGCCATTTTAGAAAGGTTTGGGAAAGAGTGTTTTTTGGAAGTTTTCTCGAAGGAGGGAAGAGGCAAAGTTGCAGAGGAGGAGAGTGACAGGGAAGGATGAGGAGGAAGGAACCCAAAAGTGGTAAAGTAAGAGCGGAGAGCCGTTTCAACTTCTCGAGCATGCCTCTGACACGCGTCGTTTTCTTCCAGGGGAAGTCTTTTGAATTTTTTGAGTGCTTGGCCCAAAACGCTTCAGAGTCTGACACAATTTCCCATTTCCCTAGTGACGGTTCATCTTTTCAGATCCAGTGTTCCCTTGCTTGTTAGCACCAGTTCCCATGATCTCTAGAAAGGTCATATTGAGTGGAGAGGTTAGGGGAACTCACACTCAATTTTCTGTGAGGCTGAGGAACTCAAAAGAGAACCAGACAATTGTAACTCGATTTTGGGATAAAGAGTTGGGCTCATGAGAAACGTTTGTCTGGTCCTTGGCTTAGGGTGGGTTTTATGATCAACCGTCATAGTGGCTTGTAGAGAGGGTTAAAGGGAACTCTGGTTGATCATTTTGGGTCAAAAGAAATAATGTTCCTCTATACACATTAAGCTCTAGACTAGTAATATGGCAAAATGAAAGCACTGAGTCCTACAGTTCCCTATCATGCATTCCTAGTTAGACTAATCAAGCATTGAGGGAGAGACAAACAGGGACTTGTTTAGTTTAGAGTTATCATCCCTAGAAGCATTCGAAAACGCTGGTAGGGACGTCTGTCTAAAGCTTTGGTGAGAATGTCCGCAATTTGCTCTTCCGTTCTACAGTGTTGCATGGAGATGTTCCCATTTTCAACATTGTCACGTAGAAAATGATGCCTAATGTCTATGTGCTTAGTCCTAGAATGATGCACAGGATTTTTGGAAATGTTAATGGCACTAGTATTATCACAGAGTATAGGAACTGGGCCAGATGACATACCGTAATCCTGAAGTTGGGACTTGAGCCATAGTACTTAGGAACAGCATGATGCGGCAGCCACGTATTCTGCTTCAGCTGTGGAGAGTGCCACTGAATTTTGCTTCTTGGATCCCCAAGAGACTAGGCATGACCCAAGGAACTGGGCCATTCCTGATGTGCTCTTTCTATCAACTAGGTGCCTAGCAAAATCTGCATCTGTATAAGCAATGAGCTCAAGGGAACTGTTCCTTGGATACCAGAGGCACAAGTTGTCGTTCCCTTTGAGGTACCTGAAAATCCTCTTCACCTCTTTCAGGTGTGATTCTTTGGGATTAGCTTGAAAACGTGCACATAAGCACACTGAGAACATAATATCAGGCCTACTAGCAGTTAAGTATAGGAGAGAGCCAATCATACCTCTAAAGTTCCTTTGATCGACACTTACCCCTGTTTCATCAGCATTGAGCCTGAAATTTGGGGAGATGGGAGTGTCGATGGGCCGTGAGTGATCCATCCCATACTTAACTAACATTTCTTTGATGTATTTCTGTTGATGAATCCTTGTTCCCTCCTTTGTTTGAGAAATCTGGAGTCCTAGGAAGAACGTGAGTTCCCCTATGAGACTCATCTCAAACTCACTGCTCATGAGGTCCTTAAACTTCTCTACAAGAGTTTCGTTAGTTGCTCCAAAAACAATGTCATCAACATAAACTTGAACAATCAAGATATCCTTAGACTCTTTCTTAAGGAATAGAGTTTTGTCTATGGAACCTCGAAGATATCCATGAGACAGAAGGAACTGAGCAAACCTGTCATACCATGCTCGAGGAGCTTGTTTGAGTCCGTAGAGGGCCCTCTACAGGAAGTAGACGTGGTTGGGTAGCTTCTCATCTTCGAATCTTGGGGGTTGAGCTACGTATACTTCTTCCTTGAGGTGCCCATTGAGAAATGCCGTCTTCACATCCATCTGGTATAGCTTGAATCCTTTGTGGGCTGCATAGGCTATGAGAAGGCGGATGGCCTCGATCCTTGCAACTGGTGCGAAGGTCTCGTCATAGTCGATTCCTTCTTGTTGTCTATAGCCTTGAGTAACCAGACGAACCTTGTTCCTAGCTACGGCCCCAGTATCATCTAGCTTGTTCCGAAACACCCATCGAGTTCCTATGATGTTCTTGTTTTTGGGCCTAGGAACTAGCTTCCATACCTTGTTCCTCTCAAATTGGTGTAGTTCTTCTTGCATAGCTTGGATCCAGTCTGGGTCCTTTAGAGCTTCTTTTATGCTTTTTGGTTCCACCATTGAGACAAAGGCATTAAAAGCACAAAAATTATTGAGAGAAGAGCGAGTTAGAACACCTTTTTCATATGGAGTGATGATGTTGTCGATGGGGTGATCTCTCTTTTGTTGGTAGTTCCTTGTTGGAATGTGTGAGACGTCAACCTGTTCCCTTGACTCTTCTCCATCCGTGTCTTGAGTTTCCTCTTCCTCAGGAGAACAGTTATGTTCAGCTTCTTCGCTGGGACTTTCGTCATGATTCTCTTCGGAGTTCCCTCGTTGTTCCCCCTGAACACTAGCTTCTGGTGCATTTTCATTTTGAGGAACGAGAGAATTGGAGGCATCTTGTGGTTCTTCTGTTGAAGAGGGAACTTCAAAGGAGCTTTGATCTGTGGAGTTTTGATCTCCTTCGTTGTTCCCTGATTGTGGGGCATTGTTCCCACTTGGATAGTCTTCATCTTTCTTTCTTGGTTCATCCTCTTCGTCGTCTTCTTCTTGTCTGACCAGCTTAAACAGAGTTCCCTTTCCTTGAACCTCTGTTCCCATCTTTACAAATTTCTCGTCGAAGATGACGTGAATGCTTTCCTCTATCTTCTTGGTCCTCTTGTTATAGACCCTGTACGCCTTGCTATGGGAAGAGTATCCCAAGAATATCCCTTCATCGCTCCTGGGATCAAATTTGCCAAGGTTGTCTTTCCCATTGTTGTGGACGAAGCATTTGCATCCGAAGGTCCTAAGATGAGCGATATTTGGCTTTCTCCCTTTGATGAGCTCATAGGATGTCTTCTTGATCAAGGGTCTGATCATGGCTCGATTCAGGATATACGTAGCTGTGGAGATGGCTTCAGCCCAAAAGTACTCTGGAACTCCGCTTTCAAACAACATAGTTCTAGCCATGTCTTCCAAGGTCCTGTTCTTCCTTTCGACAACTCCGTTTTGCTGAGGAGTGCGAGGGGCCGAGAAGTTATGAGAGATCCCATGTTTGTCACAGTATCTGAGGAACTGTGAGTTTTCAAACTCTGTTCCATGATCAGATCTGAGAGCTTTTAGTTTGAGTCCCATGCTGATCTCCATTCTTGTGATTAGAACTTCGAATTCCTTGAAGGTATCTGATTTTGATCTCAAGAATAGCACCCATGTGAATCGTGAAAAATCATCGATTAAAACATACATGTACCTCTTTCCTCCATAGCTTTCGGTGTGCATGGGACCACAAAGATCCATATGAATTAGCTCTAAGGGCCTAGTCGTGCTCACCATCCTTTTGGGCTTGAAGGAGGTCCTTGTTTGCTTTCCTCGAACACAGGCTTCACACATCTTGACTCCTTCAAGGTTGATTCGTGGGAGACCGACGACGAGATCTTGTAGATAGAGCTTCAAGATTTGGTTCACACCTGCGTGTCCTAACCTTCGGTGCCAAAGTTCCGTTTCATCAAGGGAACTTGCCAAGCACAGTTTCCTTGGTGGCTCAAAGTTTGTATCCACCACATATATGTTGTTGGACCTTCTTCCTTTCAGGATGATTTTGTTAGTCTTCTTGTTGATCACTAGGCATTCCTTTGAGTCAAAGGTGACGATGTTGTTCCCTTGATCACATATTTGAGAGACGCTCAAGAGATTGAATCCCAGATCTTTCACCAAGTTAACGTTGCTGATTTTGATTGATTTGTTGAGTAGCACTTCCCCTGTTCCTATGATCTCTCCTTTATTTTTGTTGCCAAAGGACACGTGACCTCCTTCGGCCTTTGGGTGGAGTGAGGTGAGGTTGTCTTTGTTTCCAGTCATGTGGTTGGAACATCCACTGTCAATGACCCATGTGCTGTTCCCCCTCACTGCCACCTACAAGAAAAGTTAGTTTTTGAGGACCCAGGCAAGATGACTCTTGCCTGGTTCCTTGCAAGGGAAGACAGTCTCAGATAGCACGTAATCAGCAATGTTAATGTCACGAGAGTACTTGTTATAGGCAAGGTTCCTATAGTTGTTTCTTTTAATGGGAACTCTAGCAGGCTTGTTGGTTTGTTGATTCTGCTTGTTCCAGTACTCGTGGTTTTTTTGGGCTTGGGCCTTAGCTTTGTGACAGCTTTCCTTGTAGTGCCCATGAGCACCACAGTTCCAGCAGGTCTTATAATATTCTCCTAGGTAGTACTTAGGATGGGGTCTCTGTATCCTGTTCCTATCCATAGTTTCCTTGTTGTACACTCTAGACCTGTTTCCCTTAGCTATTTGAACATATAACTTGTGTCCAGTGTTTCCAGTGTAATAATCTACTTCTCCATTCACCCCACTCTCCAGAACACGGATTTTCTCTTCCAAGTGTGCATTTTTCTATTTCTCACACTAAAGCTCTAGGGCCCTGCACTCGTTCACCTCTTTTTCACTCAAGGGGGACTTCCCTTTTCTAGGGCTCTCTGACTCATACCCTATTCCGTGTCTTGCTGGGACAAATTTGGTTTGGGAACTAGAGGCTTCAGAGTTCCCTTTTGCTTTACTCAGATTTTGTAGAAGGGTGTTTTCATCACTTTCTAGGGTTTTAAGCTCATTCTCAAGTTCTACGATGTGAGACACATAAGATTGAAGTTTTTCTAGAAGGGACACACAGTTGGGACATGGCTCTAGACCAACTAGTTCAGCATTTGTGTGTTCCGACTTTTCCAACTTCTTTTGTAATTTAATATTATCTTTGACAAGACTTGTGAGAATTTTAAGCAGTTCAGGTTTCTCATAATTTGACAAGGAAGCAAGAACGGATTCGGGGGTTACCTCACTGGGTTGTTCCCCAGTGGTTTCTCCTAAGGCCATGGCGCACATGTCAGGTTGAGCCCATGATTCAGGCTCTTCGTCTTCATCGTCACTCCATGTGGCTATGTATGCCTTTTTTCCTTTTCCTCGGTTGTCCGCCTCCTGAGGGCACTCCTTGGCAAAGTGTCCCTTCTTGTAACACTTGTAGCACGTTACATCCGAGAGGTCCTTTTCAGCAGATTTTCTTTCGGAACTCTGTCCTTTTCCTGAGTTCCCATAATTCTTCTTGAACTTCCCTTTGTAGAAAGATCGAAGAGCTTTTGTTACAAGGACTAGCTCTTCATCCTCATCTTCTTCAGATTCTCCATGTTGCTCTTGTACTGCCTTCATTACCTTTTCAAGTTTGAGAGCTATCCCCTGATGTGCTCGCTTTTGCTCCCTGTCATCTATCTTTCTCTTCTCATATCCCACCAGTTTTCCAAAAACCTGGTGGAGCATAAGAGCCCTGTTTTCGGGATTCTCTTTGAACATCGTTCTTTCATTTGTCCATTCTCCAGTCAACCCATTGAAGAGTTGTTGAACCTTCATTTTGTCGGTGACTTCCTCTTTAGTGATCCCAAGGCCAGTCATCTTGGTGCAGAGTACCTCAAAATGGGATTGGTAACTGTCAACGGATTCTCCTATCTCCATCTGGAAGGTGAAGAACTCCCTCCTTGCGTTCATCTGAAGATCTTCTCGGAGGTCTGAGTTCCCAATGTGCATTTGCTGAATGGCTTCCCACACTTCCTTTGCCGTGTCTAGGTTTGCCACTCTATCGCAGTCTTGCACCGACATGGCATTCTTGAGGTACTGGATGACCTTGAAGTTGGCCTCCATGCACTTGTACTCATTAGGTCCCCATTTTGACAGGTCATTCTCAATTGCTAGATCAATTTTGAAGTTCCCTTTCTCAATGACGCACCAAGCTTGGTAGTCTTGGCTGCGCATCCAGTTCTTCATGTCACGTTGCCCGACTTCGAATCTCCCAGTGATGAGCCTTGGTGGCTTGCTATTGTTGTGACCGACTTGGGTGAGTTCGTGAGCCATGTTTGAAACCTGCGATGCTAACACAAATCTAGAGCAGCCTTGCTCTGATACCAATTGTTGGATCGTGAACGAGTTAGCAAGAGCTTGGGAACTGGTTGTTAAGCTGTTCCCAAGGCAGCGGAAGAAATAATCGCAAGTAATTAAGACACTGAAAAGAAAACACAGTTCCTTATAGAGGAACCCCACTACAACCAACTAGTTGTATGGGTAAACCTCTACCTCCGCTTGGAGGATTTTGAATGACTTACTTATATTATTGATTTGTTCCTTAGTTACAAACAGCCAGATTCAAACTTCTTTGTTCCTACGAGTCCTACCTAACTCTAGCAACACTAATGAATCTTCTCAACTGAGTTCCTAAGCGAACAACGATCACTAAATAAGTAACTCAAACCTTACACCGAATCGCAGTTCCCTTGCTCCTGGGAACTCGGCTTCTCCGTCGTCGAGATCAGACACTCGCCGCCGGGGACTTCTCTTCTTCTTTTCTCTTTCTTTGTTGTGGGTATTGGTAAGTTCTAGGAGAAGTGCTCAATCCGAGCACTATTCATTTGGCTTTATACTGAAGTGAACTTGGGCTTCAATCGCATCTTTCATTTGTGTCCGAAATGCCCTTTGCTTGATGCCCAAGTTGTACTTTCTTCACATGTGACTTCGATTTGAACTAGGTCAACTTCTTGAGATGATCGGACCGTTGGATCAATCGTGACAGTCTGCTCCTCAGACTGTGCCTTCATCGTGTCCAAGACAGGATCCCGTGATATGCGCTGATCGGTCCTTGTCTTCACATGTGGGTTCCCATATCGTGGGAACTGTCCTCTGCTGAGTTCCTTTGAGAGAAACTCTTCATTGTATAAGTCTGTGTTCTCTGGGCATTCCTGGGAGTTCTCATTTCATGGGAACTTTCCTCTTCAGAGTTCCCTTGATGAGAACTCTTCATTGTGTGCTCATTCATGGAAGTTCTTTGCTAAACCTGTGTTCCTTAGAAATACTTGATCAAGGCACATTAGTTCCCTTATAGCGTTTGTCATTATCAAAACTCGAAGAACTGTATCGTTGATCCGATGTTTAGAACCAGAGGTCCCAACATCGTTCCAACAGTTGGATTTAATTTGTTCATCTGATTCTATATATTAAATCGTAATAGTGTACCTCCACTGCGTGCGAGTTCACATTATCCAACGCAATGTAATAAGTAGCAGACTGCATGATTTCCTGCACAATCCGACCACTTCATGTTCAACATTAAGAGTCATTGATTCAGAGCAAGTTAATACTTGTAAGCAATCAATGGCGAATTAAACCCACAAATTGTTGCAGTTGGTTCATGCTATCTGATTGGAGTTATATGCAATGACACTCTATGTTGCAAATCTTGGAATTTTTTGTGTTGTTATGTGTGGACTAGTCAAAGGAACTGAGGTCCTTGCGCCATGATGATTCTAATATATATTCCCATGCTTAGGCATAATGTTTGGGAATTAGGAAGCTAAGGGCCTAATACAGGTGAAACTTCTTCATTACTCAGGCACTTGCAAATTCTCTTCTTGTATGTTCAAGTTGTGTGACGTGGACACATGATGATTGAATTGTAAATTTCAGAATCCATAGGAGATGTCTATTTGAAGAAGCTAGTGTACAACAAAGAGGCCTCTATATGCCAAATTTCGCCTATATGAACCTTATAAGAGGCCAATCCTGATCTCGAAACCAACAATTTTGGTGCATGAATTGGAACCACGTGATCAGGTCATATTCTTTGCTTTTGATGAGTTAATTATGTGAACAACTTAGCAATTTGGATGTAGTTTATATTGTGGTGAATTATCCCTGCAATGTATGACACTTGCTTTTGCAAAATCTTTACAGCATCACATCTTCACTTAATTCTTGAATTTAAATACTCCTATGCATTGCTTCTTGGAATCGTAATAATTATACTTATAACTTTAGTGCCTTTTTTTTATTGATTCTTGTATATAAATCACCAAAAAAATGCAGGTCTTTTATAACTAAAAGTCGGTGAAGATTTCATTACAGAATGTTCATATCTTCTATTGTTGATGATTTCAGTTCCATTTTTATTTTCTTGTTTTGAACATTTCCCGGAACTATTCCCGCGTGCGATATGCACACGGCCCACACCTAAAATGGGCATGGAAAAAATCTGTCTTTTATCTTACTAAGTCGAAGGTCAACTGGTTTTTGGCCCTCTTTTTTTGTATCCAAAGGCAAAGTTCTTCCTCGTCTAAAGCGAAACTTTTCTGCCACAAACATGATTCAACGTAAGCTCCGCTCTAGAGACAAGAAACCCCCATTGGATCTGAAGACCAAGATTGAAGCCGTCACCAAGTTGACCCTTGCGAAAAGATCCTTGCCTGAGACTGATAGGCCAAATCCTACCCCGCAAGTGTACGAGATCGGTTGTAATACCAAGGTGTCGAACTCTGGGACTATGTAGTATTAATTGTAGTCAAATCAGTAGACTAAGCCGTAAAAATAAGAAAAGATTGAGTTGTGTGAATTTTGTTATGAAACTAACTTAAAGCAAACAAACAAGTAAAAATGGGTAAATCAATGAGAGAAAGGCTTCTAAGATTAAGGACCACCACAATAATGCTTCGGTAGACTGTAAAAGATGATTGCACAATCTTAATTATGACTTTGTTTGAAGGCAATTGTCTAATGTATCCGCTAAATTCTTTCGAATGTTAACAAACGTATCTAGACTCAATTAAACATCCACTTTCGTGACTTGCAAATTAAAATCTAGACCTTTAAGCACTTAGAATTTAAGATTAAATTGAATCAACATCCGCTTTCGCGACTTGCTAACTCAAACCAACCTTAAGATTTCTATGACAACTGTTATTCCACAAGAGAATTCAAAATACTTTCATAATAGAGAAAACTCAGGTTCAAATCCTAGGGTTCCAACAGGAAAAAGCACCTTTCAGTCTCAATTCCCTGTCTAACTACTTATCAAAGTTTTCACCTTTCAGCCTCAAACTTTGGCAAGTTCCCATTCAAATAAATTACTAGGGCATAAAGCATCTAGGATTGAATCAAACAAAGCTTCAAACAATAGATTGTGCAATTTAATAAATAAGTCTACCTAGACATCAATGGGTTCACCCCAATCTTAGAATTCGGGGTTTAGCTAGACATGGAAATAGAAGAAATCAATTCAATAACGAGAATAAACATACCGGATTGAAGAAACAAACAAACTTGATTCAAATCCAGCAAATCCAAACTCAAATTCAACAAAAGTCTGCAAATCTCGAATAGATCTCTCTAAACTTGTCTCTCAAGGAATAAAAACTAGGTTAAAAACTCGAACCATAACAAAAGAGGGTATTTATACTAAGGAGGTTGGAAAAAGCGGCCCAAAAACCCGAGCAAACAAGGCGCACGACTCACGGTGTATGTCGTGCGCCGAGGCACACGACCCATGGGGAAACGCACGGGCCCAGGCTTACGAACGCACGGGCCTTGTCTTGGAGACGCACGATTGACGCCGGCGCACGGGTAGAACGCACGATCGTGCGTTGTGGCGCACGGCCTTGTGCCAGCGCACGGTCTGAGCCTAGGGGACACACGAATCGTGCCATGGTGACGCACGGTCGTTTGTTTGGCACGCACGGGCGACGCCTTTCTCTGAGCGGAGACGCACGATCGTGCACTTCTGGCGCACGATCCGAAGATTTCTTAACACCGCCTGCACGACCGTGCCCTTAGGTGCACGACCTTGCCCTTGCTCGTGTGCTTCCTTCTTTTCGGCTCTTGAATCGTTCTTTTCCGGTCCCGTTGCCTCCTAGACTGAAGTCTTGATTCCGACATGTATCCAAACGCGTTCCAATGATGCTCAAACTTCTCCAAAGTACCTGAAAAGCATACAAATACGCGTGTAGACATCTATAACGGCAACTAAACAAAAAGCACTAGAAACATGAAACAAATGCATGAAAACATATAAACTAAGGTCCTAAATGCATGTCCTAATATGCTCTAAATACAAGTTATCAAAATCCCCCAAACTTGAACCTTGCTTGTCCTCAAGCAAGAGATAAACTCAACACCCCATAAAATAATGCAATTCAAGTATCCACCTCAAATGAAGTTAAGCATTAATCAATAGACTTGTAGTTCACAAATTGAAATCATTGCACATGCTTTAAAAAATCAAAAAGATCAAGAGAATGCATCTATTCTAGACCTCACTAGGATAAATGTGTTTGTCTCTCTCACTCAAGTGTTTTGGGTATAGTGTTTCGCTCAATTCTCAACTAAGACCGCTAAACTACCATATGCTTGCATCAGTGTTCTAAATCTCCACTGCTATGGACATTGCATACAAAAAAATCAAGAGGTCTTTTAATGGGTTGTAAAGTGGACAAGGTGAGAAGAATAAGGCATGGAATATATTTGGCTTTGTGGTGCTAAAACTAGAAAATAGAAATTAAGCTTCATTAACACCAACAAACTAACTCTTTTGCTCACTTTCTCTCCACACCTTTCATTCATACTTCACTTCTTTCTTTCTTTTTCTCACACTTCTTTTGCAGTTTCTTTCAACCCATTTTCTTCATGGCTTTTGAGACTTTTCCTTCATATACACACTTTTTATTTCTCAAGCTCAAACCATTCTTCTTTTTCAACCTTCATTCCCTTTACTTCACTTTTTTTTTCCTTTCTTTCAACTCATCCACCATTTTCATTCTTCTTTTCAACTCTCCAACTCACTCAAACTTCATAAAACAATTCAAGCATAAATTCCTATTCTCCAGAAGGGTCAGACTCATTAGGCTCGGGATTTAATTTTGTGGAGCTAAAAAAGATAGGCTATTAAGGCTAACAGGGGCTTCAAAAAGAAGGATTAATATGCAAGGTGGATAGGGAAAATATAGGCTAATGAAAAATAACGCCTCTATCACTTTAATGTCATATGCAAGACTCATGTAAGCAGCCTCAAAATAGATATCTAAACGCAAGTTCTAGAGTTAGCAAGTCATAGAGAGACACTCAAGAAATAATAGAGAGGACAATTAGTCCTAGAAAGGCCAAAAATATGATCTCACAAGGCTAAACATGTCTAGAACTTGATAGGCCAAATCCTACCCCGAAAGTTTACTAAATTGGTTGTAATACCAAGGTGTCGAACTCTGGGACTATGTAGTATTAATTGTAGTCAAATCAGTAGACTAAGCCGTAAAAATAAGAAAAGATTGAGTTGTGTGAATTTTGTTATGAAACTAACTTAAAGCAAACAAACAAGTAAAAATGGGCAAATCAATGAGAGAAAGGCTTCTAAGATTAATGATCACCACAATAATGATTCGGTAGACTGTAAAAGATGATTGCACAATCTTAATTATGACTTTTTTTGAAGGCAATTGTCTAATGTATCCGCTAAATTCTTTCGAATGTTATCAAACGTATCTAGACTCAATTAAACATCCACTTTCATGACTTGCAAATTAAAATCTAGACCTTTAAGCACTTAGAATTTAAGATTAAATTGAATCTACATCCGCTTTCGCGACTTGCTAACTCAAACCAACCTTAAGATTTGTATGACAACTGTTATTCCACAAGAGAATTCAAAATACTTTCATAATAGAGAAAACTCAGGTACAAATCCTAAGGTTCCAACATGAAAAAGCACCTTTCAGTCTCAATTCCCTGTCTAACTACTTATCAAAGTTTTCACCTTTCAGCCTCTAACTTTGGCAAGTTCCCATTCAAATAAATTACTAGGGATTAAAGCATGTAGGATTGAATCAAACAAAGCTTCAAACAATAGATTGTGTAATTTAATAAATAAGTCTACCTAGACATCATTGGGTTCACCCCAATCTTAGAATTCGGGGTTTAGCTAGACATGGAAATAGAAGAAATCAATTCAATAACAAGAATAAACATACCGGATTGAAGAAACAAACAAACTTTATTCAAATCCAGCAAATCCAAACTCAAATTCAACAAAATTCTGCAAATCTCCAATAGATATCTCTAAACTTGTCTCTCAAGGAATAAAAACTAGGTTAAAAACTCGAACCATAACAAAAGAGGGTATTTATACTAAGGAGAGGGTGGAAAAAGCAGCCCAAAAACCCGAGCAAACAAGGCACACGACTCACGGCGCGTGTCGTGCGCCGAGGCGCACGACTCACGGCGCGCACGGGCCCAGGCTGAGGAACGCACGGGCCTTGTCTTGGAGACACACGATTGACGCCGGCGCACGGGTAGACCACACGATCGTTCGTTGTGGCGCACGATCCGTGCCTTAGATGGAACACGGCCTTGTGCCAGCGCACGGTCTTAGCCTAGGGGACGCACGACTCGTGCCATGGTGACGCACGGTCGTGCGTTTGGCACGCACGGGCGACGCCTTTCTCTGAGACGAGACGCACGATCGTGCACTTCTGGCGCACGATCCGAAGATTTCTTAACACCTCCTGCACGATCGTGCGCTTAGGTGCACGACCTTGCCCTTGCTCGTGTGCTTCCTTCTTTTCGGCTCTTGAATCGTTCTTTTCCGGTCCCATTGCCTCTAGACTGAAGTCTTGATTCCGACATGTATCCAAACACGTTCCAATGATGCTCAAACTTCTCCAAAGTACCTGAAAAGCATACAAATACGAGTGTAGACATCTATAACGGAAACTAAACTAAAAGTACTAGAAACATGAGACAAATGCATGAAAACATATAAACTAAGGTCCTAAATGCATGTCCTAATATGCTCTAAATGCAAGTTATCAGAGACCCCTTAGGTCATTGATCTGGAAGGTAAAACTTAGCAATATCTGTGGCAGAGGCTTCGTGACGCCCACTACCCTAAGAGAGCTCGTTCGGAGGTCCCTACCCTAGCTTTTGTTAGGGATGTTGGTCTGGCGGTGTGGAAGGTAACTTTTTGATAATCACCTTTTCTTCTTTTTATATTCCGTGTGTTCCTTGTGGTTCCTATCCTTTTACTGTTGGTTATGTCTATTTCGTAGGCTTTGCAAGGTGTGTTGTGGGTTGCAGACGCAGTGGATAAGGAAGGAGGTGCTTTGGAAGAGGGCGGGTTGAAGTGGGAAGTTGAGAGGTGTAACCTGGAGAAGGAGGTGTTGGATGCTGCCGAGTGCCAGAAAAAAAAGATGCTAGCAAGATCACATCATTAACGGAAGTCGTCAAACAGCACGCTTGCCAGGCCGCATCTGATAGTAAGGTAATGAATCTAGAGACTGCTAACAAGAAGATCGTCAAGGAAGTCGGGGAAATTGGTGCATACTATTCGATGATGTCCAGGCTAGAGACGATCAACCAGTTTTATGCGGGGAAACACTACTGTAATTTGGAAGAAGAGATCAAGAATTTCCATGCATGAGTGCTATCCTCAAGACAAGCCTTTGCCTGGTGATGAGATCTTCGCATCTTTGGAACTTTCTGACGAAGAAGTTGTTGGTGATGATTCTGATGGCGAGAAGGATGAAGGTGACGATCATAGAGATGATCATGGAGTGCCTTCTACGGGAAGAGGTCCAGATGGTGTTATTACATCTTGGGTATTAAATATTCTTTTGCGTATAAAAATTGTCACTGGAACAATTTCCGTCTGTTTGAATTAACACTTCCTACGATCCTACAATCGTTTTAATTTATTTCTCTCCAATTTTGAGTCATTAAAATAGGACCACCATTTTCACTTAAAAAATAGTTGTTGAATATTTATTTATTTATTTATTGTATGATAATCACTCGCTCTATTAATAACCTTTTGAATGTCATGAAAGTATTTAAATTTGAAGTTATATAACTGTTTGTATGAAACTTTATTTCACCGATCGAGTTAAAATCAATACTGATACGCTATAATATTAGGATAATTAATATTAGGATTTCAAGTGGATTTCAAGTGGCCTTGCAAAAAGAGGAAGGCAAACACAGTGTCTCAACCGAGGATCAGATGGTGGCGTCTTTCAGAATCCAACGTGCAAACTTTGCAGGAAAGGATACTCGAAGAAACAGATGCAAAAGGAGCGTGGCAAGTGAGTAGTAACGCAAACGAGATGTGGGGAAGGATGGCGGAGTATATCTGGAGAGCGGCATGTGGAGTGCTTGGTATGTCGAGAGGATATTCTACAAACAGAAGGTCGGAAGCTTGGTGGAACGACGAGGTTAAGGAAAAGGTTAAGGAAAAACAACTAGCATACAAAAAGTGGTTACATAGTGTGGAGGCAGATAGGGAAGCGAGTTTGGCAGAGCTCAAGGCAGCTAAGAGAGCAGTAGCAGCTGCTAAAAAAAAGCGTTCGAGAATCTGTACAAGGTGCTGGATGATAAGGGTGGAGAACGAGTTTTGTATAGGCTGGCTAAGGCACGGGAAAGAAAGAGCTCGGATTTAGACAAAGTAAAATGCATCAAGGACGAGGATGGACGAATGTTAGTGGAGGATATGCAAATCAGACAACGTTGGGAAAAGTACTTCTGTGGTCTACTTAATGAGGGTTGTGAAAGGATAGAAAGGCAGCACAGGCTAGAGGGCCGGGAAAGCGAGGAGGAAAGCCCCTTCCTCTTCTACAGACGGTTCTCAAGGGAAGAGATAAATGGGGTGATGCGTAAAATGAGTAACAGGAGAGCGGTGGGATCGGACGAAATCCCAGTGGAAGTCTGGAAGTGCCTGGGGGTGAGAGGACTAGAGTGGCTAGCGGCCCTTTTTAATGTCATTATCAAGACGGCCAAGATGCCAGATGAATGGAGGCTTAGTAAGTTGATCCCACTGTACAAGAACAAGGGGGATGTATAACAGTGCGGCAACTACAGGGGTATTAAACTCCTTAGTCATACAATGAAGTTGTGGGAGAGGACCATCGAGCTGTTATTGAGGAGACAAATCAAAGTGTCCAAGAATTAGTTTGGTTTTATGCCAGGGAGATCTTCTATGGAGGTTATTCATCTGTTGAGGAGGCTTTTAGAGACATACAGAGAGAGAAGAAAGAACTTGCATATGATATTTATGGACCTAGAGAAAGCTTATGACAGGGTGCCGAGAGATTTGGTTTGGAAGTGCCTAGCAACCAAAGAAGTGTCGGGCACGTTTATCCGGGTTATCAGAGATATGTATGAGGGTTCAATGACCAGTGTCTGCACTCCAGGAGGAGACACAAAGTACTTTAAGGTGGAGACATGGCTACATCAGGGCTCAGCCTTGAGCCCCTTCCTGTTCACGCTAGTGTTGGATGTTCTTACGAGGGATATTCAGGGAGGCATCCCTTGGTGTTTGTTATTCGCAAACGATATTGTCCTGGTGGACGAGACCAGAAGCGGAGTTTGTAGTAGACTTGAGATTTGGAGGGAGAAGTTGGAGTCTAAAGGCTTCAAATTGAGCAGAACCAGGACGGAATACGTAGAGTTCAAGTTCGGGCAAGGAGAAGATGTTAGTGACGAGGTCCTCTTAGGGGGGGAAGTCTTTACGAAAAAGGAGAGTTTCAGATATCTAGGTTCAGTGGTGCATAGTGATGGAGGCATCGACGAGGATATTATGCATCGGATACAGACAGGCTGGCAAAAGTGGAGGGCAGCGTCAGGGGTTCTTTGCGATAAGAAGGTACCGTTGAAGCTCAAGGGTAAATTCTACAAAACAGTTATCAAGCCGGCAATTCTTTATGGAGGAGAGTGTTGACCAACCACGAGGGCACATGAGTAGAGAGTGATGGTAGTTGAGATGAGGATGTTGAGGTGGATGTGTGGGCACACGTTATGGGACAAGATCAGAAATGAAGAGATCAGGAGCAAGGTAGGGGTAGCTAGTATAGGGGATAAGCTGAGAGAATCGAGACTCCGATGGTTCGGACATGTGCAGAGCCGGGGAGCAGGGGATCCAGTCCGTAGGTGTGAGAGCTTGAACCTAGGAGACTTTCGGAGAAGCAGAGGACGACCTCAGAAATGCTGGAGAGACAGCATAAAGCAAGATTTGGATCAGTTGAGGATTTCATCAGAACTAGCAGTATGTAGGGACAGCTGGAGGGAGAAGATCAAGGTGGCGGATTGCTAATCGCTAGGACAGACGGTCCCCCGTGTTTTTTGAGTGTTTGGTTTCTGTTATGCTTTGTTCTATTGGTTTGGTTTTGTTTTGCTGTGTTTTGTTTTGTTTTGCTTTGTTAGTGTGTTTTGTTTAGGGTGGCTTGTTGTGTGTTGTTGTCTGCATCGGTGTGTTGTGGTGAGTGTTAGTGTGGCGTGGCATCCGTGGTCCTGTGCTTGCAGGGTTTCTGGTTGGGGGTCCTACCCGGGCCTTTCAGGGCGTTCCCCCTCAACTTTAAGCCAGGGGTGTTTCCCATCTTGGCCCCCCAGATTCTGCTGAAGTGGAGTACACTAGGTCATTGTTGTTGTTGTTGTTGTAATATTAGGATAATTAGTTTAAGAATATTGTTATTTTCTTTTATCTATAATTTAGTTTTATATTTTAGTAAGATATGATTTCAGCATTAATCTTTTCCATATTAGCTAGATATGAGAGTTATTATAAATACTCTCATATTGTTATGTTTTTTAGGAATCAATCAGAATGAATTATCTTATCCCCAAACCCTAATCTTCTACATCTCCTCTCTCGTCTCTCTATTCTCAATTTCTCGTCTAATTCTATCTCTAATCTCAATCTCTTCTTCTATTTCCCCAATTCCCCTATTGTCTACTTAATTTGGTACTAATACGATACTTGTTTTTGTATCAATTGGTGCTTTCATCCCTGAACTCTATAATCACCATGTCTGCCATTACATGCAATAACGCAGTTCTTTGCGATGTCCGAGATCTACTGAAAAAGCGTGAGGTTCAAAGTCGAACTCTGTATATCAAGATTCATCGGGAAATCTACCCAATTTCTTGCACGATATTGGAGCAACTGTTTTCGGCATTCGGAATTATTGAGGACCTTGAGATGTCTAGGCCAGGAGCAGGGTTTCATGCCAAAATTCGTTTCTTGACTAGAGGATCGGCCATGGATGCATTGTCTCTCTATGGGAGACACATCTATGATGGATGTTGTAAATTGGAGTTGTGGCTTGGAGTATTGAAGTATGGGGAGGCTACGAAACTAAGTGGATCGTCACAATGTTCCGTGATTCTTTCGGGTTCGAGTCAAGTGGAACTTCCGGTCGACACTATCGGCTCTCTGGTGCCAGTGGCTACCAAACATGCGACTGCGGCAACCAGTCCTGCGCCCGCGGCCAATGCACCGACGCCCGCACCCGCGGCTCACCAGCCCGCACCCGCGGCCCACCAGCCCGCAACCGTGGCCCACCAGCCCGCAGCCCACCAGCCCGCACCCGCGGTTTCGTCCATCGTTATTGTCGTCTGGCCAGTCCTCACGCCTACTGCATATATTTTGGCCCCGACAACTTCTTTTCCTACGTCTGAATCAACAAAGGGAGGACGGAATCGAATTGGTATCAAAGGACAGTCTTTGCAGAGCTGCTTTGATTTGTTTGTCCGCCAACCGTTCAGTGAAATGCGCAGGACAAACTGCAGTCACGATATCAAGTCAAGGACCTATGTTACGGAGTTTTGGATGCTGACTCAAGTTGTGATGCATGTTCAATGGGACCCTGGCGGATTTAGCTCCAAGATTCGTTTCATGAGTCTCCTCCTGATTTCCGACTTGAGGACAAGTCGATTCTCAATGGGGGAGAATTGATACGCTATAATATTAGGATAATTAGTTTAAGAATATTGTTATTTCCTTTTATCTAGGATTTAGTTTTAAATTTTAGTAAGATATGATTTCAGCATTAATCTTTTCCATATTAGCTAGATATGAGAGTTATTATAAATACTCTCCTATTGTTATGTTTTTCAGGAATCAATCAGAATGAATTATCTTATCCCCAAACCCTAATCTTCTACATCTCCTCTCTCGTCTCTCTTTTCTCAATTTCTCGTCTAATTCTGTCTCTAATCTCAATCTCTTCCTCTATTTCCCTAATTCCCCTATTGTCTACTTAAATTGGTACTAATACGATACTTGTTTTTGTATCATATACACCAAAATTTGTCTTCCCAACACAAATGAAAGTTAACGTTTAAAAATAATATTCACTTAAATGTCATAACCAAATAATGCTCTACGAAGGTGAGATCTTTAAAAAAAATTGTTGAGAGTTATCCCACATGGGAAACTTGAAACTAAAAATACTAGTATATAACTCAATGAGCTACTCCCCCATTGCCATATGGTTTTGGGTTGGAACCTCATTGAGATTGTATGCTAGTCCTGTTATCGCACGAACCCTAGATTAATGGCCCACGGAATTTATCATGGTAGCAGAGCCAGACTGCGGTGTGGGTTCTTTCATGGAGTCTTCGGGTTTGATGGCTTCATGGGCCCGTTCAGGCGGTCCGCCTAATAAAGCAGCGACCGATCCCAAAAGTGGCGGTTCGCGAGCCTTGAGGGATTGATTCGGACATGTCGGCCTTATGAGAGCATATTCAAGCAGCCCGCCCAATAAAGGAGCGACCGATCCAAATTAGAGACGATTCGCCAACCTTGAGGGGATTCTGTCCAAGTGTCAACTAGCCCAGGCAGTTGCACTTGAGGGGGCGTGTTGAGAGTTATCCCACATGGAAAACTTGAGACTAAAAATGCTACTAGTATATAACCCAATGAGCTACTCCACCCATTGCCATATGGTCTTGGGTTGGAACCTCATTGGGATTGTATGCTAGACCCGTTATTGCACGACCCCCATATTATTGGTCCACCGGAATTCATCAAAAATTAAAATCAAGAGTTCTCCATCTGCAATTCAGCAATGATGTGCGCCACCAGCCCACCTCCAACCCGAACAAATTAATTAGCATTATACCTAAGCCACTTAAATTTGACTCGCACGTTGTAAGCTACATAATGCCAACCACATTGTTGGGGCATTGTACAAAAACTGTACCGAGTATTTAAGTGAGTGGCGGAGCAAGGCTTTGGATTAGACCGGACGGGGATTAAATACTTATGTTTCGACTTAACTAGTGCTTAAACCTGTGCTTGAACAACCGCACCTTAATGTGCTTTAAATTGGTTAGGTATGAGAATAAAGGTTTGGATTAAACGGAGATTCCTCATATTTTAAAAATTGTGGACGGAACTCAGCCGTCTAATATGTTTGTAAGAAATAATGAACAATTTTGAACTTTTTTTAGAGTTTTTATGTTTGTGGGATGATATAAATAAGCACGAACATGAACCAAAAGACATAAATCTGCGTATGAATATATGAGACTTAATACATTATTTGGAAAGATACTAATATCATGGGAATAACGACATTGTTACCATATGAACAATACAAATCATTTCCCATAAGAACAATACAAATCATTTCCTTGTGTTTTTGATAAATGACAAACTACATATGATTTACTTGTTGTTTGTTTTCATAGTGTTTTCAGGTTATACAGGTTGTATGAGAAGTATGGTAGCAAAAGTGAGTTACGCTGACGTGAGAGAACAAAATGAGGGAACAACAACATCTACGACAGATTGATTCTATATTTGGAGAGCGTTTTAAACCTTTTTAGAAAGATATGATTCTCGAAATTCTGACGGTTGGAGAAGTTAGACATTGAAAGATAATCACTTAAGGAAGATATCGAATTTTTATCATATCCAATTGTATGAAGTGTGAAGCACATAAGATGCTTTGTAGGGTTAGAATAATTTGGCTGTTGTAAATCAAATTTGAATGATTTGATTGCATGGAAATATCTTATTTTCAAAATGGAAGAAAGTTTGATCATCTTTCTAGTTAGGCTACGGACAATAATGAAAATAAAGTATAAGAATACCATAAAAAATTAAAAAAAATTAGGACATCAAGAAGAAAAGTCAAAAGTTGGAGGGTACCAAATTTTTTTTTCCCTTAATCAATAACTTTTTTGAGATGAGGCGACTCCTCACGTTTTTAGTTCTCCGTTAGGAGGATGTTCTCGCATGATCCGATTCCATTATAGAAATATAACACTATTTATGATTCAATTTTGTTTCATTTTCTAATAGAAACAATTGTTTTCTTATTTACTATTAAAAAAATAATAATTACACTCATAGTGTAAAATAGATTAAAAAAGTCTAAAAGGACAAATAACTCACGAAGTAAGGTATATATATTAATGTCATCAAGTAAGATATATGTTGCTTTCACACGATGTAATATTAGACATATGCTCAATCACACCAAGTAAGATACATGTTGCTTTCCTAAAGAAGAAAATATATACGTAGGATGCATGTTCAAGAACCTTCATCACAGAAGCCATGGAGTCCATGCATATCCTTCTTGCAACATTCTCATTTGCCCTCATCTTCCTCTCGTCTTTCCTCTACTACTATTTATTCATCAAAAATAATGGATCATGTACTCTTCCTATACATTTCCCTATTCTAGGGATGATCCCGTCGCTTCTCTTAAATCTTCTCCGAATTGTATTTTGGCAAACAGAAGTCCTGCAACAAACCGGGGGCACTTTCTTGGTCAAAGGCCCATGGCTTTGCAAAATGGAGTTGTTGCTTACGGCCGACCCAATAAACGTGCAATACATCATGTCCAAGAGACATGACAACTTCCATAAAGGCGACGCATTCAACAAGATATTCGATATCCTTGGAGATGGCATCTTCAACTCTGACTCTGACAAGTGGAAGTACCAAAGGAAGATCGCTCTATCCACCTTCACAAGCACTCGGTTTCGACAACTTCAAGCAAAGATCACTAGAGACAAGACGGACAAAGCTCTCATCCCTTTCCTCGAACGTGCTCATAAGGAAGGCCTTGTGGTCGACTTGCAACATATTCTCCAGAGTCTCATCTCTGACATCACCTACATGGTGATGATCGGTGTTGATCCCAACTCATTATCCTTCAATCCACCAAAGCATTCCTTTTCCGACGGCCTACATGAGGCAGAGGAGGCGATATTCCTCAGACACTTGTTGCCTGAGGGTGTTTGGAAGCTACAAAGGTGGTTGAGGGTTGGCAAAGAGAGGAAGCTTAGAGAAGTAATAGAAGCCATAGATAGTTTCTTCTATGATTTCATAAGGAAAAAGAGAGTGCAAGTAAGGCAAACAATGAAAGAATGTGTGGAAGATGAATTCAATACCGACTTGATTAGTCTCTATATAGAACAAAACCATGACCTCACACCAGGTCACGAGTTCGAATCCCCTGATACCTTCCTTAGAGATACCTTCCTACTAGCCGGCCAAGACACCGTTGCATCGGCCTTAACTTGGTTCTTTTGGCTTCTCATCAAACATCCGGAAGTAGAAAACAAGATTAGAGAGGAGTTAATAGGCCATAACATTGTCGAGGGATCATTCGACGTTTGTAGGCTTGGTGACACCGACAAATTGGTGTATCTTCATGCCGCATTGTTCGAAACACTTAGGTTATATCCTCCGGTGCCTTTCAACCATAGGGGATCGAAGCAACACGAGGTTTTGCCAAGTGGGCACCAAGTGAAACCATGGACGATGATCATCCTTGCTACGAACGCAATTGGGAGGATGAAATCGGTTTGGGGGGAGGATTGCGAGGAGTTCAAGCCAGAGAGATGGATAACCGAGCAAGGTACGATCAAGCATGAGCCATCGCACAAGTTCTTTGCATTTAATTCGGGGCCGAGAATTTGCCTTGGGAAGGATATGTCCATGATGCAGTTGAAGGCGGTGGCATGTAGTGTGTTGTACCACAACTACCGTTTTGATGTGGTTGAAGGGCACGAGGTTGTGCCCAAGTCGTCTGTGGTGTTACAAATGAAGCATGGACTAAAGGTCCGGGTTTATAAATAAATCAGCAATCTACTAGCTCAGTTCGGGAGAAACGTAACCCTACTAGTTTTATATATGTGTGTGTGTGCATGGTTGGTTGAATAATGAATTATATGATTATCATACTAGAAAATGAAGCATATACTAATAAATGAATAATCTAAGTATATTTCTAATCCGGTAATCGTATATATGTAGTTGATTGCATAATGTGATTGAAAAAATTTATTCATTTTGCAAATATTAAATTCCATAGTGATATTATATACATCTAAAACAGGCATGGAAAAAAAATCTACATAAATATTATTTGACATGCTGAAAATCGTTGATGACTTGTCCAAAATAAATTCCTAATTACCCAACTAAATATAGTCACTAAGTCGGGGTCGAATTCAAAGAAATCTAGTATTTTTAAGTTAAAAATTCTATCAACTAAGAATGTAAAAGGTGGGATTTTAATTGATTGACTAGTCTGAACAAGCAAAAAAATAAACAATTAAGCAAAACAAACAGGTTTGTAAACAATTCCAAGTGTAGGAAAAGAATCTCATTCACAAATATCTAATTTTAATAAGTTTGTTGATCATTAATCTCTTCTCAAATTCTTTAATACCTTTGATTATTTCTATTCTGATCTTAAATAGATTATCAAGTCAACCAGCCTTGATAACCCTTACTATCAATTCATCATGAAACACCCACAATTCAAATCAATAATAGCATGAAGATTAAGGATTATGAGTTTGGTTCAAATGAAAAAACTTTTATCCTAAAAAATGAAAAATGCACTACAAAGTATGAAAAGTGCATTACAAAATACAAAAAGTCCAATATGAAAAGTGTACTACAAAAAATACGAAAAGTGCACTACAAAGTACGAAAAGTGCAAATGCGAAAAAGTGCACTCCGAAGTAGGAAAAATGCACTACGAACTAGGAAAAGTGCATTTCTTTTCATTTTTCAGGATAAGAGTTTTTTTCATTTGAACCAAACTCAAGGATTATAACGGGTGCGTTTGGTATTACTTATTTGGTGTGCTTATAAGCACAAAAATGCTTATATGCATAAATAAGCACATAAGCATTGCCGAACACACATTTCTTACCGATTTTAAGCAACGTGTAAGCACATGCTTATAAGCAAAAAAAATAATCAACACCCCCCATGCTTATCGAATTAAGCATGCTTATCCCCCAAAAGTGTAAGCACGTGGGCCCCACCTCAAATTTTTTTTAATACCCCCATTTCTTTCTCCTTCCTCCCTTCTCTCTCCTTCGTCCATCTTTTTCTGGTGTGAATTTGGACGGAACGATGACGGATGACAGATTTTGGAGAAGAAGTTCTTCACCGGCGGCGATCATCTCTTCCTCGACAGGCCTAAGTTCATTCAACTGATAAACAACCAAGCCCAAGTTCATACCCCCAAATCCCCAATTTCATACCCCCAAATCCCCAATTTCATACCCCCAGATCTATCTCCCTCATCCTCCATTGATAGTCATGCACTCATGCCCAAGTTCATTCAACTGATAAACAACCCAAGGAAGGTGAACCGGAGAGAGAGTCTGAACAGAACGACGGACTCGGTAGAAAAAATCTTCATCGCCGGCATATAGCTTCTTTGCCTCCTCAGTGGTCTTTGATCGGTTTTCGTTAGAATTGCTAAGCTGTTAAATGAAGTTTTTGGCATTCAGAAGATGGAAATCTCCCATGTGATGTATTTTCAGATCCTGTAGTTTTCATAACTGTCTAGATTCCCAAATCTTGTTACACGATGCCCAATTGCTGATTTTAAACACGAGGGCTGATAATAAGGAGCAATCTATCGCTTGCGATTCGAAGGAAATACAACAATCTGAAGATAAGTGATCTGATCTATTTGAAAGAGAGAAAATCAAGACGGACGGGTGACTCAGGAGAAAGATTTTCTTCACCGCCGGCATATATCTTCTCTGCCTTGTTCGTCAAAGTCTACACATTTGTCCTAATTTGTTTTTTTAGTAATTTGATATTTATTAAAAAATTATTTTTGTAAGGGTAATTTTGACCTTTCCTTAATTACCTTTTAAAAATCAGCAAACCCTCCAACCGAACACCAATTGCTTACAGTAGAAATAAGTTTTACTTATCAGCATCAGAAAAAGTTTTTACTTATCAGCACAATCCACTTTAAGTAACTTATCAGCACAAAAAACTTATACGTAATTTATCAGCAAAGTTTACCCGAACGCACCCAACATGATACATGCAATATCAAACAACCAGTCAATATTCAACATGCTATTAACTCTCTTCTCAATAACTTATCTCAACCAGCCCTAAGTTAAAGAGTTGCTACATTGAATTCAGTTTTACAACCAGAAAACTCAATCCTAGCAATATAAAGATATCAACTTGAAGAGAAATCAATAACAATCATTCAAATTAAGAACAAAGTGAATTAATATAATACAAATTAAGGATAGGATTAGAGTTTAAGATCTCGCAACTTAAAAGTTAAAGGATTCAACTGCGAATGAAACTAGAGAAAATTAGTTCTCCATTGGCATGGATGCTAGACATTTTCTTCCCTGAATGAAAATAAAAGTGAATAATTATAATAAAACCTAGAAACAAAGGTCTTTTAAAATAACTCAAAACATGAAATATCCAAAAATAAACTAAAGTATAAGGATAGATAAACTCAGATATCTCGGGAAAGAATTTCGATTCGCGCGGATCAAAACCCACGATTGTGGTGATGTTCATCTTCGAAAATCTTGAGTCGGCCTCCACTCGCAATCGCGATATTGTTCTTGACAACATTCTGGCGGCAGTTTCGGAGGCTATTTTGACCTCCTTCAGGTGAGAATTGGACCGAAATAAAAATATGAATTGTATTTCTTCGGGTTAGCTTTCCACTGACACCAAATCAGCTTCATCCGACCATCATATATCTTGAACGAACCATTGCAAGATAATGGTGTTGAAACAACAACTCTAATGCATGGTCCGAATTTAAGTGTTCTTTTTCCACGACCTCTTGGGGCTTATTACTCATAAAAAGTGGCTTTCATAACCTTGAAGAACACACTTGAATATCTCCAATTTTGAATCCATCAACTAATTAAGACATCTTAGAACTCCATGTAATCGATCTTAGCTCCTTAAAAAGACTTAAAAACATTTCCGAAATGCAAAAACTATAAAAACCACACCGCAAAGATCGAACTACCTACAATTTAAAAATAAATATTTCCTAAAACTAAAACCTAAATGCATTTGATGTCCTCCTTTTTAGTCGTGTATTTAGGGTTTAGTTGTGTGTGTTTGTGTTGTTTTCTTTAGTTTTGTGTGTCGTTTGGAGACGTTTGTGTAGGTTTTCGTATTTGTTTAAGATATGGAGTCTACATAAGCTTTTGTGGTGTTGTGTAGGTTTTTGGAGCTGTTTCAGAGCATTTCTAGGAGTGGAGCGAAGCCAAGGAGAAGCATGATAGGAATGGACGCGGAACGGGGTGAAAAGAATGAAGGATAAGAGTGTTCGAGCCGTATGTAAGGAACGGAGGCGCTCGTTACCGACCCTGAGGAGTCGATGAGAGGAAGATTCGAGGGAAGAACAAGTGTAACGACCCCTATAACGAGGGGTCTAACGAGCTGGAATGGTTCGTTACCGAGGCAACTAGGGTCGTTAACGAGGCCTTATCTGAAGAGGAATCGAAGGAATTTCCAAGAATCCCTACCGATCTTGACGGGGGTCGGTACTGAGGTACCTCCGTGTCGGTAGTGGACAACTGAGTCGGCGTGTAATTAATGAATAAATCTTGTATATTTTGTTTTTAGATAGTTTTCTTTGGAGAGATATCTTGATAGATTTTATTTCCTTAGGAGTTGTGTTAGCCTTTAGTATAAAACCCTAGTCTTAGCTTTAGTTTTCTAATCATGAATGTTTGGAGAGAAGCTTTCACACATTAGTTTTGAAGGACACACGTTTGGATTTGGGAACAACAATTGTGTTGGAACGTGTAAGCTTTCTTTAATTAAATTTTAGTTGTTTGCTATAATGATGTGTGAGTAGTTTTCTCTTTTCTAAGGTTGAGGTTAGCCCAACAATAGTTGTGTGTGCTTGCCTATGATCATGACTTGAATGTTTATATCCATAATTTATCTCTTGTGCTTAAATCCTTGATCGAAAGATAAGGAATTTCTCGTCTACAGTTTGAATCAAAAGAGACAATTGTGAATTGGAATAGTTGATTAGGTTTTGAAATGAAAGTTTTTTAATTCTAATTAAAGTTTGAGATAGATGAAAAGTTTATTGATTTAACGAAAGTTAATTGATTTGCTTGCATGGTCGACGAAAGTTGAAATCTTTATGTGATAAAAGCGTGATCTTTGTGATTCATTGGTGTTGGCATGCATGACTGTTGTTGTGGTGATACCTAAACCTTAAAATTCTCTTTCCTCTTGATAAGAATCCAATCTTTGATCTCTTGTTTGCCTTAAGTTTAAACAAAATTTGGAACTGACTCTCTCCCGTGGACGAACCTGACTTCTCTATACTCAGCTGGGTCTTGAGCTATAAATTTATTTGCTTATCTGGTTGATCAAGAAACCCTTACAACAACATTCTATCATTATCATACCTAAATATATATGTCAGCTGGAACAAATATTTGTATTATTTTATTTCATTTATAAATATTTATCAAAAAATACATAGTATGTTTTGTTTTACATGTTCTTGGTTGAAGAGAAGCTTCGAACGGAAGATGAAGAAGTAAGTATACAATCAATCCATTGGAGAAGAATTTTTGTGCACTAACAGTTGGCGTCATGAATGGGAAGGAGCAATCGATCCACACAATTATGGTGTTGGAATCGATCCCAGAAGAGCAACAAGTAACTTTTCGTAGCCTTGGGGCAATCGCGCAAAGAAAAATCGAGCGCGATGGCCTTAGCAAAAAAAACCGCGATCGCGACCCAGAGATCCATGATTGCGACTCAAAGAACCGCGATCGCAGTCGAGCGCAACTACATGGTTTAGAACCTGGGGCAGCTAAAACCACGAGCGGAACCCTAGTTCCATGACCCCACACTATGAGCATGGTCAATCGAGCCACGTCGAGTCCAATCCCGTACGTGGTGACCCTCGCATATCTCTGGCGTCAAGGCCAAACAACAGGAATGGGGCATCAACAACCACCGAAAACGAGGAGGAAGAAGAGATCACGCATGCCTTAGCCTCCGTCTTGAGAGAGAATGAACAGATTTAGAACGAGCGCACCCAGGCAAAGTCCCACTCAGACCAAGCCTTGGAAGCATACCTTGGATAAAGTTCAAGGTAAGCGCCCTGTCAGTGAATCGGCGATCGAAAGGACTAGTTGACGGCTCGCTAGCGTCATCGATTTCGCCGATAACCATTGTGATCCTAAGCCGGTAAGCACCGACGAGTATGAAGAGATGCCAGTTGATTATGAAAGCGATTCCAGAGCGCCTAGAAGTCGACGAAGGGGCAAGAAACACGAGTCACCTCCGCGTAAGAGATCCTAAGCCACGAACCACCCTCAGTCCAGTGACTTAACCTCGGGCGACTCGAAGAGTTTCGACAACGACAGAAATTGTCGTGGACGCGGAAGCCCTAATTGCGATCACGGCAAGTCTAGCCTCGACCACCAGAGGTATGACGACAACCGCGACCACCACATGTAGTGACCATCATGAGAACTCGCGCAATCGTGACACGGATCACTATGACCCATCAGGAAGACCCGAGTCAACTCATGACCGGGGCAGTAAGAAGAAGAGACGATGTAGTCAACATCGGAGCGAAAACAACAAAAGGCGTGAAGGAGAAGATCGAGCCATGAGGCGAGGGGCAATAAGAAGAAGAGACGATGTAGTCGACGTCGAAGCGAAAAAAAAAGGCGTGAAGGAGAAGATCGAGCCATGAGGCGCACTGAAAGGAGGTTGCTTGATCTTTTAAGAGCGCGAGGTGGAACCTTGCAATCGGCTCAAGAGCAAGCCGAGCATAAATTGGCTATGGTGACATTGACACCATTACATAGGAGGATCCAACGCACTAAGCCTCCGATAAAGTTCTCTCCAACATCATTCACTCTCTAAGATGGGCATTCGAACCCCGTGAGCCACATCATCTCCTTCTCTCATAAGATGGAATTATGGATTTCGGAGGATGCTATAATGTGTAAAATGTTCTCTGGTAGCCTTAACAAGGGGTCATCAAAGTGGTTTCAAAGTTTGAAGCCCGTATCAATCCGATCATGGGATCAGCTTGTCACTGAGTTCGTGAGGCACTGCATAGCCAATAGTTGGGATGCGGTGTCTATAGACACACTCTTCGGCCTAAGAAACGATAAGAGTGAAAGTTTGCGTTGCTTTGCTAATCTTTTCATGGAGTGCTACGCCGAGATCGATGGGTGTGATGAGAAGACGGCAATTACCGCCTTTAAGAGGGCAATCCCATTTGAGAGCAAGCTAAGGGAAGACTTGACACTTCATCTCCCTTTCACCATTGTTGAACTTCAAGAGCGCATCTGCCAATACGTGCGCTTGGAAGAGGCTAACTACAAACAGGAGCTTTAGGCAAAATACACACTCATTGGAGGAATAGGTTAGAGCTGTCTACACAACCTTCAACATCCCAATCTATAAGATTCTACCGCGCATCAAACATGAAAGCTACGTCCGCTATCCCACTCGGAGTGAGTGCCCCGAAGACGACATCCAAAGCCGGAAATATTGCATGTACCACACACAGAGTATGGGGGCACATGACTGAAGATTTTGATTCCTTTAAGGAATTCCTTGAAGGTTTGGTTCAAGAAGGGTTCTTGCGCAATCTTGACACGGATCGCTATGACCCGTCAGGAAGACCCGAGTCAACTCATGAACGGGGCATTAAGAAGAAGAGACGATGTAGTCACCCTCTCCACCTCGAAAGTAGCACCGTCCTTCAAACAGGAGCTTTAGGCAAAATACACACTCGTCGAAGGAATGAGTTTGAGCAGTCTACACAACCCTCAACATCCCGATCTATAAGATTCTACCGCGCATCAAACATGAAAGCTACTTCCGCTATCCAACTCGGAGTAAGTGACCCGAAGACGACGTCCAAAGCCAGAAATATTGTATGTACCACAAAGTATGGGGGCACATGATTGAAGATTGTGATTCCTTTAAGGAGTTCCTTGAAGGTTTGGTTCAAGAAGGGTTCTTGCGCAAGTACATTGAGAAAAATGAACCAAAAGATAGTGAAGATCCGAGAAAGAAGCAAATTGATATCGTCCAAACAATCTCGGTGACATATAAGAATGAAGACGTCTCAGTCCGGGTTTGGGCTAATCAGCTAGAAGTGCGCATGTGCTCTAGGGGAAATCACCCTAAGACAGAGTTTTTGTAGAAGATTAAAGAAGAGCCGAGAAGTGAGGACCAGGAGCGTAACTGCGATCGTGGCCTCCATAGCCACCACCGTGGGTCTGGTCTAGAGAGCTTTGCTCCTTCTTTGAGGCAAAACCACGTCCGCGGAGTTGCAGAACGCGACCATGAGACCATCGCCCGCGACCGTGAGACCATCGCCCGCGAGTCCTTAAGCCGCAACCGCGGCCTTGAAGCTAAGAGCAACCCTCCTTCTCATGAGAAGGGTCGGGGCCCACGTGGGCTTGATCGTGGTTACCCATATTCCCTAGTGCATTGATCTCATGATTAGGAAATGCATGTAATTAAATAGGACACTCTTTTCCCCATGCGGTTTTGATGAGGCCCTTAGGTTTTTCTTTTCCATTCATTAGTTATGTCATTAAGATCATGTCATTTATGTTTATTTTTAATAAAAGTCAGTTTTTGCATTAGTTTGAGTCTTGCAGAAAAAAAGAGTGCAACATTAATTCATAGCATTATCGGACTTCTACATATGTGCATATGTAGAGGAGGAGAAGATCCCATGATACTTGCTCATGGATATACGAATACGCATGCACGCACGTACCCACGCTAGGGGAACCCGATGACTAATCCGCATGACCACTTCGAATAGGTCCTAGAGTACTTACATCTTAGTTGCGTTCTAACGTAACTAACACCTATGTGGGGCATTTGTGAGTGGGTAACATTAATTGCCATAATTATTTTCGCTATTATCTTCCATAAAGGTACTTTTATTTATTATCCTTGTTTTTAATTATATATATTATAAAATTAAATATGGCGATTATTCGTTATAATGAAGGATTCTATCTTAGTCGAAAGATAGAATTTTCGCGTAGATTGGGGAACAAGAAATCGCTTGTTGGGCCAGGAGCATTATCGGCCCTCCCTTAGATATATAGTTTTCGACCTTCTTTCTCCCTTTCCTCCATTATAAATAAATGTCTTCGCCATGTATGATGAGCACCTCATATTCGCTGAGCTCGCTAGCAAGTCTTGTCCTTTACCTCGATGTTTGATAGAAAAACTGCTCTTTTGATTTAGGCATCGCAGATGGATTAGGGGTCCCCGCCCCCGTGTCCATTATTTTATAGGTTCTAGGTTAAAGAGAAGCTTGGAACGGAAGGTGAAGAAGGGAGTATACTATTAGTGCATTGAAGACAAATTTTTGTGCAGTAAACTATGTTTCTCCTCGCACGCACCTCCTCGATCATTCATTACTGATCAAGCATTGTTTTGACATCATTCGGATGTCAATTGAATCTTGTGTTTAAGATCTTTCTTGTACCATTGCGTATCTGCAAGCAATTTGTACAAACAAGGAAAGAAACAATGCAGAAATGCACAACCAAAAACAAACAAACAAACAATCAACAAGGGAATACAAAGACATAATCAAGGAAACAAAAAACAAGCAATAGGGAAATGCATTGACATAATCAATCAAATAAATAACATAAATGCACTCGTAAAATTTGGATTTCGCTTTGCAAAGTTCGTAACTCATTCGTTCTTTCGGAATCGTTTTCCCATTCACCTTCGTAATCACATTTTAATCGCGTTCATAATCACTTTTGTAATAGCATTCGTAATTGTCATGTTAGCAGAACTAGTAATATGCAGGGCCACTCGTTCCTATATTCGTATATGTCCCGATATTCCTTTATGTTTGTGTGGCCGCTCATTCATTCGGATACAAGACAATACCGCTTGCACCATACATTTGTTTATGAGTAGAAGCTCCCGCTACTACATTCGTATATGAATGAGGCATCCTCATTCGTGTACATCCATGTTGTTTCTACAAATAAATTCATTATTCATAAGATATTTTCAAAAAATATAAACATAAAAATATAAAAGCAACTCTTAAAGTGCGAACAACCCTCAACGGTTGAGAGACATGGGTCATGACCTTACACTAGGGATAAAACGACCTAAGGAGAATTAACTTTATTGTATATGAGTCACACACGACTCTAAGTTTACTCATTACACTAGAGCATATTATAATAACACATAGTATTACACCACCTTCTTGTTATAAAGCATTTGGATTCTTGGGAAAAGCTTGCAATATAACTGATTGGGTAAGTATGTCTCCATCCATCACCACCTTCATTCTTTCTTTTGTGTAATGGTTATTAATAAAGTGGAATATGACAGTTTTTAAGAGAGGCTTCTGAACGTGTTGGACCATTTGACAAAGAGTCTTCCAACACCATGCGTCTTCTCAACGAAAAATTGAAGTTTTGGACTGAACAAGCCGAGGTATTGATTATTTCCTAAATTTTACTTATTCAACTCCGTTTACCAAGTTATATCATTCGTTTCCATAAATTGAGTAATTTGGCGAGTTTTTTTATTTTTATTATTGTCAGTAGCCTTTAAGAGATCAATGGAGGAACACTCTTGAGAACTTTATGTTAAAGCACGGTGGCCGTAATTCCTATGACTACTCTGAGGTTGACAAGCGGATTATGGGTCAATCTATGGAGGTTATCATGTTTTATAACCTTAGCATGTCAGAAGTCTCAAAGAAGGTGTTGGAAATAGTCGAAAATCTTGATATTGCCGACTTGTTGATGCGTGACGCAAAACCCAATGTTGCAGATCGACAACAGGCGTCTGATGGATGATCCAAAGAAGAGAGTTGGTTGTTAGTAGGGTTGTTCAACAGGTCAACCCGACCAACCTCGGTTTATGGGCTAACCCAATGACGCATAAAAAAATATTATTTGACATGTGACCCAGATTACGGGTTGACCCGTCTAACCCAAATGTTATTAATTCTTTAATAGCTGAAGAAATTCTTTAATAGTTGACGAAATCGGGCTTAAGCCCAATTAACTAGAATGACCCATTAACAGAAGTGCTCATTACTTGAACTACCAGAGTACCCAAGCAAATGCATGTCATGCATTTTTATAACCTTCTGAATTGAGAAAAACTAGTTGATTTTTCGATGTGGGATGAGAGGCCTATCCCACATCGAAAATTTGAAGGAGCCAACAAGGATGTTGGTAGTATAAATAGCCTTTGGTGTTTTGGAAGTGGGAATACACATAGGCTCTAGCCTCTACATATAATAAATATTGGGCTATTTATTATTCAAAATGTGCCTAACATTTATACTAGTTATAAATCTTAATGTACAAATAAGTACAATGTACAATTGAGATATTAAAATTTTACTTTATTTAATACATACGGGTTACACGGGTTAATCCGTAACCCGACGGATTTACCTGTAACCCGTAAGTTAAAAAAGTTTAACTTGTTACCTGATCTGTAATATACGGGTCGGTCACCCGGCCCGACCCCGGACCGTAAATTTACGAGTGGGATACGGGTCGAGGTCGGGCCGGGTTACGGGTTATCGGGCATTTTGAACAACCCTATTTTGCTACATGTAGTGTGAAGGATCTGTTGCTTGATTTTGATTTTTCCAAGAATGGCTCGTTGTGACCACTGCTGCAAGGAATCTGTAATTACGATGGGGGAGAATGCCAAAACCAACCTTAAGAAAACCAGCTTGAGAAAACCAGCTTTGTAGAGAGTGTCTACTGATGTAAGTTCTAATGGTTGGTGAACAAAGAAATTTTCCCTAGGAAATTTTGGATGTGGTAAAACCTCTAACTTTGTTGAAGTACATGTTGTTACTTTTTTCTAAGAAAAATATGAATGGTTTCCTGCTATTGCTCTCCAAATCAGATGAATGACATGCACTTATTGTTGGGCCCTCCTAAATCTAAGCCCAGAAGAAACGTCGAAGGCCTAACCTATCAAGCCCAGAATGCCGGTTAAGAGTGAGTGTTGAAGAATCAGTCCACACATAGCGAAGATCTCGGAATCGGCATTTACTCACTTCAACGGCTACCACATTCATACCGGTGGCGAAATCCCCGGGATATGGTGAACACCCCACCAACGGTCCGAAGGGAGAGAAGCATTATAAGATGAGGCTGAGGCGAAAAGGAGGGCACGATCTACACAAGCATTCTAAACACAAACCAGAAGCTAAAATCATTTCTGTTTAATCATTCCATTTATATTCGATTGTTTTCATATACTTTGGAGGGATTTATCTACAATTACGATTGCAATATACGAATTACAACTTGCTTGTTAATTGTTCTCTATTCTTTATTTGATTATACGTCTTATCTTTAGTTCATAACGTGTTACGACTGTTTTTTGGTTAGGATTTTCCCCTATTTTAGCAGGTAACGCGTTGGTGCGATTATCCTGCCCAAAACAATTGGCGCCCACCGTGGGGCCCTAGCCAAAATGAATTCACGCTAAAACAACTGCAAAGTCCGCCAGATGGAAGGAATCCAAACTACTTACAGTCACGTAGGAGATCTTGATAACCATGAGGTCAACGAAGAAACAAACAATCAAGGCACTGGAAACATAGACGGTGTCGGAAACGTAGATGGAGTTGGGAATGTAGATGGAATTGAGCAAGGCTCTGGAAACACCAATGGCAATCCCGGGACTTCCGAGCAACGAGGAGTTGGAGGAGGCGATGCTGACGTCATCATGGAACTCCGATCAACGATGATTGCTCTCCAAAAGGACCTAGAAAGCCAAAAAGAAGCTAATGCCAAGTTCACCGAGGTATATGAGAAGCAAATTGAGACTTTAACTAATGAACGCAATCTGCTTCGATCCCAGGTACAATCAGCTCCAACCCGTCCCCGAGGAACCGATGTGGTGGAAGGAGTCGCTAGACGATTAGATATGGACGATCCAAGTCTCGTGACACCCGATGTCGTTAGACCTGTAACCGGGTATCAAGTAAATGGTAATTCCTTAAGGGCAATACGGGAGGATACTGAGGTCTCTCAATTACGGGAACGCCTTCGAGCCTTAGAGGACCGAATCACTCAGGTCCCAGGGGCACCTCAACTGATAGCGATGGAAAGGAGAGACGGTTACACCGATTCTCCCTTCGTGCCCGCTATCGCGAGAGTTGATATCTCCCAGAAGTATCATGTCCTCGACGTACCCAGGTACGAAGGGGTAATAGATCCCGATCAGCATATAGCCGCATTTAAACAGGCTATGAATATTAGAACAATCCCTTTCGACATGAAAGAAATTGTTATGTGTCGTTGGTTGGGTAACACGTTATCCGAACCCGCACTCAATTGGCATTCGCACTTACCTCTTGGGAGTATCTCATCTTTTGCTGAGTTAATTGACAAGTTCAGGATCAGGTTCGCAAGCAGTCGACATGCTAAGAAACGATCGAGTGATTTATACCGCTTGGTTCAGAAACCGGGTGAATCACTAAAGACCTTCCTCAACCGCTATAACGAGGAACTAGTGACCATTGAAGGATGTGATGTTGCTACCGCTGTGGAGGCATTCCGAAGAGGCATATCGGTGTGTAACCCTGAGTTATATCGCGAATTAACCAAATACCCTTGTTTGAATTTTGATGAAGTACAGGTGAAAGCGTTAGCTCATGTCCGACTAGAGGAAGATGACCTCTTTGTCGAAAAAGCAATCAGCCCTCATCGACCTGACCGGAGACAAGGAAGGCGAGAACCAAGATACATTCCGTACCCTACTGCACCTCATACCAAGGCAACTGTCAATGCAATGATAGCCAGACAAGGAGAAAGATACGAGAATTCCAGACTACCTCCAAAACTCTCTCACTACAATTTCAGCGTGGATGCAACCGAGGTAGTCAGGACCCTCAACACCATGGGGGACACTGTTAAGTGGCCTCGAAAGAGTAACGCGTCCACATATCAGAAAGACAAGTCTAGGTGGTGTGATTTCCACTTTGATCATGGGAACCGGACCGATGAGTGTATCGCATTGCGAAAGGAAGTGAGCGAATTGATATCGGAGAAGGCGAAGGCGAAGGAGCAGTTGGAACGCAACAGAGAGAAGGCCAGTCCGCCACCCCCCACCGAAGCACACCGGAGTAATCAATGTCATCACAGGGGGATCAGAAATTTGCGGTATAACATACTCCGCAGCTAAAAGGATCGCGAGGGATACAAGAAGAGAATGCCCTAAAGCTCCTTCACGATCAAGTCTTGCCATGATGCCAATCACCTTCGACGATGTCGAAGAAGAGGAAGTTCACCACGATTGCTTAATAATCTCTTTAACGATAGCTAATTTCCTTGTCAAAAGAATTTTAGTTGATAATGGAAGCTCTACTAATTTGCTCATGTTGGATGCCTTATACAGCTTAGGTTTCGGGATGGACGATATTGTCAAAAAGTCGACGACTTTAGTAGGCTTCAGTGGGGAATCACGCAACACGTTAGGGGAGATATCCTTACCTACCGTCGCAGGAGGAGTTAACTACCAGGTAAAATTTCAAGTGCTTGATTGCCCTTCACCTTTCAATGTCATTTTGGGCAGGCCATGGATACACAGGATGAGGGCTATCCCCTCTACTTATCATCAATGCGTGAAGTTCCCGACACCATGGGGAGTTCAAGAAATCAAAGGAGAACAGAAATTAGCAAGGGAGTGCTATTCCATAACAATGAGAGCAACGACTTCCAAAAATCTACAGCTTGAAGCAGGGAGGAAGGCATCAGATTAGCAATTAAAGGATTGTAGAACCACCACTTACTATGTAAAACCGGAGACGCCAGAGCTTGAAGAGGTGGCTCTTGATCCACTAGAACCATCCAAGAAAATCAAAATAGGAGCAGATCTGGAACCAACTTTACGTGAACAATTAGTGGAGTTTCTACGGTCCTACAATGATTGTTTCGCCTGGGCAAACGAGGATATGGTAGGTATTGATCCTCACGTAATCACTCACGCCTTAAACGTCAACAAGAAGGTGCCACCGGTGAAGCAGAAAAGGCGTAAATTCGCTCCCGAACGAAATCAGGTAATCAATGATGAGGTAAAATCCTTACTTGAATCTGGAAAGATTAGAGAAGTAAAATATCCTGATTGGCTTGCGAATGTGGTTGTCGTTAAAAAGAAAAATGGTAAATGGCGTGTATGCGTAGACTTTACCGACTTAAACAAAGCATGCCCTAAAGACTCGTTCCCCTTGCCTCATATTGACGCAATGGTGGACGCGACGGCAGGGCATGAACTCTTGACTTTCATGGATGCATTTAGTGGATATCATCAAATAATGATGCACCCTGACGATCAAGAAAAAACTGCATTTGTAACCAATCAGGGAACTTACTATTACAAGGTTATGCCTTTCGGGTTAAAAAACACATGTGCTACTTATCAGAGATTGGTTAATAAGATGTTTCAGGAAAAACTGGGGGATACAATGGAGGTATACATAGGCGACATGTTAGTCAAGTCATTAAAGGCGGAAGATCATATTACTCACCAGAAAGACGCGTTCGAGATCCTGCGGAATTACCAGATGAAGTTGAACCCAACCAAGTGCTCTTTCGGGGTGACATCAGGGAAGTTCCTCGGATATATAGTGACGCAGAGGGGAATCGAGGCGAGTCCAGAACAAATCAAAGCTATAATGGAATTGTAGTCACCAAAGTGCGTTAAGGATGTCCAGAAGTTAACAGGATGAGTAGCTGCATTGAACCGGTTCATATCACGATCTTCAGATAGAAAGAAGTTGTTCTACGACATTCTGAAGAAAAACAAGTCGTTCGAGTGGACGGAGGCACATGAAAATGCCTTTGGGGAATTGAAGAATTATCTGTCTAACCCGCAGGTATTATCTAAACCAAAGCCAGGCGAGAAGTTATATGTATACTTGGCCGTGACCGAAGTAGCAGTGAGTGTCGTCTTGATCCGAGAAGAGAATGGAGACCAGCTGCCCATTTATTACGTAAGTAAAACATTGCTCGATGCGGAAACCAGGTATTCCCCCGTGGAGAAACTAGTACTATCTTTGGTAATGGCTTCAATAAAGTTACGTCCTTATTTCGAAAGTCATTCTATCATTGTGAGCACTAATTATCCAATGAAGAGTATCATGTCAAAGCCAGAGTTGTCAGGTCGGTTAACAAGATGGTTGATCCACTTAAATGGTTACGACATCATGTATGAGCCTAGAACAGCAATGAAGTCTCAAGCGTTGGCCGATTTTGTGGTCGACTTCACTCCTACCACTTCAGAGCATGAAGAACAAGATGTGATGCACGTGACAGGGAACGGCAAGTGGTTGATGCATACAAACAGGGCATCGAACCAGATTGGCGTAGGATTGGGGGTAGTCCAGAAGTCACCACAGGGGGATAGGATAGCCCAAGCTATTCGATGCACATTCAAAGCTACTAACAATGAAGCAGAATATGAGGCGCTTATTGCAGGGTTACTTGTTGCTAAGGATTTGAATGTACAAGAGATCGAGGTAATTTGTGATTCGTTACTTATTGTAAATCAAGTTACGAACTCGTATGTTGCCAGGGATTCAAAGATGAAGGCGTACTTGGAAAAAGTTCAAGAGATCGTAAAGCATTTCAAACATTTCGAGATAAAACAAGTTCCCCGAGATGCCAACACGCAAGCACACGCTTTAGCCAACCTCGGATCCGCAATCGACCCAAGAGAGTACAACAAGATACCTTTCGTGTACCTTGATGCGCCATCTATAACCAAGGAGGCAGACATGTTTGAGATTCGAGGCTCTGATGGAGATAGTTCATGGGTAACCCCTTATCTAAAGTGGTTACGAGATGGAGTTTTGCCAGACGACAAGGAAGAAGCCCAACGACTTAAGGTAAAAGCTTCCACTTTCACTGTTAAGAATAACATCTTGTTTAAGTGGATGTCGTCAGGGATATACGCCCGGTGCGTAAAAGAAGAAGAAGTACAGAAGGCGTTACAAGATATACACGATGGAGAATGCGGAAATCACACAGGGGGTCGCAATTTGGCAAGGAAGGCAAGCAGGATGAGTTATTATTGGCCTACCATGAACAAAGATGCAGTAGAGTTCGCTCACAAGTGTGACGCGTGCCAGCGTCACGGACCTATACCACATCAACCTTCGGAGTTGTTGCATCCTATAACTTCCCCTTGTCCATTCATGAAATGGGGAATGGACATCGTGGGAAAGCTTCCTCCAGCTTCAGGACAACACGTCTACATCCTAGCAATGACTGACTACTTCTCCAAGTGGATCGAAGCCGAAGCCTTCAAAGAAGTCAAAGACACCCAGGTCATTTCTTTTATAAAGAGAAACATCCTGAGTAGATTCGGAATACCGTCCACCATAGTGTGTTACAATGGATCCCAGTTCATCAGTGACAAGACGAGATCATTTTGCCAACAATACAACATTCAGTTGGTGATGTCGACACCACGTTATCCTCAAGCCAATGGTCAAGCAGAAGCAAGTAACAAAGTGATCATCAACAACTTGAAGAAGCGACTCAAAGAAGCAAAGGGGAAATGGGCAGACGAGTTACCTCTTATCTTATGGTCAGATCAAACAACCCCTAAGACTGCCACAGGCCATACACCTTTCTCCTTAGTTTATGGATGTGAAGCAGTGTTACCAATAGAAGTAATTCTGCCCACAGTTCGATATGGACTCACTACCGAAGAATCAAACCTACCTAACTTGTTGCACCATTTAGACACGATAGACGAGTTACGAGATGAGGCGTCGGTTCGTCTAGCAACATATAGACAGGGGGTAGCTCGAAGTTACAACAAACGCGTTAATGCAAAGGTGTTCCAAGTGGGAGACTGTGTATTGAGAAAAGTCTTCCAGAATACGCAGGAATTGAATGCTGGCAAGTTGGGGGCAAACTGGGAAGGACCATATCAGATCACGAAGATCGTAGGACAAGGAGCCTACGAATTGATGTCACAAGATGGGAAGACGATCCCCAGAAGTTGGAACGCGATGAACTTGAAGTTGTACCAATTTTAAAGACGCATGAATCGCGATGAGGTATACTCCACAAATTCTTTCTTTTCACATTATACCAATACATCTTTACATATACATAAGACAACAACGGTTTCGAAAAAAAACTAACAAGGGACGCCTTGTGACGTTACAGGAAAAAACATGGGCCCTCGCCTTATGATCAGGCAACGCTGTGCACACAACGACTAGTCAAAAGATGCAAGAGACGAGAACATGTAACATGAATTCTAGAGCAAGTGGAGTTTTCATTTGTAACACGATTCACGAATTTGTTGCAAGTACTTACATTCAGACAAGTACATCATTCTCTCTCTCCTTTTGCATCTTACATAGAAAGCGTTATACAACGAAGAGTTTATGGCTAAATTACAAGTACGTGTTTCGAACAAATCGATTTCTCCATAAACGCGTTGATCTTCTTTCTCCAACGTTGAACCTGCTATACCTGCAAAAAAGTCAAACACAGATCCGAGGCCATAGCAACTACTAAAACATTATCAAAATAAACTTAACCCCAGAAACCAACATGGGGTGTGAAGCTGTCCACATCTAGGCCCTAATACAAGCGGCCAAACAAAACATAAAGTTTTAAAAAGACCCAACATACTGGGGGTAAGGTAAAAGTTCGAGAAATAGAAAAAGCGGAAAAGAGTCATTCTTTGTCTGCATTTTCGGCCGACTTCTGGTTATCCATCTCGGCCTGGGCTACTTCTTTGGCAACTTGAGAAATGTCATCGATGAGAGAAGACTTCTTAGACGCATTGGCCTCCTCGGGGAACAAGTTCTCGAATTGCTCCCTCTCTTTCACAGCGTCCCAAGAAGAATGTTTCCCATCAGCAAACTCTTCTATCGTCTCGACACGAGCTCTGAGCGACCAATAGTCAGCCGTGTCCTCAACTTCTTAAGCAAGAGCAGCACTCTTCTTCGATGCTTCCTTGAGCCTATCCTCCCACACCTTGGAATCCTCCAGAGCTTTCTCGAGGGCGGTTTGCAGATCAAGGACCTTCTTTTCCAAAGCCTTCTTCTCTTGTCCCAAGATGGTCGACCTATCCTTCTCAAGCTGCATACTAATCTTATTCTGAGCCAATTGCTCAGGGAAGTCCTTGAATGTGTCATAAGCCGCGAGAGTGAGTTGGAAGCCCTAAACAATAAATACGGAGTTATTGGGCACCAAGACGGCTAGCAATAAAGGTGAAGAAAGTTGTCAAGTACCTGCCACTGGGCTGCCAGTATTTCACCGAGAAATTCAGGAAAAGAAGATCGATGGCTTGAACCATGGAGGCAGTCCACTTGCAAAGGCATCAGAGATTTCAAGCACTTCTCAGCGTCCATATCCAGGGACATCATGGTACTGGGAAGATCCATCATACGAGAAGATGCGCCTTTCTTTGATAAGGGGGCCTTAGGAGAGTTGCCTACCACTTTTGGAGGCAGGGATACCATCAAAGACGTATCCGCAGTACAGGCCGTTTCTGCTTTCCTCTTCTTCCTGGCTTCGACTCTCTCCAAAGTAGACAAAGCAGTAGTTGATCTGGTAGTCCTTGAGCCTGACAGCATGGGAGAAACAGGGTTAACGGGAAGTGAAAAGCGTTGAAACGAGGAAGGAGAAGAAAGACAGACTTACTCGACATCTCGGTATCTTCAGGCTCTGCAAGACACGCTGTTACTAATTCAGGGTAGGATCTTTCCTCCAACGAGAGGGCCTCGATATGGGAGATAACTTGAGAAGACACTTTGCGGGGTTGAGGAGTGGCAAGACACTCTGCACAGAAGACATCCAGTGGTTAGACTTGAATACAGACCAACAAGTACAAGAAGGAAACACTACCTGTTGACTGCCAACGACTTCTCAAGAAAGACGTATCGATCCCCAGAGAAGACAATCTCACAAAGAAAAACTTATCAGCCCAGCCCCGGTCAGATTTTGATATGTTAAAAACTAGGTCAGATTTGTTTGTGAAGGTTTTGAAAGTTAAACGGCCCGGACCGCCTTTGGAAAGGCGGTAATTTAAGAAAAAGTTAGCAGCTTTGAAGGGAAGACCCCGAGAGGAGCACAATTGATCAACGGAAAGTAGAAGTCTCCAAACTTGGGGAAGTAGTTGCCCCGGAGAAACATTGAGGGTGGACAAGAAATCGATGACTAGAGGAGAAAATGGAAAACGGTGACCAATACGAAAAGGGTACTCATACAAGCACACCCAATCGTTGGCATAGAAATCCGCATGAACACCAAGGGGAGGAAAGAACACCTCTGCATGCGAAGGGAAACCCGCAGAGAAGGCGAAGATATGGGGGTCCTCTGAAGTACTATCCCTCCGATGATAGGAGGTGAGGAAACCAGAAGATGTAAGAGAAGGAGGAATGGTGGATTCGAGGCAGTAAAGGGAAGGGGAGCTAGAAGTAGCCATAGTAAAGGGAAGAGCAAAGGTTGAAGATGAAGAAGCAAAATAGAAGGGAACGTACCTGGATACTGGAAGACACAAGATGAAATCTCGAAAAGCCATCATAACTGCTATAAATAAGAGTTGATTGGACGTGACATAACTCGCTACAACTTCCCAGACTCAAAATCAAAAACCCTAGGAAAGTGGTGGATGGAGTTTTCCCGGGTTTTTGATGGGGGTATTGTTGGGCCCTCCTAAATCTAAGCCCAGAAGGAACGTCGAAGGCCCAACCTATCAAGCCCAGAATGCCGGTTAAGAGTGAGTGTTGAAGAATCAGTCCACGCATAGCGAAGATCTCGGAATCGGCATTTACTCACTTCAACGGCTACCACATTCATAACAGTGGCGAAATCCCGGGATATGGCGAACACCCCACCAACGGTCCGAAGGGAGAGAAGCATTAGAAGATGAGGCTGAGGCGAAAAGGAGGGCACGATCTACACAAGCATTCTAAACACAAACCAGAAGCTAAAATCATTTCTGTTTAATCATTCCATTTATATTCGAGTGTTTTCATATACTTTGGAGGGATTTATCTACAATTACGATTGCAATATACGCATTACAACTTGCCTGTTAATTGTTCTCTATTCTTTATTTGATTCTACGTCTTATCTTTAGTTCATAACGTGTTACGACTGTTTTTTGGTTAGGATTTCCCCCTATTTTAGCAGGTAACGCGTTAGTGCGATTATCCTGCCCAAAACACTTATTACATGAAAAGGTATGTGGTTTGAAATGATAAGATTATTAATTTTTATTTTAGTACAGGTATAAAATTGACCCAAATATGTATTGTTTTATATTTTCTACGAATTTCAATTTCTAAGAAATAAGTTTTCAAGCATTTCAAACCATTTAAACAAACGAGGGATTACTTTACATACATTATCAGCAGTAATAAGTATAAACAATTACGAAATCGATCCGGTCCTTGACTTACCACATGTACAATATTAAATGATCATTGATCAAATCAAAGTCTTTTTCGGAAAAATCACCCAAAAGTACTACATAAACAAATAGTATATTATAGATTAAATAAAATAATAATATTTAAATAATATATAATTGTTATATTGTACATAAAACTTACCTTTAAAAATTTTCACTCTTGCAAATTGTATGATTATAATGACTGCCTCATCGATAGTGTTACCAATATAAGGAGTAAATTGATCAACATAAGAGTCACACATAGTACATATGATGACATCGTTCCTACATAAAATTTAAATTAAATCATAATATTAAATAATAAATTAAATTGTATGTATAAAATCATAACAAAATCAGTATAACCATATTTCAAAACAAAATCATATTTAAAAACAAAATTTGTTCTCGTACTCATAGTTATACGATAAAATAATAACAAAATGTGTTGTAACTTACTAAGTATTTTTCATCAAGAGTTTTTTTTGTTGATCTTATCAAAATCAACAAAGTCAAAAAGCAGTTTGTGGCATAGAATTGTGTTCTATTGTTTTGACATTTGTGCTCTTGAAAAAAAGGATTTTGTGGGGATGATGTGTAGGATGAAAACCACCAACAATATTGATTAAAGAAAAGTTTGATAATAAGAATGTCATCTTCTCCAATATGTAAAAATCTGTTAGCAACTTATAAAGGCGTTAATTTTATGTCTTGGAAAAACACAAAAAATTCAATTAATATATAATTATTATACATATTAGAAATTTAGAATAGACTAATTATATTAGAAGAAAACTATTGTAAAATAATGAATTTAAGGGGAAAAACATTCTCATCTACAAAGATCATCTTTTTGCCAATAATTTGAGTCTTATCATGAAAGTTGACAACATACCACATATGTATGCAGCGAACACGTAATTAACTTCCAATTTGTCTTCTTTTCCATATCCAGATCACGAATAAAATTTATAGTAGTAGTCATTGTTCAACTGAAGAAAAAAAAGTAACAAATTTAAGTTAAAAAACTTACATATAGTTCAATACTATAATAATAACACTTGTAATACTAAGAGTAACTATCAAGACTAAACTAAAAAAAAACAAGAGTAAAAATTCATGACATTTTTAATTGAATAGGATAAAAAATTAACAAAAAAAAAATTAAAACCTGACGATGAAGATGCTTGAATGGATGCCAATTGCATAGAAAAAAGAAACGTGAAGATGGAAAAAAATATGTGCCAATTAACATGTGTAGGGTTAGTAGTAGACCTGTCAAAAACTGACCTAACCCGCTAACCCAACCCGACCCGCCCGATAATTTTAGGGTTAAGACACGAAAATTTGAACCCGAAACCCAAAATAAACTGAACCCGATAGAACCCGAACCCGTTGGGTTGAAAACCGAAACCCGTTGGGTTGACCGATTTAGCATATTTATAAAAAAAATTTAAATCTATTTTGAAACTTATAATATATTTTATTATTAAAATAAATAAAAATAATATATTATAATTAAACATTATTATTTAATTAAAATTTGATTTTAATAATTATAAGAAAAAAGGATATTTTAGACCCGCTGGTCAACCTGACCCGACCGAAAACCCGCTACAACCCGACCCGATTGACCCGTGACCCATAACGACCCGGAACCCGATTTAGCCCGAACCCGAACCCGCCCAACCCGATCCGATTGACAGGTCTAGTTAGTAGAGTATAGGTATAGATAGAAAATTTCAAAATAAAAAATAATATAATATAAAGAAGATATTCACATAAAAATCCAAAAAGGAAATTAAGGAAAATTTAATATAATTTTTTTATGAAAATTTAATTTATGCAAGTAATTATATAGATATTTGAAATTTTTACCTATTTATCAAGATTTGATTTAATATAAATATTTTTTTATAAATAGATAAAAAAGATAAAGATAAAATAATTTTCGTTATTTTTAATTAAAATTCGAATTAATTTTTTTCCACATGAATAAATAGAAAGGAATTTAATTGAAAAAAATAATATAAATATTTTTTTTAATATAGGGTGGGGTCAAAATTAATGTGGTGGTTAGAAAAGTTACAACTTTAATATATAGTTATAGATATGGTTGTTTTTATTTCAAAGATATATATGTGATCATGTGTGCATATTTTTTTCTTATCTTTTATTTTTAATGTATCTTTTACAAATATAATAAATGTAAATTAATTTTTTATCTATTTTGGTCAATCTACTAATATTATTTTATCTTTATGTTTATTTGGGGATAAATTTTTACAAATATTATTTTATCTTTATGTTTAGTTGGAGATAACTTTTTTTACGTAATCAACTATTTAAAATTAGGGTTTTGCTATTCATCGCCCCGGGGGCGATGAATAAGATCTTTAAAATAGAAGTGTATCTTTTAAAGATTACAAATTTATTTTTCCTATTATTAATAAGGGAATCTTTTACTAACAAGTAACAACTAATCACCATATCTAAAATTTATTGATTATATAGGTTTTTTCCTTTTAGGTTTGACGCAAATTTCAATCTCTCAGTTCATTTCCCCTCCTTTTCATTAAAATTTTCTGTATTCCCTCTAATTTCTCTCATTACTCACTTCCATCGAGATTGAATACAACTTGCTCCCTAATTCCTTTGTTTTGATTTTTATTCCTTTAAATTTTACATGCCCATTGAGTCAAGTGTATCAAACTAATGTGGGAGTCTTTTACTCCGTAATTAATTTCCTAGTGCTAGAAGTAATCAATTTAACTTTTCATCAATATAGTTTTTAATCTACAATTATGAAAATTAGTATATGTACTCCTACGTTTCAAGGCCAATGAATTTGATGATCACCTAATTCATTCATTGCTAAACATGTGTTAGGGCACGAATAGAAAAAAATTAATTAGTTCTTCTGTACGTACTATATAACTAGAAATACACTTCTATTTTAAGGAAAAATATATTTGTAATCTTTAAGAAAAAAAATAAAATTAGTTGTTACTAAGAGATTCCCTTATTAATAATAGGAAAAATAAATTTGTAATCTTTAAAAAGATACACTTCTATTTTAAGGATCTTATTCGTCGCCCCGGGGGCGACGAATAGCAAAACCCTTAAAATTATTATTTTAATAAAGGGGTGATGTAGCGCAACGTGGTGGCAGAAATTGCTCCGGCTTTAGTTATTAGTAATAGATAGATATATTGATATGTGCAAGATCTTGTAATATATAAATATATAATTAAAAATATTGATAAAAAATTATTATTAATATATGGATAGAAGATAATTACATATTATAATATAATGAACATGAACAAAGATAAAGAAAATAATGGGTAGAGAATTTTTTTTATCCAATCTCATAATAATTGATAAAAATATTATTAATTAAAATGAGTACATAAAATTGGAAATTCCATAAGGTGATTGAATTATATAATACATAAGATATTTAATTTTTTTTTATCAAAATTTGATTTAAGATAAATCTTTTACATAAACAAATAAAAACATAAAGATAGAATAATTTTTGTTTTTTTATTTAAATTTCGAATTTAAAAATAAATTTTCACATAAATAGATAAAAAAGAATTTAATTGTAAAGACTAATTTAATATAAATAAAAATTAATTTTTAAATGTAAGATGGGGCCAAAATCAACGTGGTGGCTCGATAAAAGGATAATGAAAATAATTTTCGTGATTTATAATTAAAATTCGACTTAATTTTTTCCACATAAAAAATATAGAAAGGAATTTAATTAGAAAACAAAAATTATATAAATAAAAATTATTTTTTAAATATAAGGTGGGGCTAGACTTAATGTAGTATATAGAAAAGGTACAACTTTAATATATAGTTATAGATAGGTTTTCCATTTTTATTGATAAAAAATCATTATTAATATATGTATAGAAGATAATTTCATATTATAATATAATGAACATGAATAAAGATAAAAAATAATGGGTAGAGATAAAAAATATCCAATCTCATAATAATTGATACCAAATTATTAAATAAGATGAGTGTATAAAATTGGAAATTCCATAAGGTGAGAAGTACATAATATATAATTAATTAAAAAATTATTATTAAAAATAGGGTGGCTGTAATATAAATTCGTAATGACGAAACTGCCCAAAAGTGTTTCAGGTTTAGAAGATACTAGTTTATGACCCGGGCCTTGTCCGGGGACTTTTTTAAGTAAAAATTATAATATATTATTTAAATATGATATAGCTATTATAAATTATATAATAAAATAATATTGTAAATATTTCAGTTAATTATAATAGTATCTTTTATAATAAAAATGAATACAAATATTATCTTATTCTTAAAAATATTATTTATAATATTTATGTAATAAGCATACAAAAGTTGGCGTTCTTAACTCATTGGGTTGACCCGAATCCGCAAAAAAACCGCAATGAATTGACCTAACCAACCCGTAATTTGAATCACATGAACTTGTACTCAACCGAACCTGAAATGACCGAGCCTAAACCTGATTGAATTGACCCGATTAACTGGTTTAACATTAAGGGATCCATAAATTTTTATTTATTTATTATGGGATCCGTAATATAAAAAATCAACAAACTTATGAATAGAAAATCAATATATTGTAAAACTAACTTATGGATAGAAAATTTAAAAAGTTGTCATATTTGTGAATGAAAAATTAATCTCAAAAAATTTAAAAGTTAATATAAATTCTAGCATAAAAACATGGTCCATATTAATTAAAAAAGTGTGGGGATAGTTATAGATGCAATATTAATATAAACGATTTCGTAAATAAAAGTATGGTGACTGAAATTAAAATTTAATGACAATATTGTATTTAACTATCATATTTATAGATAGAACTTTAATATATAAAACCCAACATATTTATGGATGAAAATTTATCATTCTAAAGCATAGAAAATTAAATATTGAAAAATTCGAAATTAATATGAAAATTATGGTCAATATTCATTAAAAACATTTACATACTTCTAAACAAAAAATTAATATATATATCCGAAATTAATATAAAATTATATGATTGAAAATATGGTTCATACTAATTACAAACGTTAGTATAATTTTTAATGAAAAGTTAATATAAAAGAAAATGAAAATTTAATATTGAAATCCCGTAAATTAAAATATAGTCCATATTTTATACTTATAGATATAAAAGTTATCTATTTCATTTAGAGATATTAAATTAATTTCTTATTGGATTTTGAAGTAAAAAGGATAGTTGGGATATTAAATTACTATTTTATTTTTGTCATATTTATGGATAAAAACTTAATATTTTAAATATACTTATAGGTAGAAAATCTATAAAAATGATTTTATATTTATCATATTTATGGATTAAAAAACTTATCTATTTTACTCTAATATATTAAATTATTATTTTTATGCGTCATACATATGGATAGAATTACTGCATTATTTCTTTGCATTTGTTAAATTTTGATTAAGTTTATACTTGTCTTATATACAAAAAACTATCATTTACAATATAATAACCATGTGCAAAGATAAAAATAATGAAAAATCGTACCAAATTTTCAAATTGGAAATCATACCAAATTGATGATTAAATATTAGAATATAATGAATAAATATCACGATAAAGTTAATATCCGTACGACAAATCGTAAATGTTAAAACTGATCAATTTTAACTTGCAAATTTCGTAATTCTTATAAATAATTAATCAAATTCAATTCTTTAAAAATCCTTTCAATAGAATGTTATAAAAGATAATTAATAAGAAAAGATAAAAAAATTATGAATGAATATAGAATTTTTTTAAAGAAAAAATATTTTATATTAAAGAAAATTACGGAAAAGATAATATAATTTCTTTATCAAAATTTATTAGGAAAGTAATAATATAAATATATAAAAAAATTATTTTTTATCTAAATTTGATATAAATTTTTAATCTTTTACATAAAAAGATAAGAGGATAAAGATAAAATAATTTTTTTTATTTTTAATTAAATTTCGAATTAATTTTTTCCAAATATAAAATATAGTGTAAATGTGTAGTGTTAGTTTTAGATAGAAAAAATTAATATTAAAAATTTTTTCCTACCTTATTACGATAAAAATCTATCATTATATATTAAAAAAATCTTTTGTTTTATTTTTCGTTCTTTTATTTTTTTTATTAAATATATTAGAACGTTAGTTTTTATAAAAATTAGATAGATATTTACAAATTTAAAAGAAAAAATTACAAATAATAAGAATAAAAAAATTATTTTTTAATTATAAGGTGGGGTCAGAATTGTTCTGGTTGCTCGAAAAGGTTCGGATATAATATATAGTTATAGATAGATAAATATTTCAAAAATATTATCATTTATATGACTATTTTTATTTCAAAGATATATATGTGACCACATGTACATCTTTTTTCTTATATCTTTTTAATTTATCTTTTACAAATATGATAAATATAATATCCTTTTTTATCTATATTGGTAAAATATACTAATATTATTTTATGTTTATGTTTATTTGGAGATAAATTTTTACAAATATTATTTTATCTTTATGTTTACTTGGAGATAACTTTTTTTGCATAATTAACTATAATAAACTATTATTTTAATAAAGGGGTGATGTGGCGCAATGTGGTGGCAGAAATTGCTCTGGCTTTAGTTATTAGTAATAGAAATCAACATATATCTATAAAGAAATTATTATTAATTTTTTATTGTAAAAGAGAATCAACATCTATCTATAAAGAAATTGGTAAAAAATATCATGATAAAAGATATTTATCCTTATTTTTTAATATTTTTAATATTTAAATTTATTTTTTAAACATTTGTATAAGGAAGTCTTCAAAAGATATCGTTATTTTTTAAATTTAAATAACTTATGATGATTTGGTGCTAAGGATAGATTTAAATAGATAAAAAGTATTTAATAAGAAAAATAAAAAATTATTATATCATTATTTTTGCAATTAAATATATTTATTTGAAAAAATTGATAAATTAAATTGATGAATTTATATTCTTATGTTAAGAAAGAAGGCAAATAAAAAAAATATGAAAATTACGAAAAAATGAATTGAAATAAGTCTTTTATGGTATTATCTTATAAGAATAAAAAATTACATAAAAATTAATATATTTTATTGTGTTATCTTTGGAAAGAAGATAAGTAAAAAAGTAAAAAACAAATATTTTATTATTATTGGCATAAATCATAAGATAAAAATATTTCCTTATCTATATTTACTTTACATATAATAAGATAATATTGTAGTTGTCAATTTTTAATATTTTTCTATCTATATTGTTCAAATTATCACAAATAAATAAAAAAGTATTTTTGATATATTTTTAATATCACTATCTTAAATAGCTATTTTACTGTAAGGTGATGTGATGTAATACGGTGACCAGCGAGAGAGCAATCGTAGCCGCATCACCCTAGAAAGGAGACCAGCCCGAAAGAAAATAGAATTAGGGTTGTCTTTTGTGATGTTAAGACCACTTGCAACGGGAGCTTTTAAAGTTATTTTAATATTTGATCTCTTACAAATAGTAGAAATGAGTTTAAAGCCCAGCTCCAAGGCTTCAAAATAGAGATCGGAGGAATGAAATAAAAACCCAAAAGTGCAACGCGTAGTACAATCTGGACCCTTCATCATTTCATCTTCTATTTGATCTTATGGCTAAAAAAATTGAATTTCGGTAATATTAAAAACTTTTTAGGCCATTTTTCGGCTATAAAAAATAAAAATTAAACCATAAAAATAATTTCAATATTTTTATTTTTATTTTATTTAACCATAGAGACCCATTTTGAATATGTTTTGATGAATAAAAAAATGATATAAATAAAAATATGAATTAAATAATCTCTTAAAATTAATCTTTGTACTTTTTGGATAATTAATTTTATATATACTATAAAATATCTTAATTAATATATTCGATGACTTGAAATATAGTTTTATACATTATACTATAAAATATCTTAATTAATATATCTTAATTAATACATTTTAAGGGTTTAAACATAAAATGAAATATATTACAAAAACATAAGGTTACATTGAGTAAAAAACATAACATATGTGAAGATATTCTTCACTTAGGGAATCGAAAAGCCTAATCGTGAAGCTATTCTCCACTTTCGGTAGTTGAATACATAAACTAACACACACATGTGAAGCTATCACTTAGGGAATTGAAAAACATAAACGAACACATATGAAGCTATTCTTCACCCGGGTAAGGTAAAAGCATAACTTTGAAGTTATTCATCACCCCCAGAGTATAACTCCCTACTCAAGCTTTCTATCATTCTCTCCTGCTTTGGGGTTGGGTTGGGTAATGCCAAGAGGCCACTTAGAACTGCATACTTTTGAGCACGAGCAGTTGCATTCTGGATGCGAGCATACTCATCCAACATCTCTCTTTGTTGTCGCAACGTCTCTTGTTTAGCTGTTTGCCTTTGCATATGCGCCTCAGCTTGGGATGATCTAATTGTTTCCACATCTTCCATTATGGAATGTATTTCGGACCTTGAGCTCCCAACCACTTTCTTCCCCTTCTTTGCAGAATCCCTTCCAATTGGGCGAATGGGAGCATTATTAGGTGCCCTAACTCCGTCACTTTCTGCACCAGATGTAGCAGATGGAGTGTCTGGATTGGAGTTGGATGAGTAATTGCCTACTTCATCTAGCTTGGATCTCTTAGACCCTCCCCCTTCTTCTGTTGTACTCCATGAACTGGTCCACCTCATTTGATTCTCCAATACACGCCATACATGCAAGATCTTAAAGTCCTTTTTGTGATCAACACGAAAAAGGTTCATTGCCGGTTTAGCACATCGTCGTCATTCCAACCACTAGCTCTTTGGGCTTCTGCTGAGCGCATGCTGCCCACAAAGCTTGTGCATGCTGTATTCATCATGGACCACCGATTTTTACATGCACTTGGGGTTCTTGAAAGAAGTATAGGGGGCTTCTCTTCCAATCTATACTTGTTGTAGTAGGCAGCCACTCGACTCCAATATTGATCTTGCTTTTGCCCGGTGCCTCTTATTGGATCAGTTGATACATTCAGCCATGAACTTGATAGTAATAACTCCTCATTTCTCTCCCATCTTGCTCTAGATTGCACTTCATTGCCTTCGAGAGTTGCTTCATCACGGGGTGCATGAGCACGACTCTTTTTCTTTTTAGAGGCTTTTTGGGTAGCGGTGTTTGGTTCTATTGTAGTCTGGATTTCATCTAGGCTTTGGACATTTTGTTGTGGGATCCATGGTTGAGAATATGCATAAGCACTTCCATGAGAACTTGGGGTTTGAGGAGAAGTGTATTCATCTTGAGAGTTATTGAATTGAGGGTTTGGATTTTCGGTAGTCGCATTCCATAAGTGTTGATCAAAATGGAAGGGATCTTGATAGTTGTTGGGATTATATGGGTCCATTTCAGATAATAAGAGAGGAGATTGGTTGAGAATGTGCAAGTATTTCTTCATATATAACATCTATATATAGAAGGCAAACACATCCCACTCCATTCAACCCACTTGACTCCACCCATGCTTCTGCATCCAACCCTATAACCCACTTCACTCCACCCATGCTTCTGCATCCAACCCTATAAGTTTGGTGTTGGGTATGCTAAAGACAAGTTTGAATACCGTAATGATCACCTAACCTTAAAAGATTATATAGAAAGAAAAGTTAGGGAACTTCAATTTGCTAAGGTTGTATACCAAAGGATGTTTGGTGTACTCTAAATCTCTATTATTTTTTCCTAATTCACGGTCGTGATCTGAACATGTTGGCGTTCCAACACATTTACACATTGATGAGTAACGGGGGTGACTAGAGAAAAAATGCAGTTTCCTTGCCAAGGAAGAGAAGAAGGGGAGCCGACCCTATATGAGTGATGAAGAACACCCTATCCCCCAAATCCTCGACTCTATATGGTGTCTTGGGATCGGACAATGTAAACGCAGGTGGCCTTGAACAGGAAATCGTAGACATCGTCGGGTCGAGGGTCGAAGTAGGGGTCCGCGTCAGGGATCAAGGGGGTAGGAGAAGGAACAAGAGGGAGAGTCGATTTGGGAAATTATGAGGGGCGGAGGATCGCCACTGTCGGCAGACCGACCGAAATCGGACGAGATCCGTAGGGTTTCAGAGGCACTCGGAGATGATTGCGAGCAGTTCCAGAGGAAGATCCGCCCACCCAACCCTCGCTACCTTTCTTTGCACCGAATAATCCATTAATGGATGGATTTCCAGAACCAAATTCGACCAGATCTAAACAAAAATACGAGTCGAAACAATATATCTTCAAATCGAAAACACCGTACCAGAAAAAATCGAAAAAGATAAAACTAGGAAACTAAGCCAAGTCGAGAAGGATGAGCGGTGGTGTGGCGTGCTGCGGGAGAGGCAAGCCGGCACTTGCGAGTGGCAAATCTGGGGATGGAGGACAGGTGCAGCTCCGATTATTGTTTTATGGAGGTTCTAATATTTATGTGGTAAAATTTAGTTGCATATAAAGTTGGATAAGAGCCTAACAACTAACTGGGCGCCGACCCCCTTATTCAAGGCAAAGCCTGAAAAATAAAGGAATGAATATGGGCAAGAATATTTAAAAGGATTTTTTTAAAACAATATACGCAAGATTTTCTCCAAAATTAAAAAGATTTCTATCAAAAATAAAATATTTTCGGATATTTAAAAAGATTATACATACAATTTATTTTCGTAATTAATTTGAGAGGTTTTGGTTCAACTGAGGACCACTCTTGTTGTAAGGACTTTTGCTTAAAATGAGGACTAATCTCAACCATTAGATTTACCTCATCACTATATATTGGATGGTCAAGATTTATTTTTATTTTTTAAATTTTTAAATTTTTTACTTTTTTTACTTTTTAATTTTTTTCTTTGTTTAAAAAAGCTTTAAAATGCTAAATATGACAATTCAATTTTTATATACTATGAGTTCATTTTTATACACTAGAAGTTCAAATTTTTATGTTAGGAGTTCAATTTTCTATATTGTATGAGTTCAATTTTTGTATTCTACGAGTGCATTTTTTTTTATCGATGTTAAGTTCACTGTTTATGTGCTTTGAGTTCATTTTTCAAATAATTTAATTTTCACATAACTAAAAAATATTTAAAAAATAAATGATTTTTTTTCAAAAAAATTTACCTTTTTAAAATTATTTTCTTACTTAAAAAAATGCTTATTAAAAATTAAATATGACAGTTCAATTTTTTATACTACGAGTTCATTTTTATACACTAAAAGTTCAATTTTTTATGTTAGGAGTTCATATTTCTATATTGTATGAGTTCAATTTTTGTATTCTACGAGTGCATTTTTTTATGATGTTAAGTTCAATGTTTATGTGCTTTAAGTTCATTTTTCATATAATTTGATTTTCACATAACTAAAAACATAATTGATTTTTTCCCCAATTTTTTTATTTATTTTTTTCGATTTTTTTTATTTTTTGAAAATTATATTATTTTTTTTTAAAAAAGCTTTAAAAACGTTAAATATGACAGTTTAATTTTTATACGCTACAAGTTCATTTTTATACACTACAAGTTCAATTTTTTATGTTAGGTGTTCAATTTTCTATATTATACGAGCTCAATTTTTATATTCTACGAGTTCATTTTTTATCTATGATAAGTTCAATTTTTATGTGCTTTGAGTTCATTTTTTATAAAATTCGATTAAAAAAATTAAAAATTTAAAAACTAAAAATTTAAAAAAATTACAAAATTTAAAAAATAAATAAAAAATGAAAAAATGAAAAAATGAAAAATGAAAAATAAAATTTTTGAAAAAAGATTATCCCATTAAATTCTTTTGTATCTATTCATGTAAAAATAAAGATTTTGATACATAAGATTTAAAATTCGAATTTTATCTACATATGTAAAAGATTTAATTTGAAACTTGAGAAAAAAATATAAAAAAAATTCATATCTCGTATAAGATTGATGATTAGTTACTTAAACTAATTTTGTAAAAAAATAAGTTCGTCATTCATCAATTTCTTAAGTTTTCACAAAGAAGAAGTAATAGATTGTTTTAAATCCACATTATTTTTTGAATCCAGAGAAGAGAGAAGAATGGAACGAGGCACTACATTGAGAAAGCCTCATATTTCCATTGCTAGATCTGCTCACTTGATCTGAGATACCTCCAGGCTCCAGCCGATTCCTTCGTCGTCTGCACTCTCCGTGCCGTTCGTAATGTTCATGTCCTTTTTTTCTTCTTTCTCCTTTAAAAATTTATTTCCAAATTCTACGCTTTTTTCCCCTATATCTATGCGGGTTTTGGAAATGGAAGCCGTCCTATGGGATCAAAAGGGTGTATTAGTGGGACAAGTGACAAATGAAGAGGTTCGGAGTCTAATGAAGAGGTTCGGAGTCTAATGAAGAGGTTGAGATCTAGAAGCTCTAGGTACCTAATAGGATGTCAATGGGTTGGGTTATGGGTGGGTGAAGCACTTTCATCACCCGAACCACAAGTATACATGCCCCATCCGACCCACCCGTCACCCGTGAAATGTTATACCCGTCACCCGTTAAATGTTATCACCCACGGGTTATTTGGGTGACCCGTTCACCCATAAAACCAATATATTCTTCCCATTTTCCACTTCGGGTGATAAGAGTAGAGGAGAGCGGGTCACCAATGACATCGAAGATCCACAACGTCGTTGGAGATCGGAGTTTATCGCAGGAGGCTGTCCAACGAACACTAAAAAGGTCGGTGAATGACGATGTTGGTGGTTAGTGGTGAAAACTCCACCTAAAGTCGACGCCCAACGGACATGAAAAATGGACAATAGTGGGGGTGAGTGGTTATTGGTGATTTCAAAGGAGAGGCCGAGCGGACTAAGCAGAGAGAGGTATGAGGAGAGGTAGTAATTCTAGGGTTAGATCACTGGTAATTAAGTGGGAGACGTCGGCAAACAAATAGGCTTAGTTATTGGAGGCTCAGATTGTAAAATTTTTAAGGGTGGTTAAAAAGCCCAGCAAACCTACACACATTGAAAATTAAGGACTTGAATAGGTTATACGGGCGGTTTGGGTGAAATGGGTGATGGGTCGGTTTATGGGTCGGGTGAAATGGGTGATAAACTCTTACCCGTATCCGACCCATAACTCGTTTCGTCCGTCCCCCGAACCGTCCGTCATCCGTTTTGTTTGCATTTTCGCCCATTTATTTCAGTTGGGTGAAACGGGTGGATCAATCACCCGTGGATAATTGACAGCCCTACTTCTAATCATAGTTTCACCGTTTTGTTTTGAACATCTGGATTAAAATATTAATTGAGCCATTCACTAGCTACCTTTTTACTTAACTATGAGGAAAAGTGTACAGTTACACAGCGTGTATAATTTTTTCTTACCGTACTGAAAAGTGAAATATCAATACTATCCTTCTTATTAAAACAAATTTACATAATAACCTACTTCTTCTTCGCTGTTCAAATCATGGCTACCTCCTCAGTTCAAAATTCACACTGTGCCTGTGTCGTGGCTTTCAGAAGGGCCTCTCCATCCCGCTCTGCCCATCCTGCCATCTCCGGCCGCCCAAGTATGTACGCCACCACTACTCTCGTCGTCGACCATGTCCCAGATCTGAAATTAGGGTGACACCATTGCCACCACCACGGAGTCGCAACCTTTGCCGGCCACCACCACCGTCACCGTCGGTGTTAGTCCTCTCTAACCTTCTTCCAAATTAGTTATTTTGGGCGAATTTGTGAAAAGCCCCAATTGAATTTTGTAAACTCTACATTCCAGATCTGAAATTCTTCTTCCACAAATTCCAGATCTGAACGCGTGCGATTTTGGGGAGTAGCGTTGGTGGCGGTGGTGTTGGTGGCGAGCCGAGGAGCAGAGGTGGGGAAGGATATTCCAGATTTGAATAATGGAAGATGAGAGCTCAATCGTTAAATCAGTTTTGTACAAATCTTCCTTACTTTGAAGATGTTATGGCAAACTACTTCGACGACGGTAAGTGGGGATGTGGATGTGGCGGTGACGGAGCCGGCGAGGTGGCGAGTGAAGGTGGTGGGATCCGGACCGGTTGAAAAATAGATGTTCGTATATCAAAAACGAAAGAGGAAGAGGGTTCAATGGTAAATCTAGATTGTGTGGGCCTATAACTTTTTTCAGATTAAGTTTTATTTTAGGGAAATTCCTTTTGGTGCCCCTAAGGTTTTGTCTTTTCCTTTTGGTGCCCAAGAAAAAAACTTATTCCTCTTGGTACCCCTAAGGTTTTGGCTTTTCACGTTGACGCCCCTCCCCGGTTCAAATTAGCTAATTTCAAACTTACCATTATGTTCATCACCTTAAATTAGTAGGATTCAACTCTTAAAACACTTAAATTCATAACCAAACTACATCAATTTGAATTTTTAAACAATCCTCTATTTTAAGGGGTTGTTTACAAAATTGTTTAAAAATTCAAATTGATGTAGTTTGGTTATGAATTTTGATGTTTTAATAGTCAAATCCTACTAATTTGAGGGTGATGAACATAATGGTAAGCTTGAAATTGGCTAATTTGAACCGGAGAGGGGCGTCAACGGAAAAAGCCAAAACCTCAAGGGTACCAAAAGGAATAAGTTTTTTTCTTAGGCACCAAAAGGAAAAGGCAAAAACTTAGGGGCGCCAAAAAGAATTTCCCTTTATTTTATCAGATGAGTTAACGTGTACAATTATTAAGACTCCACGTGTCTTTGGTGTAAAAAAATTTCTTACACGCAATGTCACCGTATCACTCCCCTATGCTAACTATGAAGTTATTCTTCATCCTTGCTTTATGTAATTAATGTGTATTTTCATGCGTTAAATATGAAATGATGTGGCATTGTTATGATCTGAGTGTGCTTGTTCCAGTTGTTCATCTACCAACTAGTTGTATTCCTGGTATTGCAAACCTTATTGCCCTTATCATGACTTGAGTTAGTTCTAGAGTTGCAGGAACATTAGCTTAATATTTCATGGGAAGTAATGGCTTGTTGTCTAATGTATCGTGGTGATGTCGTGCCCAAGGATGTCATTTTTGTTGTTGCTACTATCAGGACTCAGCGCACCATCTAGTTTGTTGACTAGTGTATTGTGGTGATTTCATGGGAAGTACATGGCTTCTTGTCTAATTAACAAATGACACGAATTGTAATTTAGAAAAAAATTTAGAGTGTTTTAAAAATACCCTCCCTTCTCTTTCTCCGTCTCAAACAACCCTAGGAAGGAAGAGAGAGAATCAAGAAGAAACGACCGAATCAGAAGAAACAATTCTTCACTGTTGGCATATCTTCTCTACCTCGTCAAAGTGTACAAAATTTTCTCTAAAATTAATACTTTCAAACTTCTTCGCCGAGATCTGGTCGCGTCTTCGATCTCCGATTAGCAGAGGCCAACCACGCGCCTAACGTCCTCGAGGCTTGCTTCCTCTACAAGAAGCCCCTCGGTGGCAACAAAGACATCTTCATGTACATGTCTGTTATATTGTCTTTCAAATTAGGGATTTGTCATTTCTCATCCTTTTTATTGCATATAACTTGGTGCTTGATGTAGCAGAGGGGACATGCCATTTTGCAACGAGGAGTGCAGGACAGAGCATATTGAAGTGGCCGATAAGGCCATGGAGAAGAGCTTATCCCTCCCCCATTTCAACGAAAGCAATGAACAGAAGGATTCAACTTCTGCTCAGCAAAACGCTGCTTCTTCACTTGACAAATCCAAAAAATACCGCGTCGGCCAGTGGCTGTTGCATAGTGATGATAGTAACTTTCCTTTTTGACTTTGTATTGACCTCTTGGTACTGAAAACCAAGAATCAGTGGAAGATGAAAAGGAAAAACTTGTGAAAAAGTTTGTGTTATTTGCAAGAGTGAAACTTGAATTGAAAGAAAAGTACAATAAAAAAGAAAGAGGGAAAAAAGAGTAAAAGCATGGATTTGAAACTCTATATGCACCATGAGTATAATTTGGCCTCCATGCACTTCCAATCGTTTACCCCCCATTTGGACAGATTGTCACAGATGGCCTCATCTATTATGAAGTTCTGTTTTTTGATCACCATCAAGGCCTAAAAGTCGTGAATCCGCATCCAATCCTTCATGAGGCCTTGCCACCTTTCGAACCTTCCTTCAATAAGCCTGGGTGACTTGGTTTTCCAATGCCCGATGGCATTCATTTCAGACGCACATCCTATATACTTGAAAGGTAATGCAAAAATCTAGAGCGACCTTGTTCTAATGCCAATTATTGGATCGATGTGCGTTAGTACAGAGTAAGGAACGATTATTAAATTGTTTCTTACGCAGTGAAATAACAAAGTAAAATACAGGGAGCAGTTCCTTATAGAGGAACCCCACTACAACAAAGTAGTTGTGTGGGTAAACCTCTACCTCCCTTGGAGGATTTTGAACCATCTACTTGTCTTATTGATTTGTTCCTTAGTACACAAGCAAGACTCGAACGTCTCTGTTCCTAGTAGTCACCAAACTCTAGCAACACTAACGAGTCTTCTCAACTCTGTTCCTAAGCGAACAAACTCAACTAATACAATAAATCAAACCTTACATTGGGGATTGACTATCTTACTTCCCAATCGCTTGGGAACACCTTCCTTCTTGTCTTCGAGATTGAACACTTGATGTCGGCGACTTCTCTTTATTCTTCTTCTTTCTTTCTCAACTCGCTCTAGGGTTTCTTTTTGTACTCTAGGAGAAGTGGTTTGTGAATCACTATTCACTTGTATTTATAGCCACTCTTGCCTTGATGCCCAATCCTTATCTTCATAGGCAAAGTCTGAAATACTCTTGTCTTGCCCTCCAAGGATGTACTTTCTCAACATGTGATTCTTGTGCAAATATTTTCACCCTTGGGAAGAGCATTTGAGCCGTTGGAAGGATTGTGGAAGCATTGACACAATCTAACACGCAAGAGCTGCAGATTGTGTCTCTGCATTGTCGAGTTTTGGACTAGCTCTTAAGTTCCCTTGGGATAGGAACGGTTGGCACTTGAGTTCCCTTGATGGGAAACGTTGCATGCATTGTCCTGGTTCCTTTTCAACCTGTAGTTCCTTTGAGATACTTGGATAAAAACACATTAATTCCTAATGATGTTTATCATTATCCAAACTGATAAAGGAAATCGTTGTTCGAGTGTTATAGAACGTGAGTTTTCAACACTATTCCAAAACAATTGAATTATGGAGTTCATCTTTTGGCAATCCTATCCACCTGACTAATCTTAAACAAAGTGGGACTCGCTATTGTCCAACACACTTTCTTGATTATAACTTATAATCAAGAAAGTGTCTCAAGAAAATACACAGAGGCTGCAACCTCTCTCTTCTTAGGTCTGCTTACAACTCCTATCAAGATAGCTTGTTTGTTCTTCCATCTTCAGGAGGTGTTAAACTCTATTGGGCAAGCTGCTTCTAGAAATTTCCAATAGGGAGTAAAAAGGTACTGCTAGGTTTATACATTATTGCACGACCATTGTGAATCTCCCATGTTGTAATGTGAAGAAAATGCAAAGGCATGTAATCATTGACATGTTCCCTACAAAAATATTTTAATAAATATATTATAATATTTAATATAAATAATTTTTGTAAAAAATAGTTTGAGTCAACCTAACGAATTCAGAGTTTCAATCAAATAGGAATAGAGTCGATTGGATCGCGTAATTTTTTTTTTGCCGGCTCGGATCTAGTTTTGATTTTTTGGTCATTGCCACCCCAGTTCAGCGGAGAGCTTTGCTCCATCAAACGCCTACGTCTGGAATTCGAGTTTCGCGAGGCCTCTTTTATTTTTGGGTGGAATCTGCTCTTCCAATAAGTTCATTTCTCCTCAATTGAGAATCAAACACTTTGATTATGAAAAATCCATAGGTATTTTTAGAGAAACCAAAATCCTTGATACAAGAAAAACGATGCATTTGGTCAAAGAAACATTTCCTAGGCGTATTTTTCATGAAGTACAACCTTTACATAAAGTAGCTTCAATATCTGTGTTTGTTTCAAAAAATAAGTACAGAGATTTATTTCCCAGAAATTGTACTTTGTTCAAACCATAGGGAAATACACTTGCAAGGTAAGATATACTTCCTGTGAATTTTAAATGATAATTTCTAATATCTCCATTTATATAATTTTTAAGCCAAACATAAATTTCTACTTTTCAAAAATTTACTTCCTAGAAAGTCATGTTGCCGAAAATTAAATTTCTATGTTAAACAAAATGAGGGCTAAGAGTTAGATCTTATTCAGATGGAGTTTGTTACGAAGTTTATGAAAAAAATTTAAAAAATCATATTCTTAACTATTGAATTTTATTTAATAATCAAGATTTTTTTAATTTGTTATTTTTTCTAACTCCTTTGAAATTAAACCCTTTAAATAAAATTAAACCCTTTAAATACCATCTCGACTCGCCGGCTTTCGATTTGAAGATATACTATATTGTTTCGGCTCGTATTTCTGTTTAGATCTGGTCGAATTTGGTTCTGGAAAAGGTAGCCATCTGGATTAATGGATGATTCGGTGCAAAGAAAGGTAGCGAGGGTTGTGTGGGCGGATCTTCCTCCCGAACTGCTCGCAATCATCTCCGGGCGCCTCGGAAACCGGAAGGATCTGGTCCGATTTCGCTCGGTCTGCCGACAATGGCGATCCTCCGCCCCTCATAATTTCCCAAATCGACTCTCCCTCTTTTTCCCTCTCCTCCCCCCTTGGATCCCTGACGTTGACCCCTACTTCCACCCTCAACCCGACAAAGTGTACGATTTCCTGTTCCAGGCCACCTGCGTTTACATTGTCCGATCCCAGGCCACCAATCCTTGGATGGCCTCGATCCAAGAGCCCGCGCCCGGGAAGCTCGTCCTGCGCGACGCCCTCTTTTACAAGGAGCTGAGCGGCGGCGGAGATCCGGAACTGGACCCTGACCGGATCGCATCAACTCAAACCCTAATTGCCAGATCGTACGCTCACAATCGACGCTGTGTGGCTTGCAACGGAGTCGACTTCCCAATGAAAGTGGACGTCATCCCTACGGACACTGGATCTGAGTTGGTCGGTGTGTATTCGCTTCCCTGCGGAATATACGCTTTCAGAACCGACTTGAGCAGCAGCAGCAGTTTTCGCTTTGTTCAATTGGATGGACCTGGGTACCAGCGAATCAACAAGAGGTTCCACGACTCCGTGGTGTTCCATGGACGAATCTTTGCTGTTGATAGAGAATGCCATATCTACCATCTTGACCAAACGGATCTGGTGCTGATTGAAATGAATAATTCCGTTAGGTCCCTCGAGCGTGCTCTGGTCAGATTCGTGGTCTCGGATGGAGATTTATATTTGGTTTGGAGATCCCTCGAGCGGAGTTCATGTCGCGTCTATAAGCTTATGGTTCGGGTCACCGATGACCTAGACGACGATATATTAACCAAGGAAGTCGAGGATTTGGGGGATAGGGTGTTCTTCATCACTCATGCAGGGTCTTTTTCAATCTCGGCTCCCCTTCTTCCTCATCCTTGGCAAGGAAACCGCGTTTTTTTCTCTGGTCACCCCTGTTACTCATCAATGTGTATATGTGTTGGAAAGCCAACATGTTTAGATCGCGACCCTGAATTAGGGTACAGCAACCAGCCTTTGGTATACGACCTTGGAACTCGGAGTTTCACCGAGCTTTCGTCCTTACAAGGCTATTCAGACTTGTTTTCCCCGTCTACTTCCTTCGTCCAAGGTCCCAAGTGGCCTTTTACATGATCAATATTTATGTTGCCAAAGTAAGTGTGTGGGTTTGTTTTCTGAGAAGCTCATGACATCCAATTGATTGTTGGCTGAAGTAGATGTTTTGGTAAGCAAAGTTTCACTGTGATCTGAAAGATCGGTGTAAGAAAAATTTACATTTTACTCTTAAAGACTCCCTAACCAGAAGAAATTTGGATGAAGAAAGTATCAGGAAGTAATCTACCATAAAATAAAAAAGTATCAGGAAGAAAGCATTTGGGCAGTGCAAGGCTATCAATTTTCAAAGATTGGAATTCAACTATAATTATCAATTGTCAAAATGTGTACCTCTCCTGTAGTTGATCCTTCAAATGGAACTGTTGGATACTGGTATCATGGGAACAATGTCTGTTACCATGGGACCAGTGTCAAGTACTCCTCTTTAGTTTTGATAATGACAAACTCTATAAGGACTAACAGTGCGAGGGAACAACACTATGAGGGAACAACAGTGCGAAGATACTTCATCTTTCCTTATTTAGAAAGCGCGTAAATCAGTTGCGAGAGAATCAGATCTCGGAAGATTTGATAGCTGGATGAAGTTGTTACTTGAAGAAGATCTTGGAGTGGATATTGCCGAATAATATCTCCAAGATTTAGTGGATAATTGGTTCGAGTCTTTATAAGATTAGATAAAGATAGAATCAATGTAAATCTGGTTTATAGTGAATAAATTAATGGCTAATCATATCTGAATTACGGAAGTAAGTAAGATATGATTGGATTAGTTTATAGCACTATAAATAAGGTTAAGTGATTAGGTTAGAATTACCGATTACTAATTGAAGTCATCGTGAAGTCTGAAGCTGATCACTATAAGTTGTGTTGTGGTTTAGTTTTATTGTTGAATCGTTCTAGGGCTGAGAAGTTGAGTTAGATAGGTCTAGGTTCTAGAGAATAGAATAAGACTATCTTTGATAACTCTACTTGCTTGTAGTTCATGTGAAATCAATAAAACTAAGAGAGTATTACAACTCCTCTACGGAGGGAGTGGTTTTTCCTTCAATCAACTAGTTGGTTGTTGAAGGTTTCCACTATAAGTAATCGTGTTAAGTCTTGCATATTTTCGCTGCCCAGTTCACTGTTCCCAGAGGAACAGTGTCTGTATTTCTAACACACTCGTTCCAACAGGAACGGTCATCTCAACTTGTTGTCCACAAATCTGAATTTGATCAGCTATATATCACACTGGAATTATGTCCTATTGCCCCAAATATAGTTGAGTCGTCTTCATAATACCTAAACTGCTCAAATTCCAAAGCTGAAATTAGCTCTTACAAACCACTTGCTTTAAGCATGAAATTTGTGCAAGGGCTTAGAAGCATTCTCACCGACTCGATTTTGGACAAAGTATTCATGGAAAAAGTTTTCTTGTTTCTAGATGCCATTTAAAAAGAGAATTTCGACTTTGTGTCTTACTTGAGAGGCAGAATCCAGATGCAGCTTTGATGTTCTTACAATGGTCTGGTTTATTTGTTGACCGAGGCATTCATGTACGAAAGAGCGATGTGGATGAAAGCCAAGGAAAGAGAACTAAAAGATTCTCAAATAGCTATGGATTCTTATCATATCAAAGGTCAAATGTGTTCATGGAGGAAGTGGATGGAGTTACTGGTGACACAAATTTGTCTTCTTTGTATGGTGGATAGAATTGTAGAGTTGCCATGGAATGTTGATGAGGAGAAGCATCTTCATGAGTGCCTCTTACATCATGCCATTGACGATCCCTCCACAAGTGTTGGAAGTCTTCTTGTAGTTTCTATATTATTCTTAGGGTTGAGATTACATGGGAGCAATTAGCTTCGTTACAAAAAACATCTTCCAAGCTTGGCCTTGTCTTGTAAGGTTTGGCCATCTCACTAACATGTCACAACTCATTTATGACTTTCTTCATAAAATAATAATGAAATCCTCTTTGTTTTCTTACAACAAATCGAAGATACTTCACCGTGGGCCGAGAGGAAGAGGAAGAAGGGGAGGGAGAAGGGTGGTCTCAGATTGTGTGGGGTGTATAGTATTTGAAGGGGGATCGGTCATAGTGGCAAAGGGGAAGATCCGTTCATGAAAAATGACATCCCGAGAAATATAGGTCCGCTTGGCGGCCCAATCGTAGCAAAGATAGCCTTTATGGTTCCCTCTATAGCCAATAAAAATTGTGGGGGTGGAACGGAAGGAAAGTTTATGGCGTAGGTAAGGGCGGAGATTGGGAAAACAAAGGCACCCGAAGACTTTGAGAAAGTGATAATCCGGGTTTTTGTTGAAGAGAATTTGGTAGGGGGATTTATTTTGGAGAATGGGGTGGGTAAGCGGTTGATTAGAAAGGTTGCGGTTTCAAATGCATGGTCCCAAAAATAAAGAGGTAGTGAGGCTTATTTGAGGAGGGTTAGGCCCATGTCAACGATTTGGCGATGACGGGTTTCGACGGATCCATTTTGTTGGTGAGAGTATGGACACTAATCCGATGGTTTATACCGAGTGATTGGAATAGCGGTTTGAGGGGTTGAAATTCACCGCCTCCGTCTGTCTGTATGTGAGAAATTTGGGTTTGGAAAATTTTTGTAATAAAGGAAATAAAGATGGAAATAACTTGGGAAACTTGAGATTTAGTAACAATAGAAAATATCCATATAAATTTGGAGAAGTCATCTACAACGGAAATATAGTAGGCGTTGCCTTTCATAGACTTGTGATGGGTCGGGCCCCACACATCAAGAAAAAGAAGCTCTAAAACCTTTGTGGATCTGCTTGGGCTTGAAGGGTGAGGCTGAGCGTGGGCCTTGGCCCAAGAGCAAGTTGGGCAGTCCTCTTGGGCTAGAGATCTTGGGGCTTGTTTTGAGGGAAAGAGAAAGCTGAAAATAGACGAAACAACCCTAGCTGAGGGATGTCCAAAACGTAAATGCTAGAGATCGGCGTTATTTGTAGAGGTGAGATGCGCTTGAGGTGGTGAAGACGGCGGCTGCGAGAGGGTGGTGAGTTCGTACATGCCATTCTTAACGGGGCCCTGATGAAGGAGTGCCTGGGTCTGCGAATCCTTGATACAAAAACCAGTAGAATGAAATTCAAAGAAGGCGTTATTATCTTTGCCAAATTGTAAAACAGAGAGCAAATTTTTGGTAAGAGAAGGAGTATGTAAAAGATGAGTAAGAGAGAAGGTACGATTCGGGGTGAAAATGGAGGCGTTGCCATAGTTTTGGATTGGAATCTGAGAGCCATCACCGAGGGATACCCTGTCCGTGCCATCATACATGTACGGATCGATGCGAAGATTGGAGATGTCGGGGGTGAAATTGTGTGTGGCGGCGGTATCGGGGAACCAAGTGGTGTTGGCTTGGAAGTTTTGAGGGGGTGGTTCCTGGTAGGATTGATCAAAGCGGTACCAGTACTCGAGGGCCGTGTGCGATGGCTTGAAGCATACATGGCAGCGAGGGCGATTGTCAGGGTTACCGGAGAAGTCGGTGTTGCGCCCGGAACCACGACCTCTGCCTGAGCCACAACCTCGACACTGTTGAGAGTATCTCTGTCCACGTCCCCTGTTGGAGCCACGACCACGCTGAGCTGTATAATTGGCCTCAGGATTGGTGCTCTGTGAGGTATTGGTGGAGTTGACAAAGGGGGTTGTGGTTTGAAGAAGTTGTTTGGTGTGGTGATTGAGTCGGGACTCATGAATTAGGAGTTAGGACAGGGTTTGATTGGGAGAGGGTAAAAAGGGCTGAGTAGAAAGGGATGTAACAACTGAGTCATACTCTGTACCGAGGCCAACAAGAAGATATGTGACGAACTCGGCATCGGAAATGGGTTGCCCTGCTTCATCCATGGTGGTGGCAGGAGTCTTCGTTTTGTTGAAGAACTCGGTGACAGTCTCGGTGGTTTTCTTCAGGGATGCGAGCTGGAGTCGTGTGTGAACGACTTGTGCATTGGACCTTGCTGAGAAAAGGTCAAGAAGCTGGCTCCAAATCTAGGCTGCAGATGTGCAATCGATGACCTGTGCAAGCACCGATTCAATGAGCAAAGATGTGAGTATGGCCATCACCAATTCTGGATTGGCAGTGCCATCCGCTGTTGTGGCTGGGGGACAAGCGAGAGAGCCATCTGCGTAGGAGAACAGATTATGAGCTCTGAGATATGGTGTGACTTGAGCTTTCCAAAGGGGAAAGTTCTCATGGGATAGCTTGACGGTTATAAAGCTTGAAAAAGCATGGAGAGAGGGATTTTGAGGGAGAGCTAGCGACATAAAGGAGGCAGCTTGGAGCTTTCTGTTTGATTTGAATAGTTGCCTTGGGAAAGAACGACATTTTGGAAAAGGGAAAAGGAGATGGGGGCGTTTGCCCTATTCAAGCTCTGATACCATATTAGGATATTGACATGTGTCTGGAAAATCCCATCTCATTCATTAGGTTAATTGTTACATGATATTTATATGCATAGAACTAGGGATCTCTTAGACAATCAGACCGTTACAAATATTGGGCCTTACTGGGCCTTCTATATAGATGGGCCTAGTACTACTGGTTACTAATAATTGCCTACTATATAAAAGTTGGTGGATTAATTCAATTATTGTCAATTGATTTTGATATAAAACCTCTACAAGCTTATTTATTAGGGGTACATATGTACAAACCTTAATTATCGTGTGTTCAGAAGATTTTGTGAACCACATACATGTACTTAGTGGGGCATTTTTTACGAAACTAACACATGTATTTTTTTGTTATTTTTGCAGAGTTTGGTGATTACAGTGTTAAGCTACATGCAAACATTAAGACTTGGCATTGCAGTTGAAAAGAACTTCATAGATTTGGAGGACTTCAAATCGTGTGTTCAAGAAGCTTTTGAGTTGACAGTTAATGCTGCAATGAAGAAACGAGAATGAGGAGTTTACAAAAGCCATGATCAAATTATAATAATTATTCTTATGTCAATTTCAATCCTCTATAATAATCATTAATTATTTTTTCATAAAGTTTCTTTTCCCGAATCATTTGATACGACAATTGCAAAGGCATCAGCCTCGGTTAGTAGGCCCGTTCGAGAACAAAGGCGCCCGGTTAGATTTAAGGATTATTTTTAAGTATTTTTAATTAATGTAATTTTTAAATAGAGTTTTATGCTCCTTCATGGGTTTTCTTTCCGGTTCTTTCCCATGATGTTTTTATTAAACCGATAGGGCTTAGTATAAATACTCTTATATTGTTATGTTTTTCAAATAATTAGAAAACTATTATCTCGCCCTAATTCTCTTCTCCTTTTTCCCTTTTCTCGTCTGCCTATCCTTTCCCCATGGCCTTTGGCCTTTCACTTTGTTCTTCTGCATTTGTGTTTGATTGAATTGGTATAGGTTGTAATAGCTTGTATCAACTGGTGTTTTCATCCTTGAACACCCGATTCACCATGGTTAACGAGGAAGAAACTTCACATGTTAGATATGAGGATTCGAATCTCAGGGATATACGAGATATCCTTCAAAATTTGACGCTGGAAATCCATACTACGCGTCAAGAACAAGAGGCGCAACGACGGGAACGGGAGGTCCAACGTCGGCGGATGGATCAAATGTTTCACATCATGGATACCCGCAACATCATTGATGACACTAATCGGGGTATACACGCTGAAAATCCGTATATGGCTCCGCACCGACCCCCGCTTGACGCCCCACGGCGTCACCAACAACGGCCGCCCGCCCCGCCTCCCGATCGCCGGCTGGTGGGAGACGATCCGCCGCTCCATGAACACCACTTTGATAGGAAGGAACAACCGCGCCAAGTCTGTTACCCTAAAATTAGGGTTGATGCTCCTCGCTTCAATGGCTCGGATTCGGCAGGCTGGATATATAAGGTACAATCTTATTTTGATTATTTTCAAAATCGTGCATATGAATGCCTGCAATTAGTAGGTATGTTATTTGATCACCCGACGTAGGATTGGTTTCGCTATCAAAGGCGGAACAATTGTATTGGTACTTGGCCAATTTTCTTGATGTTGTTAAACAACGATTTGACCCTCATCACTATGAGGATTATGTTGGCCTTCGGACTAAATTACAACAGAAAACGATCGTGTTAGATTATTAGACTGAATTCGAGTCCCTACTTAATAAGATTGAAGGGCTATCAGAAGCCACATTGATTTCTTTGTTCAAAGCTAGGTTGAAACAACCAATCAAAAGAGAGCTGAATTTGCGTAATCCACAACTCTAAGCCAGGCTTTTGCTTTAGCCCGGGAACTTGCAGCTTCGTTTGTTGATACAACTACAAGAATTGCAGCTCAACGCCGATGGAATCAGACCGGTTTCCGCCTTGGCGGACAGAATACTGCTAATACATTATCTACTTCACAAAATACAACGCATGCTGCTACTCCGGGAACTCACTTGTCCTCGCTCCCTATTAAGCGACTTTCAATCGCCGAGCGTGAGGAACGTACTAAAAAGGGGTTGTGCTGGAATTGTGATGAAAAATACGCTCCAGGCCATCGTTGCAAACATCGGTTCTTGGCTTTGTTAGGCACTGATGACATTGATGAAGAGGATGTAAATGATACAGTTGATGATAACTTGGTAGTGACAGGTGATGTTTTGAGTATTGACTCTATGGAAGGCCGCTTGAATCCCAAGTCCCTTAAAATTGAGGGGTTCATCAAAGAGATGCCAATATAGGTTTTGATTGATGGAGGGAGTACTCATAATTGAGGGATTCATCAAAGAGGATCCCCTAGAGTTGCCATGGAATGTTGATGAGGAGAAGCATCTTCATGAGTGCCTCTTACATCATGCCATTGACGATCCCTCCACAAGTGTTGGAAGTCTTCTTGTAGTGTATTATATTACCTACAGGTGACACCTTATTCTTAGGGTTGAAATTACATGGGAGCAATTAGCTTCGTTACATACTTTCTTTCCAAGATAATATTTTGATAAAATTGAAGACAAAAAACATCTTCCAAGCTTGGCCTTGTCTTGTAAGGTTTGGCCATCTCACTAACATGTTAAAACTCATTTATGACTTTCTTCATAAAATAATAATGAAATCCTCTTTGTTTTTTACAACAAATCCAAGATTCCTATTAAATTTATTTCTCAATCTCGAGAGTCTTTCCTTCAATTAAGAGATGATATGGGGACAGAGATTAAGTTGTCTCGTTAAAGTTGTGATCCTCATCTAAGTGAGGGCAATGTTATGGTAGTCTATTATACACTTTTTATATGAAGTTGACCCTTTTTTTTGTATGCTGCTTTTAGTAGTGCTTGACTCAGTTTTTCCATGCTTAACTTTTAATTATTTGTTAGCTTTTTCTTTTGCTTGTCTGAATTTTTTTTTGTGTTTGTACACTTTTGCTGACTTGTCCAGTTGCCGATTTATTTCGATCCCTTGATCTACCAAACCTGTCTTGTAAATCAAAATGCTTTCTTTTAAAAAAAATTATAAAAAAACATGTTTAGAAACACTTTTTTTTTTCCTATATGTAGTTTTAAGCTTATGAATAAAGGCATATACATGTAATTAGGGTTGGACATTATCCTTGGGTGATCGACCCACCCGCTTCACCTGACCGAAATATTCGGGTGAAAAACTATAAAAAGCGGATGATGGGTGGGTCGAGTAACGGGTGGAACAGGTGACATGTCGGATATGGGTGAAATTTTACATCCGTTTAGCACCCGTATAAATTTAACCCATTTAGCACCACTCGACCCATCACCCATTTCACTCGTATAAATTTAAATTAAATTAGGTTTGAGGTTTTTAAAATGTTTGAAATTTGGGGATTTTCGAAAAATATTAAGAGTATATCCTAATATAAACTAAACTTACGCAGGTCACAACCATTCTCACTTCTAACCCTTTTGTTCTCCCTATCACCCTCTCGCCCTTTTCATTTCAAAAATTTTAAATAATGTTGTTCGATCGTGACACGTTAGTAACAGAGCAAGGAACTAGCAATGTTTCCTGGGTAACGGAATTAAACAATAAGAACACAAAATTTAGAGAGGAAAACTTTCTGCCCGACCAACAAATCGTAGAAAGAAAAACCTCTACCCCTGAGACACCTTCTCAGAGGATTTTCAATAGAATACTTTTATTAACTTTCAACGATTACAAGGCAAGTCAAGTTTCCTGGTAACTAAGGCGCCAACCAAAGTTCAACCAACTAGACTTGTACAACCCTAAGCGTAAACCTAAGTGGAAGTAAACCACTGACCTGAGTACTCACTCAATAGTGGATTCTTCACCGGAAAAATCCATACACACTCGAACACTCGAAAAGCACTCTTCTCAAGTTCGTCGTTAATCAACGACACTTTAACCCTAGCTATGACCTAGCTATTTATAAGATATGTCAAGTCTGATCTCATACGTAATTCTTTCCTAATTACGCAGATATTTCACTTAACAAATCCCACACTAATATGAGAAAGTATTGTTTGTGATTTGGATCCTCAACCATGTCGATTCTTTCCAAAACCGAATGATCTCGGATTTCCTAGATAAGATCGTGCAAGCTTGATCTTATCCTTTCTTGATCTTCTTAAGAAACTGCCCATAGTTGTCAAATCTTCATAGAAGATCGCTCTCCGAAGATCTGGTAACTTGCCATAAATAGAAATCGCGTCCTTTCAAGAAACGCTTCCTAAATCTGTCACTCGTTCCCTCAATTGTTCCTCACAATGTTCCATCACTCATGACAATGTACCTGTTTTCCTAAAACACTTAGATGCAAAAGCAAGTTATACCATCAAAGTTTGTTATCATCAAAACTAAGAGGAAGCATGGAACAATGAATGTTCCAACAATTTCCCCCTTTTTGATGATGACAAACCTATACAAAAATGCACATCTAGAAACCAACAGAACTATAGACTTCAGAAAAAAAATCTTGTAGTTCCCCCTTAACAGATGCACAATTGTTCCTACTCATCAGAGGTAACAACATATTCCCCCTTAGCCAAAGTTCCCTCTGTTTTTCCTAGATAGGAGGCATCACTTCATTTTTCCTAACTTCCCCCTTTTGACATCATCAAAAGGTGAACAACATCAAGCAAAACGCAGAGCAAATGAACAAATTTAATTGAAGCTTAAAATCATTCATAAGCAAAAGATAGTCATTCCATAGATAATTGTTTTTTTTATCACGACAACAAAGAAAACATAAAAACATGAAAATAAAAACATCCAAGATGACAACTTAAATTTTTGAGAGGGGTAAATAGGTAGGCTAACAAGAGAGGGTTCCACATCATGGTTCCGAGGAGGTGGGATCAGCAGCAGCAGTGGCAGTGTCTCTCTTAACTAAGTAACCAATGATGGTATGAAGCTGAGAGGAAATCTGTTGAAGCTCGATTAACATCTTAGTGTTAACACTTCCACTTGATGAAGAACTCCCAACAACCGTCTGAGAAGTCTTCTTTGTCGTTGTTCCCTTTGAATCGCCCTGGTACTTCATCCTTGAGATATTGCTCATATCCAGGGGAAATCCAAAGAACTCCTCTCGGGAGGGACTATACACCTTCTTCTCTTTCAGAATTTCCTTGACAAACTGAGGGTAAGGCAATCCATGATTATTCCCTGTACTCTTGGCCATGTGCCTCATCATAATCTCTGGAAGACTAATCCTTTCCCTTCTTAGAAACTTGTCCACCTGAATCATGTCGTTGATGTTTTGTTGGTTCCTCTTCTCTAGCCTTGGAACAACGACCTTGATCAGAAACTGGTGTGCAATCCTTGCAGTGTACCCCATATCACTTGTAGAGTAAGGACCAATAGTAGACACCTTCCCCATAAAAAGCTTGATGAGCCGAGTCTTGTTCTTGGGCCAGTTGGTTGAAGAATGCAACTCCCCATATCCATCACTAGGAACACCCAGAACCATAGCAACAGAGCCCAACGAGAAGAAGATTTCGGATTCTCCAATAGTGGAAAAACCCAAGGGACCGGTGGAGAGATCAGCCGGTTCGTAGTGAGAAAAGAAGTCAACAAGGACAAACACATCTACCTTGACTTTTGAAGTGCATATCTTTTCCCAGCCTTGGAACTTCAGAAGTTCCCAAAACCCCTCCAAGTCATGCTCTTTCAGGAATTCCTCATCGATCACCAAAGGACTGACCACCTTCTTTGAACTCTTTGAAGTAGCAGCTTCTGGTTCCATTGGAAAATTTCCCTTTGCCTTAACAGACTTGAGGCCCTTCTCAACCTCCTCTTCAGGTTCCTCTTCCTCCTCGTCGCCTTCTTCATCAATTTCCACCTTTTCTTCAGTTTCAGCCTCTTCATGGTCCGACCCCATCAACTCTTCTTCTTGTGACTCAGCCTCGTCCTCTTCAACAGGATCTTCGACCACCGTTTTCTTGGAAGTGGTGGCGGTGGAACGAAGGCTGTACTTTTTACCCGAGGGATCCGTTTTTGCCTTCTTGGAGGTGGGGGAAGGAGTCCGTTCCGAGTCAAACACATGAAGAATCTGAGTCGGAGTAGAAGGAACCCGCTTCCTAGCCTTTGTCTTGCCTCGGCTCGTTGGCTTGACCCACCCAGGTCTCAAATGCACCAGTTCCACGTTCTCCTTTATGGGTGAATTGACCTCGCCTTTTTCGGATTCTCCCAGTCCTTCTTTTCCTTCCTCTGTATCAGCAAGCTTCTCAAAAGGAGAGTTAGAGGGGAGCATGGAAGCATCTTTCTACGTTTCATCTGATTCAGCGACCTTCTCGCTTGGGGCGTCTCCAACCGCCTTGGCTCCAATGTCGGCAACAACATCAAATTGAGGTTGGAGCTTGGAAACTGGAGAGGGAGAGGACAATTTGGCCTTTTTGAGGGTTTCGAGACGAGCTTGAAGGGCCTTAATTTCAGAGGTGTCAAGGCCTTCAAGGTTCAGGGCAGGCGTGTTTGCGGAGGCCGGGCTCCATTGAAGCGAGAAAGAAGAAAGCTTGAAGCTTGGAGAAGATTAGGGTTTGCAAAGGTAAAACAGAGGTGCGGTGAAAAAAAAATTGACCGAGAGAAGGGGATTATAAAGCACACCTCTTTCCTTGTAGATTAAGATCACAATCTTCTATCCATATCTCAACGGCTAAATCTTACCATAATTACGACTTTTACACCACCATTATGATAAGACTGCGAAAACGTCTCATCGTTCCCTGCAAAAACACTGTGCAACGGCTGGATTTTTCAAAAACGCAGTCACAACGGCTAGTACACTGTGTCCCGTCTGAGCAGAGTTGACGTCTGTTCCTTTTCAGAGAAGTATCTTCAAATTTAATCAAAAACGTTCCTCCAAAAATCATGATCTCTGAACCACTTGTTCCTTTCTTCTTTACCATGAGTGGAATGAAAGGCTTGTTTGAACAGAAAAGGGGAAAGAGATGTTCCATTCAAACTTTTTGAGGGATAAGGATAATTTTTGACATCCAAGTAATTATTCCCCATTTAAAGGTAATCTAAGAGGCTCATAGGAAACGTTTGCTTGGACCAGGCTAAGGGATAACTTATAATCAACCATCATTTCGGCTTGAAGTGAGGGATATAATAGATCAAGTTGGTTATTTTGGGCTAAAAGAAAATATTGGATGTATTCATTTCAGTTTTAGTTCCTTTTAGCATGCTACGTAACAATTTCTAATGTATATAACATCAATGCATAGAGGAAAGATATAAGCCATTAGAAAATATGTCAAATGATACGTTATTCCCTGAGAGGTTACCTCTTTAGCCAAACACTGGGGGAATAAAGGACCGGGACTTGTTTACTCCAAGGAAATCATTCCTAGTAACATCCTCAGATGCTCATATGGTTTTCTATCCTAAACCTTGGTAAAGATATCTGCTACTTGATTTTCAGTCCTACAATGATCCATCGTAATGAAACCTTTTTCAACATTATCTCGTAAGAAATGATGTCGAATGTCTATATGTTTTGTTCTAGAATGATGCACATGATTCTTGGAGATATTGATGGCACTTGTATTATCACACATGATAGGGATAGTTTCAAGAGACATACCAAAATCAACAAGTTGTTGTTTCAACCATAAAACCTGGGAACAACAAGCGGATGCTGCGACATACTCCGCTTCAGCCGTGGAAAGAGCAACCGAATTTCGCTTCTTCGACCCCCAAGACACCAAACAAGGACCAAGGAATTGGGCCATGTCTGATGTGCTCTTCCTATCTACCAAGTGACCTGCAAAATCTGCATCAGAGAATCCAACTAGATTGAACGAATTATCTCTTGGATACCATAGACATAATCCATCGTTCCCTTTCAAGTAATGCAGGATACTCTTCACTTCTTTCAGGTGTGTTTCTTTTTTATTAGCTTGGAATCTAGCACAAAGACACACACTGAACATAATATATGGCCGATCAACCGTTAGGTACAATAAGGAACCAATCATTCCTCGATACATCATTTGATCAACATCAACACCATTAAGATCAGCATCAAGACGAGATTAGGAGAAATAGGAGTATCAAATGGTTTCGTAGAATCCATACCATACAACAACTCCTTGATGTACTTTTGTTGATATACCTTCGTTCCCTCATCACTTTGTACCACTTGTAGACCAAGAAAGAAAGTGAGTTCACCGATCATGCTCATCTCAAACTCACTGCTCATCAGATTCTTGAAGCTTTCTACAAGTTTGGGTTAGTAGAACCAAATACAATATCATCAACATATACTTGAACCACTAAAACCTCACCGTCTTGTTCCCTTAGGAACAAAGTCTTGTCGATCACACCACGTTTGTACCCATTTGATAATAAAAACTGGGTGGATCTATCATACCAAGCACGAGGCGCCTGTTTAAGACCATAGAGAGCCTTATCCAGCACGTAGACATGGTCAGGCTGATCAATATCTTGATAACTTGCATTTAGAGCATATTAGGACATGCATTTAGGACCTTAGTTTATATGTTTTCATGCATTAATCTTGTGTTTTCTAGTACTTTTGATTGAGTTTCCGTTATGGATGTCTACACGAGTATTTGTATACTTTTCAGGTACTGTAGAGAAGTTCGAGCTTTATTTGGACGTGTTTGAAGACATGACGGAATCAAGACTTCAGTCTAGGAGGCAATGGGACCGGAAAAGAACGATTCAAGAGCCGAAAAGAAGGAAGCACACGAGCAAGGCCAAGGTCGTGCACTAAGGTGCACGGTCGTGCAAACGGTATTACAAATCTTCGGATCGTGCGCCCAAGGCGCACGATCGTGCACCTCGGTTCAGAGAAAGGCGTCCCCTGTGCGTGCCAAACGCACAGTCGTGCGGTGCCAAGGCATGGGTCGTGCGGTGCCAAGGCCAAGACCGTGCGCCCGGCATAGCTCGTGCACCAATGCTGGCACGGGTCGTGCGTTTTTGACGCACGGTCGTGCGTCTCACCAATCCAAGGCACAGGTCGTGCACCTTGTCGGCCAGGGTCATGCACCTCCATGCCTACGCCCTCGCGCTTGCTCAGCCCGTGCGTTGCTTTGTACGGTCGTGCGCCGTAGATCGTGCTCCCCTTTAGGTCGGGTTTTGGGCCGCCTCTTCCACCCTCTCCTTAGTATAAATATCCTCTTTTGTTATCTAGTTGGGGGTTCGACTTTTGACCTAGTTTTTACTACTTGAGAGACAAGTTTAGAGAGATTTGTTGGAGATTTGAAGACTTTGTTTTGATATTGAGTTTGGATTTACTGGATTTGAATCAAGTTTGTTTGTTTCTTCAATCCGGTATGTTGATTCTCTTTATTGAATTGATTTCTTCTATTTTCATGTCTAGCTAAACCCCAAATTCTAAGATTAGGGTGAACCTAATGATGTCTAGGTAGACTTATTTATTAAATGGCATAATCTGTTGTTTGATGCTTTGTTTGATTCAATCCTAGATGCTCTATGCCTTAGTAACTTTTGTGAATGTGAACTTGCTAAAGTTTGATACTGAAAGGTGAAAACTTTGATAAGTAGTCAGACAGGGAATTGAGACTGAAAGGTACTTTTTCCTGTTGGAACCCTAGGATTTGAACCTGAGTTTTCTCTATTATGAAAGTATTTTGAATTCTCCTGTGGAATAACAATTGTCATAGAAATCTTAAGGTTGGTTTGAGTTAGCAAGTCGCGAAAGTGGATGTTGATTCAATTTAATCTTAAATTCTAACTGCTTAAAGGTCTAGATTATAATTTGCAAGTCACGAAAGTGGATGTTTAATTGAGTCTAGATACGTTTGTTAACATTCGAAAGAATTTAGCAGATACATTAGTCAATTGCCTTCAAACAAAGTCATAATTAAGATTGTGCAATCATCCTTTATAGTCTACCGAAGCATTATTGGTGATCCTTAATCTTAGAAGCCTTTCTCTCATTGATTTCTCATATATTTACTAATTTACTTGTCATAAGTTAGTTTCATAGCAAAAATCACAATTCGATCTTTTCTTATTTTACGACTTAGTCTACTGATTTGACTACAATTAATACTACATAGTCCCAAAGTTCGACACCTTTGTATTACAACCGATCTCGTACACTTGCGGGGTAGGATTTGGCCTATCACATCTTCAAACCCTGGAGGTTGTAACATGTACACCTCTTCTAGTAGGTACCCATTCAGGAATGTTGTCTTCACATCCATTTGATATAGTTGAATCCTTTGTGAGCAGCATAGGCGATTAGAAGACGAATGACTTATATTCTTGCAACAGGAGTGTACGTTTCATCGAAGTCCATCCCTTCTTGTTGATTGTACCCTTTTGCTACAAGCCTCGCCTTGTTCCTTGTGACAGCTCTGGTGTCATCAAGTTTGTTCCTGAAAACCCACTTTGTTCCTATAGCCATCTTGTGCTTCGGCTTGGGAACTAATCTCCATACTTTGTTTCTCTCAAACTGGTGTAGTTCCTCTTGCATAACAACTATCCAAGCAGGATCTTTTAATGCTTCCTTCACATTCTTTGGCTTTGCAAGAGAGATAAACGCATTGAAAGCACAAAAATTCTTAAGAGAGGAACGAGTAAGCACACCTTTTTCGTATGGAGTGATGATGTTGTCAACAGGATGATCCTTCTTCTGATGATAATTTCTGAGTTCGATCTGAGTAGGATCTTTGTCGGACTCCTCATGCTCCTGTTGATCTGTCGTTCCCTGTGATGTTCCTTCCACTTGTCATTCATTTTGTGGAGTATCATATTCAGGATTCGAAGTGCCTCATGTGGCATCTCCGTCCAAGTCTGGACTAGGAGGAGCGACTTCTTCATTTGGAGCTTGAGCACTTAAATCTGGATCGACTTGATCATCTGAGTCTGTGTTTAGAACCTTCAGTACCTCCTTGTTACTTGACAGGTTCCCTCCATTCTTGGACTCATCAAAGACAACAAGAATGTTTTCTTCGAATTTCTTTGTGCTTTTATTGAACACTTTGTAAGCCTTGTTGTTGGATGCGTATCCTAGAAAGATGTCTTCGTCACTCCTTGGATCAAACTTGCCTAGCTTGTCTTTTCCATTGTTGTGAACAAAACACCTGCATTCAAAGACTTTCAAGTGGGAAATATTTGGCTTTCATCCTGATGCGACCCCCGTCATGGATGCTAGCCAAGAGGCCGACTCGCTCACACTTCGCTCGGATGGCCCCGTCACCCGTTCCAGGACTCGTGCAATCCAGACCGCAACACAATCGCTTGTGTCGCGTCTCACCGCAGGACACGGCGCGCCCCTCTCCGCGCCGACGCACACGGCCTTGTGGGTCCTCGGCGTCGAGGAAACTCAAACCGAGCCCTCGGAACCAACCTTCACCACCTTGGCACCGTCGGACTCAGCCCTAGCGCCGGACCTCGGATCGCAACTTGAGGTTTGAGTGACCCGCACGCCAGCGTCCTCGCCAGCGCCCTCGCCAGCGTCGTGACGCCTTGCAAGCGTCGTGTCCGAGTCTCGCCAGCGCCGCGCCAGCCTTATCGCGACACTCCGAGCATGGCCACGAATGACCTATCCTTTTTATAGTATTACTTGCATGTTTTCCACTTTCGAACATTGCTATTAGTGTTTTTACATAATAAGAAAGGGTTTATTGGGCCTGGGCCTAGTCCGCGCACTAGCCCTAGGCGCGCCGCAGCTAGACTAGGGTTTCTCATTGTTTTCCTTGTGCCGCCTCTATATAAGGGGGCATATGTCGTTCTTTTCAATTCAGCGCACATTTAGGGTTTAATTCAAGTCGAGGTTGTCTCCTTAATTTTATCCTTGTGCTTGCGCCACCATTACTTCTATCAAAGCTCTCAAACTTTTGCAATTGTTCTCGTGTTCTCACAAGGTTCGATCAATCCAACATTGAATCGAATCATTCAAAGCCTTCCGCCGCACTCTTCGAGACTCAATACTCAAACAACGCACCGATCCGTTGCATCCCGTAATGAGGGACGCATCAACTAGCATCAGAGCCAAGGTTTGAGTAAGTCTCGTTTCACCCTTTTTTGTTCATTCACACACGTTCATTCCGCTGCATCTAACCCTAGATTCCATCCTCCACTTCGTAAACCTCCATCTAGGGTCCGAATTTTTTTTCTTGCACTTGTTAATTGTTAAAAAAATCAGTCTTGCCCTAACTCGCTTGATCTATTGATTTCGGTGAAAATTACTCATTGTCTTGCTAGTTGCTCGCACATTAGGTCTTGTTATGCCAATTTCTATCTTACTTCTTGCGTGTTGCTTGCGTTGATTTATTGTTGCTTTGTTATTATTTACTCTAGAGGAGAAAGCCTAGAGTCGTGCTTGTTAAAAAAAACAGTGTGTTTCGACTATCATAGCCAAAATAAGGTAAGGTAGTCGATTGTCTTTTACAAAAAAAAAATATAATATTGGACGATCAGAAGCCAAAATAAGGCAAGGTCGATCCAACTTGTTCGTTTTATTATCAGCAACCCTAATCGCATATTCCATTGCTTGTGGTTTTCGGTTTTGACTTGCCTAATTTTGTGTCTTGCTTTGCATACATTGTTGTTTTCGTAGCCTTTATTGGTAGATTGAGTTGAGTGAGCTTAACCTTGCCAATCCTTGTTCGTGTGGTTTGAACATAAGGGGTCGGCTTGACTTAAGCGAACTGTAACTCGTTGTTTTTTGCTTGTGAACTTCTTACTGCGATGGCTGGTGTGACTATTGGTACCGTCTCGGAGTCAGGCAATGATGACAACAACAACAACAATAATCCGGCGTCGCAGAATTCCAACAATTTCCCTCCCGAAGCCATGGCGCGCATCCAAGAGCTCGAAAAGCTCTTAGTCGAGAGCCAAGCCCAATCGAAGCACACCGTGCCGCCGGCTCAAGTCCTCGCCTCGGAGATCCACGCAAACCCGGGGGTGTCCGCAAACGATGTCGCCAAGGCTCGTGCCAAGGGGAAACAACACGCACAACCTTCGTCTCAATTCAGTACAATAAATCGGATGGAGTCGATAAAAGAAAGTCGCCACTATGATAAGCACGATGGTGGTCCCCGGACTGCGGATCGCTATCAAATGGCGCGAGATTATCGGGACACACAAGTGTACGACGTATATTCCGATGAGGAGTATGACTCCGAGGAGTATAGACGCCAACACACGAGTGGGGATCCTAAGAAAAAGAGCAAAAAGCATAAGTCACCGGCGTATGTTTACGAAACCCCAAAGTGGAAGCACGGGGCCAAGTACTACGACGCCGACGCATATAGAGTTGAGGATGATCTCGAGCATCAAAGTGCTCGAAGTCCCTTTAATGATTTTGAGGATAACTATGAGGAGTTTAGTGATTATTCTAACGAATCTAGCTTTGAGCATCCACATGTGCAGGATCTTGAAGAACTTCACAATCGGCCTTCGGATTGGATCCCACCGCCGCGCCTCGCCAAGAACCGCAAGGAGTACGATCGTGCCTATGGCTCGGCACGAAAGGACGCCTTGAAGGGACGGCGCGACAGGGACCGCTACGCACGGCGTCCTCGGAGACCCGATGATGGTGACGATCTTGACGATGGTGATGATGATCCGCTTCGAGGCCCGCCTCGGCACCGTCGCGATCGGCACGCGCGCTCACCTCGGCACCGCAGCCCAAGACGCGACAACGATCGTCGAGAAGCTAGAGATCCATGCCACAACCGCCGCGACATCAAGGTAAAATTCGAACCTTTTTATGGTACTTATGATCCTGATGTGTTTATCGAGTGGTTGCAGGGCACGGAGCACACGCTCCGCCATTTAGGGTATGAAGACGATGAGAAGATCGAAGTTGTGACCTTGCATTTCCATGGTGCGGCTCGGACATGGTGGAACCGATTCGAGTCCAAAAGGATTCGGAAAGGCAAACCCCTTATCCGAGAATGGCATCAACTAGTTTATATTTTGAAGAAGACATACATCCCGGCTGACTATAAAGACAAGATGCACATCGAGATCATGCGCATCAAGCAAGGTTCGATGATGCCGGAAGAATACTTTGCCAAACTCGAAGACATGTTCTTCAAGGCTGGCATGAGTGTTTCCCCTCCGTTATGCGGACGAGATTCATTTCGGGATTGAGGCAATCGATCCAAGATCGCCTAGAGATTTTGCCAATCAAGGATCTCAAAAATTTGGTTCACACCGCTATGCAAATTCACAAACAAGAGATGCGATCCAAATCTGGTTGGCCGAACACAAGGTATGCCTCAACCCCTAATCAATCCGGTTTTTCTACTAATCGAGTTTCTTCTTCTATGCCTAGTGCTACTACAGGTTCCCAAGTGAAGACCAAAGACGCGCCTTCAAAGGCACCAGCTGCGCCACACAACGCTGAGCCAAGTGCCGATCGTGCCCGAGACATGGCGTGCTACAAGTGCGGAGGTCGTGGCCATATTATGAGGAACTGTCCCAATCAAAAGAAAGTGTTGTTTACGGCTCAAGGGGAGCCATATGAGAGTCAAGATGAAGAGGAAATAGAAGCACCAAATGAAGGCACCACCGAGTTGGAATGTGACCCATTAGATGCAATCGGCGTATCCAAGCTCCAACTTGTGACTCGCCGAGCCTTGAGTATGCGGGAGGCACCTAAAACCGATCAACGGGAACAACTTTTCCATACCCGTTGTTTGGTCAATAACGTGTCTTTAAGTGTAATTATAGACTCGGGGAGTTGTGCGAATTTCTTGTCCAAGAAAGTGGTGGATCATTTCAACTTGCCAACGAAGCCACATCCGCAGCCATTCAAGCTTCAATGGATCTCCAACGATGGCGGCGATTGGGTTGAAAGGCAAGTTATCTTTTCATTTTCTATTGGTGCTTATTCTGATTCCATTCTTTGTGATGTAACGCCAATGGACGCCACACACCTCTTGTTGGGGCGCCCATGGCAATACGATCGTCACGTGCTTCATGACGGGTATTTGAACACTTACATGTTCAATTACCACGGGAAGCGTATGACCCTCTTACCAATGTCGCCTAGTGAAGCTCTACAGGATGAAGCCGAGAGGCAAAGACAAAAGGCTAGCGACAGTGGCACCACTGCGTCGAGCACGACGCCGTCGGCGTCCCCAGCCAATAATTCCGAATCCATCGGCGTTTCTGGTGCCAAACCCCCTCAATACAGTTTCCAAGATGATCCAGATGGACAGCGCTGACAGAAGTTGGAGTCGGGCCGACAGTATGCTTCGTGTGGCCTCGGTAACGCGCCGAACGGCGCGGATTTCACAAAACAGGGGTTCCAACAGATTTCTGAAGGTTCTTCAGGCGTTTCTGGTGGAAAACCTATTAAAATAGAGTTTCCAACAGATCCAAAGCAAATAAGCCCAGTGGAGAAGAATTTGAGCAAGGGACCGCCGCTTGTGCCTCCTACCATCGCGCACCACGCCGTTGCAGTGCGAAAATTGGGCTACCAGGAGCTTAGGGACGAATTCACCAGCGTTTCCAAAGGCATTTCCCCTCAAATTCCAGGAGCTACAATATACAAAAAAGGCACCCCAGAATCTGCCTTAACGAATGAAGACGCCGAGCCACCGTTGCTTGGAACGTGCCAGGATCGTCTCCTTTTGGCCCGACGTCGCGATATTGACAAATCAATTCAGGGGAGTCTTTCTTGTTTCATTCTTTATCCTTTACTTTCTATTTCTAAATCTGTGGATAATATACTTCTATCTTGTATTGTTTCTCTTTTGAAGGAATACGAAGACATTATGCCGAATGAGCTTCCGAAGGGTTTGCCGCCAATCCGTGGGATCGAGCTAAAGATTGACCTCATGCCAGGCGCGTCCCTTCCGAATTGAGCAGCCTATAGGACTTCACCAAAGGAAACCGAAGAGCTCCAACGGCAGGTTCAAGAGCTTTTGGACAAGGTCTTTGTTCGAGAGTCTTCGAGCCCCTACGCCGTGCCGGTGATCCTTGTGCCGAAGAAAGATGGTTCATGGCGCATGTATGTCGACTGCAGGGCCATTAATCAAATCACAGTGAAGTACAGGCACCCCATTCCAAGGCTCGACGACATGCTTGATGAACTCCACGGCGCCTCTCTATTTTCGAAGATTGATCTAATTAAGGAGCGGATACCACCAAATCCGCATGCATGCGGGTGACGAATGGAAGACCGCATTCAAAACCAAGCATGGTTTGTACGAATGGCTTTTCATTCCTTTTTGGCTTGACTAACGCCCCTAGTACTTTTATGCGGTTAATGAACTTTGTTTTTCGCAAATTTTTAGGATGTTTTGTCGTCGTGTATTTTGACGATATTTTGGTTTTTTCTAAGGATTTAGAGTCACATGTGAGGCACCTCAGGTTGGTGTTAGATTGCCTTCGCGAGCATTCTTTGTTTGTAAATTTAGACAAGTGTTCATTTTGCACGGACACGACGAACTTTCTTGGTTTCGTCGTATCCAAGGATGGGCTTAAAGTGGATGACGACAAGATCCGCGCCATTCGTGAGTGGCCCACCCCTACGACCCCGACGATGGTTCGCTCCTTCTTAGGGCTCGCATGGTTCTATCGGCGTTTCGTCAAGGACTTTAGTTCCATCGTCGGGCCACTCCATAACCTAACCAAGAAGGCAACCACAATCAAGTGGATGCCGATTCATGAGGCCGCCTTTCAGGCCTTGAAAAATGCTTTGTGTAGCGTTCCAGTCTTGCAATTGCCAGACTTCACTAAGCGCTTTGAGGTCGAGTGCGACGCCTCTGACTATGGCATAGGCGGCGTACTCCTCCAAGATCGACGCCCCATTGCTTATTTTAGTGAAAAACTTACGGGGGCCACTTTGAATTACCCGACGTATGACAAGGAGTTGTACGCGCTTATTCGGGTTCTAAAAACATGGCAGCATTACCTATGTCCTAGCGAGTTCGTGATTCACACGGACCACGCCGCCTTAGCGTATCTCAAGAGTCAAACGACTCTCAATAGACGCCATGCACGATGGGTGGAGTTTATGGAAACCTTTCCGTATATAATTGCCCACAAAAAAGGAAAGGCGAACGTCGTGGTAGACGCTCTCTCACGCAGGTATGTGCTCTTAACTCAACTACAGGCCAACTTGCTCGGGTTCTCCTTGATTAAGGAGTTATATATGCATGATCAATTTTTTAAACCGATCATGGAGAACCTCGAGCATAATCGAATCCATGAGTCCTAATTTTTTGGACAATGGATATCTCTACCGAGCCGGAAAGCTTTGCATTCCGAACTCGTCCGTGAGGAATCTATTGCTCAAAGAAGCTCATGACGGCCGAGGCCATTTTGGCATAGCCAAGACCCTAGCAGCACTTCGTGAGCATTTTTTCTGGCAACACATGGCATCCGATGTTCACAAGTATTGCCACGGTTGCGTGCCATGCGAAACCACTAAATCGAGGTCCCAATCTCATGGCCTATACACGCCCTTGCCCATTCCGGATACCCCGTGGGAAGATCTCTCCATGGATTTTATCACATGGCTCCCAATGACAAGGCTCGGTAAAGATTCGATATTTGTGATTGTGGACCGCTTCTCCAAAATGGCTCACTTCGTGCCATGCAAAGCAAACAACAATGCGACTGAAATCGCAAACTTGTTTTTTGAGCATGTCGTGAAGCTTCATGGAGTGCCTCACACTATTGTTAGTGATCGAGACACAATTTTGTAGCCACTTTTGGAGAACGCTTTGGGGTAAGCTAGGTACGCAATTACTCTTTTCTACCTCATATCTAGACTTGAAACTTTCCGGGCTTGGGCCGGGCCAAATCTGAAATTTTTCCCGGAAACCCGGGCCGGCCCGGTGCAAGAGGAGGCCCTCGGTTGAGCGGCTGAGTAGTAGAAGAAAGAGAGGCTCTCGGGCGGCTGAGCGGTTGAGCACGACCAGTAGGACCACGCCTTGAAAGAGGAGGCTTGGCCTATGCAATGACTTTCAAAGAGAGAGACGAGGCTCCATTAATGGAGATTCAAACTTCAAAGAGAGAGGAGGAAGAATGGAGTTTGAGAGAGAGAGAGAGAGAGAGGAGTTGAAGAACCGAAAAAGTTATAAAAAAAATGGGGAAGGAGTGTGAGCGACGCACTTGCATTTAGGGTTTTATGACCTTATCTCTTCCATTTCCTTTATATACTCTACATTCAAGACACCTATTTATTAATTTTTTTATTAATAAAATCCGAGCCGGGCCTCGCGGGCCTACCGGGTTTGAGACATGACCATGCCCGGCCCAAGTTTTACCGGGTCGGGCAGGCCTGACCCGGTAAAACTTGGCTTCCCATGCATTTGACCGGGTTCATATCTACGCTGCCAATATGCATTTGTTCAATGGCTTCCCATGCATCTTTGGCGGTTTTGTAGTTGACCACCCTTAGTAGATCGTTAGCGCCCAACGCATTGTTCAGCAACATCTTTGCCTTGAAGTTCTTCTCCATTCCATTCCACTCAGTTGGACCCCACTCGGACTTTTTGTTGTTTTTGTCCGTAGGAATGACATAGTCTCCATCTTCAATGACTGACCAGGCTTGGTAGTCATTGCTCTTGAGCCAAGTCTCGAAAAGAATCTTCCAGTGATCATATATACTCTCCAGCAACAAGCAATGAAGGCTATTTGTTTCCAATCCCGACGTTGTGAGTGTTATTGGTACTCATTATGTATTCCTGCACTAACACACAATCTAGAGCAAACTGGCTCTGATACCAATTGTTCGATCGGGACGCGTTAGTAACAAAGCAGGGAACTAGCAATGTTCCTTGGGCAACGGAATTAAACAATAAGAACACAGAATTTAGAGAGGAAAACTTTCTGCCCGACCAACAAGTCGTAGAAAGCAAAACCTCTACCCCTGAGACTCCTCAGAGGATTTTCAATATAATACTTTTATTAAGTTTTAGTGATTACAAGGCAAGTCAAATTCCCTGGTACCTAAGGCACCAACCAAAGTTCAACCAATTAGACTTCTACAACCCTAAGCGTAAACCTAAGAGGAAGTAAACTACTGACCTGAGTACTCATTCAATTGTGGATTCTTCACCGAAAAAAGCCACACACACTCGAACACTCGAAAAGCTCTCTTCTCAAGTTCGCCGTTAATCAATGACACTTTAACCCTAGCTATGACCTAGCTATTTATAAGATATTCCAAGTCTGATCACATACGTAATTCTTGCCTAATTATGCAGATATTCCACTTAACAAATCCCACACTAATAGGAGAAAGTATTGTTTGTGATTTGGATCCTCAACCATGTCGATTCTTTCCAAAACCGAATGATCTCGGATTTCCTAGATAAGATCGTGCAAGCTTGATCTTATCCTTTCTTGATCTTCTTAAGCAACCACCCATAGCTGTCAAATCTTCGTAGAAGATCGCTCTCAAAAGATCTGGTAACTTGCCATAAATAGAAAGTCGCGTCCTTTCGAGAAACGCTTCCTAAATCTGTCACTAGCTCGTTCCCTCCATTGTTCCTCACAACGTTCCGTCACTCATGACAATGTACCTGTTTTCCTGAAACACTTACATGCAAAAGCAAGTTATACCATCTAAGTTTGTTATCATCAAAACTAAGAGGAAGCATGGAACAACGAATGTTCCAACAAATGTAATGGAATCGATGTAGTGATGTTGTAATGTAAAAAAGTATTATTAATTAGTTTTTTTTATTTCTATTTTTTTAATTATTATTGTAATTTATATAATAATTCACGGGTGACGGGTTACTTGATTCTCTCACAAATAATAGATGAGTCAGATATAAGTGAAAGGTGTACGGATAACGGATGAGTCTAATACGCCATTATTATTCACGAGTTAGATAGTAGAATAGCTCGATCTATCTATAACCTGGTTCATGCATGACCAACCCTACATGTAATGTATATTGAAACAATTTCAAAAGAGCTCCAATCTTGAAATCTAAACTGGTTCCAAGACATCACCCGGTGAACCGGCTAGCACAATTAACGATGATGAATGACCCCATGTGCTAAATATTTTTTAAACGAATAAAGCTTTTTTGTACTCTCTTAAGTCTGATGGGATCTTTTTTAAGTAATATCATTATCATAGATGGTTTTTAATTAATTAACAATAAAAATCGACTTGCTAATTTCCCTAATCCATCCAATCTGATCCTCTTACGTACGTACAGCTCATACACTGGAGCAACACATGATCATTGCCCAATCCCCACGTGGTCAATCCTTGAAATCAGAAAACCTTGTCAGAACTTACTTATCGTTTTATACTAATCAAAAGCATGGAAATATGGATACAAAATAGATTTGCTTCGCGATTAACTCATACAACAAAGCAATGGAAAAAGAGTTGAAGATAAAAACCAGCTTATGCAAGGAAGAAGAGGAAAAAGTACTAGGAGATCCGGTGAGTCCTAACGCGCAGTACCTCAATAGCTCGGTGTTGTCCCTTACCATTCTCGCCGTCTTGGAAATAGAAGTTCCCATTGATGACTCGCAAGCCATACCACTTCTTCGCGACATCTTCCTCCCCATTAATCCGCGGTTTTCCTCAATCATGGTACATCTCCTCCAACTCTGTGTTTATCTTTGTGAACACATATACATGTTAAAGCTACACCATTATAATCATATCCCTTATAATTAAATGAACTTTCATTTGTATTAATCACATATTGCATGTATATTTTGTTAACAATATATAAAAGTTTGCACTTATTTTACAATTTGTTTAATTTCATAATAGTTCAGCCTCGTTTGGTATTGATATCTTAGATATGAAATATGAGATATCGATATCGGTATGAATATTATGGTATGTGTGTGATATCTAGATATCGCATATGAGTATGAATATGAGTGATATCTTTGATATACTAATTTCTTGGGTATATCAAATTAACACTCTAATATCATCCTAATATCACTTTGATATCAGCAGATATCGATATCCTCATATATTAAACAACATATATCATTTTGATATCGATAACAATATATACAGATATGAGTATCAATCATATCTATACCCATATCTGATATCTTGATATGGATGCTAAAAGGACCCTTTATGTTCTTAAAGTTTACTTAATAAAGGTTTGAGAAAAGGAGAAAAAATTGGACATTTATATATAATTAGTGGTCATCTAACAAGTATATAACAACATAAAAAGTTATCCTTGAAAACACAATAAATGTGAGAATTTATTGCTAAATGGGCCTAATTTTAAAATCAAAGAGTTGGTTGCTAAATGGGACTAATTTTAAAATCTGAGTTGGTTGCTAAATGGGTCTTTTACTAAAAAAAACGGCTGATTGCCCACCTTTTCTTCGCCTAATTACACTGACTGCGGTTTGAATCTGGTAGAGTTACTCACTAAAGATATTGGCATCTAATTTTTCCAGTGAAAAAAAAAATAACATCTTCAATATTTGATAAAACGAATTTTTCAACATATGCCCAATGACATATCATATCATAAGAACCTTAAATTGAAAAGATATTGACGAATTGATCGAAATTATTTACTTATTTAAATTCTTTACATGGTTTATCTATTCCTTTTTAGGATTGTTGTGAGGTTATTGGTTAGGAAATCGTCGATGAAAATATGGTTATCATAACTTTTACATGTCTTCTACAGGTTAACGGTAACAATGACAAGAAACACTGGAAAAGGGTAAAAGTAAATCTGGAAGATCATGTCATCATTCCAACTTTCCCATCAAACTCACAAATAGAGCTTTATGACGCTCATTTGGACGAGTATCTAACAAAAATGGCAATGCATCCATTGCCTCAAGACAAGCCATTTTGGGAAATCCACATTGTTAAGTATCCGACAAGCAAGGGCGCAGGGCATGTCATCTTCAAGCTTCACCATGCATTAGGAGATGGGTACTCTCTAATGGGTGCGCTCCTCTCATGCTTGCAACGTTCTGATGATCCCTCGCTCCCGTTAACATTTCCGACACTCCGGATCAAACAAAGCACAACTGGATTTATAAGAAGGATCGTGACAAGTGTGCCGAAGGCTATATATGTAGCCTATAATACTTTGTGTGACTATGGATGGAGCATCCTCAAAAGTACAATAATTGAAGACGATAAGTCACCAATAAGGTCAGCAAATGAGGGCTTGGAGCACAAAGCTATCCAAATATCTACAATGGAGTTCTCTCTTGTCAAAATCAAAGAAATAAAATCCGAACTAGGCGTGGTAAGATGGTTTATTTTTTTACACTTATATCCAATATTTCACATCTATCAATCTTACTACGTACCTTTCATAGAGTTTGGTCCAAATGAAACAAACTCTTATTCTAAAACGTAAAACGAATGAACTTTTCTTAGTTTATAGTGCTCTTTTCATACAAAAGTGCACTGCAAAACACAAAAAGTGCAATCCGAAAAATCGGACTACAAATAGTAGGAAAAGTACACTGCAAAGTACGAAAAGTGCACTCTGAAATAGAAAAAGTGCACTACGAAGTAGGAAAAGTGCATTCGTTTCAGGATAAGAGTTTATTTCATTTGAACCAAACCCACCTTTCATATACTATGATTTTCAATAAATAGAATGAATTAAGTTACCTTTAGTGATCTACCTTTTTTTTGGTTGAAGGAGAGACGGTACTCTCCGGCCCCTCAAGGAGGCATTTTATTAATATAGGAAAAAAAGGGCTAAGTAGTCAGCAAACGGGGGATAGCCCGACCCCTAACATCATCAAATAGCAATAAGAAAATCTCGTCCGGCGGGGCAGACAATACATGCATTCCTAAGGGTAAATGAAAAGTGAGGGAAGCCAAACGGTCCGCGACTGCATTAGCTTCCCGATACACATGTCGAAATTGAATAGACCAATTTCTACAAATGAAGTCTTGGCATCGCGATACCAGACTGAAAAGAGGATGACTCCTCTTAATCCGAGAGCTCAAGAGGTGTACAACTAATTGAGAGTCGGACTCAAGGACAACCTTTCGGTACCCACTGTCCCATGCCAACTTCAACCCATTATACACCCCCTAGAGCTCCGCTATTGGGACCGTACAGGACCCAATGTTATAACAAAAACCTCCAAGCCAGTTTCCATTGCAATCACGTATCACTCCTTCTGTCGCCGCCAAACCGTCTCTCACAGCACCATCCGTGTTGACCTTAGTCCAGCCTTCTTCAGGTACCTTCGAAGCAACGTCCTGAAACACTTTATTGTTCGAAGCACTAGGAACCATCCTCTTACCTATGGCCCTAGAGGCTTCATTGACTCGATCCTTGATGAAAACCGCCTTTTCGATGGAAACAGTATCATCATTGAAAGCTTTCATGTTCCTCCACTTCCAAGCCCACCAAAGCGTCGTAATAAACACCACATTCCAGTCCAAAAATCCCATCTTGATATCTTCAAGAAAATTTCTTCGAACCCAACATGCAAAATCATCCTGAAAGAAACAAGCGGAAAATTCAGTAACATTGAAACTATGCCAAATAGACCTTACCTGAGGGCAGTCCCTAAACATGTGTTCATAGGTTTCCTCCATTGCACAACCAAACACGCATCCAGCATTATCTGTTAAGTGACGTCGTCGCCGCTCATAGTTCGACATTACACCACCCTTGCAAGCGAGCCAAGCAAAGCACCGTACACGCTCATGAACCTTAGTCTTCCAAAGCCTGCGAAAAAAAAAGAAGAATCAGGATCCATTCGGTTGAAATTTTCACAAAGCAAATTATATCTAGAGGCGACAGAATAGGTACCATCGGGCGTAAAACGCCAACTGATCTCATCCTCGAGCCCGTCTTCCCCAGCAGGTATAGCGACAGCAACAATAAAGTGATCTCCAGCAATAAACTGATCTCATACTGGAATGATCAGACTTGGGATTGGACTGCGCTGTCATAGAAGTTGCCTTCATTGGTTCATCCAGCAACCAAATATCCGACCAAAAACCGATAAAGGCTCATCCAGTAGTGGCAAATTCGAAATGACTCCAAATCATTCGTGATCTCCACAGTAGCAACATTAGACAGCGGCTCATCCAGCAACCAAATATCCGACCAAAAACTGATAGTCTCCCTTCGTAACAAGCTAGCGATTTCCTTTAGAGATAACTTCAATAGCACCTATTCTGATGCACTTCCAAATATGAGAACATGCGGTCGACTTTCCCAAAGCAGTGTTAACATATTTGTGTTTTAGAACGGACACCCAGAAATCCCCATCATTCGTAGTAAAGCGCCAAGAAAGCTTTCCCGCAAGAGCCACATTGAGCTCGAGCATAGATATCACTCCAAGGCCTCCCTGGCCTTTCGGTTTGATAATTTCATCCCAAGCCACTTTGTGTAGACGTCTTCGTTCCCTCGTACTACCCCAAATAAAACTCTTGTTAATCCGATCTATCTCCCTGCAATTACTAGCTGGCAGCAAAGAAGAGGACATAGTATACACGGGTAGAGAGGTTAGAACCGAATTAACTAGAGTAATTCTCCCGGCAAAGCTTAGCATCTTAGATTTCCAGCCCGCCAACTTAGAAATAAATTTATCAATGAGATGGGAGTAGGTACTCTTGTTGACGGGCTTATGTAAGACCGACATTCCAAGGTAGTTCTGCAAATCAGAAGTAACATCAAACCCACTGATTCGCTGAAGACATCTACACATTCTTCGATCCACATTTTTTGAAACGAAGATCTTAGACTTCTTAGCACTGATCCTTTGTCCTGAGGCCCTGCAAAAAATATCTAAGCACTTGTTGATGACCAAAAATTTCTCTTCCTAAGCCTCCGCGAAAAGCATAATATCATCCGCAAAAACAATATGCGAGAGGCGGGGACCACTCCGAGTAAGTTTAATGGGTTTCCAATCCCCACTATTAACCGACTCGACAATCAAATGTCCAAGACGCTCTATGCAAAGTAAGAACAGATACGGCGAGATCGGATCCCCCTGCCTAATACCGCGGGACGCCGTAAATTGAGTAGAAACCTCCCCATTCCAAAGGATTTGCATTTTAGGAGATCTCACACACGACATGACCCACACGACCCACTCATTCGGGAACCCTGCAATCCGGAGAGCATCTTCCATAAAGTCCCAACTCAGTCTGTCATAGGCCTTCTCCAGGTCAAGTTTAAGAATCATCCAACCTTTGCTTCCCGTTTTTTTCCTCATGGAGTGAACAACTTCCTGAGCGATCACAATATTATCGGTAATCAATCTTCCAAGAATGAAACTCCCTTGTTACGGGCCAATGATATCCGACATGAAAGGTTGAATCTTGTTAGCAAGCACCTTCGTAACGGTCTTATAGATAACGTTACAAAGGCTAATGGGCCTAAACTGGCTGATGCTATCCCGTTTCGAGACCTTAGCCAATAAAACAATCAAAGTGTCGTTGACGCCTTCCGGCAAGCTAGACGAGTGAAAAAAATCTTTGAAAAAATCTATGACTGAAGCTCCAACAACATTCCAATACTTATGGAAGAAAATTGGTTGAAAACCGTCCAAACCCGGCGATTTAAATGGGCCCATACCCTTGATGGCGTGCCAAATTTCTTCAGTAGTAACCGGTCTGGCTGGGCTTTGAAGAATCTCCGAACTCACAACTGGGAACGCTAATTGTAAATTCGGAAAAGCAGTAATATTAGTCTCTTCAGTAGTATACAAATTGCGATAGAAGTTGACCGCGAAGTTCTCCAATTTAGCCTTGTCCTCAACCCAAAGTCCAGAACTGTCACGCAATCCTTTAATTCTGTTATGTTTATGCCTGATCACAGTAGAGGCGTGAAAAAACGAGTTGTTACGATCTCCGCAACTAAGCCATTGTTCCCTTGACTTTTGAAACCACAAGATCAACTCCTGTTCAAGAACAAACTCAATCTCTCTTTGGATTTTTTCTTCCTCATCTAACATGGTAGCTGTCGAACCTCTTGAAAGAATACTCTGAATTCTCTCCAAACGCTCGAACAGGAATTGTTTCCTACGGTGAATGCTACCAAAAACCTTTTTGTTCCAAATGACAAGATCCTCTTTCAACTTGGCAAGGGCTCCAGGCGCAGTTTCCTCCCTATTCTAGCTCTCATTAATCTTCGCCTCAAACCCCGGATGTGTAAACCAGGGAGCCTCGCACCGAAAAGGCCTTCTCTTCTTGTTCAAATTCAAATTGGGACGAAAAATCAACAAAAGCGGACTATGGTCGGGCGACAGCTTAGGGAGATGTTTAACTCTTGCCTCCGGCCATCGAGTGCGCCCATCAATGTTCAAGAAAACTCTATCGAGCCTTTTATTTACAACCGTTGAAGGAGAGAGTCTACGACTCCACGTGAACTTATGTCCAACAAATTCCATATCCACCAAGCTCAATTTATTTTGCCACCTGCTAAAGGTTGGAGAATCGGTTTGTAGGCCGCTGGTACCTCCACTTCTTTCGTGGTTGTAGAGAATGCAATTAAAATCTCCACCCACAACCACCAGACCTAACACTCTTCGGACAACCCTTTCGAGATCCTTCCAAAAAATCTCCCTTCTAGTAACGGATGGAGGACCATAGACCACAAGGAGATGACAACGAACGCCCTGATCAAGGAACGAAGCGTGGATAAAATCAGCAAACTTCCCCTCAATTCTCATACCAATTCTAGTATCCTTCCAAAAAAGCCAAACTCCACCAGCCATGCCCCTCGCTTCAACACGATCCCTGCTAGTGAAACCTGCCCTATTAAGTCTGTCACAAAGAGTATTTGTTGCATCCCCTGAAATTCTAGGTTCGAGGATAGCCAACGCATCAATCTTATGAAGCTTGCACATATATCGGATAGCTCTTCGGAAACTAGGTTTCCCTGCACCAAAACCATTCCAAATTAGTATATTCATATTAACCATAAAAACTAAAAAGATCACAAATAGAAACATCAATATTCGGCGCCTAAATGGGCCGAGCTTAATTCTGCCATAGCAGAGTCTCCCTTTTGATCAGTAGCAGCAGGCACGGATCTAGGGGTGGGTTAGGGTATGCTGTAGCCCACCTCAAATTTTTAGAATATAGATATAAATTGTAGTGGCCTAGGAGCCTATTGTTTAATTTCTCCTAGTGGAAGTGGAGGCAATGCTAGTTTTGATCAATTCATGCGTGCTGGGTTCGATTCCCAGTGAGTGCTTTTTCATTATATTTTTATGTGGGTAAAATACTAAACTGTGTATATTCTTCTTTCTTTCCTTGTTCTTTTCTTCTTTCTTTCTAGCTATCTATTTACTGAATTTCTCTCTTCTTTTCAATACAAGAATTTGTTACTCATTTTTTCCAACTTTTCATGCTTATTTTATTTAATATTATTGAATTTTTTAATTTATTCGAGATTTTTCAAGATATTATAAATTTTTACCTTATATATGAAATAAAAAAATTTCAACGATATTGTTATCATTTATCAAATTTGTACAAATTGTAGGTTAACAACTATTAGAAGGGTCGGGTAGGTGTCTAAATCTTTAATCTTAAGTTCTTTCTCGATGTTGTTTTATTGTATAAGGTAAATCCAGCCTACCCAGATTTTCATTTCTGGTTTCGTCCCTGGCTTGAAGAGTGAAGATTCTCAGCCTCCAAAGCAAACAACGGGTTGACATTCACCAACGCATTAGAAGGCATAGCATGTTCTGTAAAGAGGTTCCCGACTTTCTCCTGAACCTGCACAGGATGGGCGGCCGACATATTTGGATTCTTTGTTGCAAATTCGTACTCCAAAGCCTCAGACATGTCTTCGGGTGGTCGTCTTCTTTTGGCAATAGAGCCCAAACTCGAACTTTGGGTAAGCCCCAAGAATCCAGAGCCCACAAAGTTATGGGCCTGATTTACATTTATTTTCCTTAGCCCCTTTTCATTCTTCTTATTCAATTGGGCCCTTTGTTGAGATACCCCATTATTTTCTTTTGCATTGAACACCATAGGATTAGAGATTACTGAAACCTCATTAGTAGTCAAATTGGCGCCACCTTCCATCTTATTCAAACCCTTCGCAGAATTGTTTCCCATATTCTGTGGGTTATCCTTTGAAGATCCTGCCACGATACTCCCCAAATCCTGCAGTTTATCCACCGAAGATCTCTCCACGTCTTTCCCCTTAAGCCCTATCTTTTTTTCTTTCCTTCTATAAATATTCTTTCCAATATCTCCTCCAATATTCTGATCTTCCTTGATATCCTCTCTCTTTTCTCCTTCAGTATCAACGTTTTGCACAGTCAAAGCTTCAAATCTGTTTATTTCGGGAAAGGGCTTTGACCCAGGGGCAAAAACACTTCCCTTCCCTTTCTCCGTCTTCGAATTTCCTTCCTTAGCAAGAGGCTTTTTGAGTTGATCCTTTGATTGCTCCTTAATATCCATGGTGGATTTTTGATTTCCTTTCTGAGGACGAGCTTTCCTAAATGGAATCATCCATTCCCCGTAGCATCCCTTCCCTGTTCTCGCAGCTTCGTGCGCCGTCGCCGGAATTTGGTCCTTCGGTATCGTCGCCGCCACCGCACCTGCGCTTGCCTTTGAGGTCTTAATAGTCTCCACTCTCTGCTGAGCTGCATCTTGATTTTCTTGATCATTCATAGTAGTTACAATCGGACGAAAAGGACAATTCGTCTTCAAATGGCCGAACCTTCCGCATCCATAGCATATCGTTGGGATTCCTTCATACTCTACAAGGAAACGATCACCATTAATAGTAATCATGCCTTTTAGAGGTTTCTCGAGGTTGATCTCAACACATATCCGAGCAAACTTGCCTCTATTAGTGTACAAAGTTCGCGAATCCACTCGAATTGGATTGCCAATGCCTGCCGCCACTTTGAGAAGAACATTCTCTTCATAGAGAGTCACCGGGAGATCAAAAATACGGATCCATGTAGGGGTAGTCTTTATCGGTTCTGATGTGCGAAGATCTGGAGCCCATCTTCGAACCGTCAAGCACCTTCCGAATACCATCCATGGCCCATACCTAAGTGACTTGAGACAGTCCTCTTCATTTTCGAAACGGACTAGAAAACAACCATGGGCAAGATCAAGGACATGAAGCCGATAGCTAGTCTTCCACATCTCCCAGATCTTCCTCTCCATAATCGGAAAAGCCACCGGGTGTCCAAGAAGCTTGACGACCACCGAAAGCTTCCAAACAGACGCAAGAACATCCATGACATCTTCAGCAATAGAGACGACGGGATCTCCGTCCTCTCCGTCCGGAAAGGCAATCGTGATCTTCCCTTGGAGAAAATCAGTATCAATCGACGTTTTTTGATGAGTACCACTCGCAGACCTCACAACATCCTTCCAAGACACTCTCGGGTCTGGAGGATCCCCCAGAGGCCTGTTCACATTTGGAACGTCTAGTTGCATGTTTTGATCTGCATCAGCGGAGTTGGTAGTCGGACATTCCGTGGGCGGAGTCGACATCGGAGCCTCAGAGCGTTTTTTTTTGTTTCGTTTTTTTTTTTCCTTTAATTATCACCTAATACATTATAAAGCAGAAACCATGTATGTTGAAAACATTGCGCCACGTGGCATTATTTGAATATTCTTTTCATATATCTAGTTTTTATATTATATTATAATAACTTGATCTATCTATATTTTGATATTTTCTATAATAAATTTATGCATATCTTTTAACAAAACTTGATCTATATGCTAATATTTTTTTATAGTACTTTTATCCATAATAAATTTTATTTTATCTTTTAACAAATCTTGCGTTCTAAGTATACAATTTTTTCAACTATATGTTGATATTTTGCAATATAATAAATTATTTATAGTATATGATATATTTTAGCATACACTGATATATCTACCTAAATTTTAATAAATTAACGTCAAAAACTATTTAATAAATATTTTAATAAGTTATATTATCCTTGCTAGATATCCTACCGTAATTATCTTTAAGTTATAACATTATATTATTTTTTTTCTATATGTTATCTCTTACACCAATCTTTATTTAGATAGTTAATTTAATATATTAAGTTGTATTAAATTTAATACATTATATTACTTAATATATTTTTTTCTATATTTTCGATTGGAACAAAGCAATTGAAATTTGTTCCAATCGAAAATAACTAAAAATCTAGAATTATAAAAGCATCTTCAATCTTGATTTTATATTTGATATTCACAATTTCTTAAATATAATAAAATATTAAAAAGTTGATTTTTGGAAGGGAATTTATCAGATTTAGAAAAAAAATTGTCAGATGAAAATTCTTCTTCAAGATACTTCTCTCTCATTATTATTTTTTATTCATACAAAAATTTGAATTTTATTTTTATTTTTAAAAAATATCTAAAAAACTTCCAATATCAGTAATGAAAATGCTCTAAATTCAACTAAACATCAAAATTTACCGCCTAACTACTTTGGGACCCACCGTATGTTCTCTTTGTCTCTTTTTAGGAGAAGACTAAGGGCATCTATATTGGTAGAGATCCAAATGAATCTCTCACCAATTAAGTAAAGTTATTTATATCTAAATGGGTCTCTCAAAGTCCCTCATTTGAGGGACTCTCCTAAAAAATTTCACATTTTTTTAAATGTGAGGGACTTTATGAGAGCCCCAATATAGGTGCTCTAACATCATGTATAAACATAAAATCTTACTCTTTTCATCCTAGCCTTACACGTACTTGTTAAATACCTATGAAAAATTGTAAGTTTTTTGAAAATTTGTAAGATTACTTTTAATGGCCTATCCATTAAAAATCTCCAAAATACCCCCAATCCTTTAAAATGTCTAAATTACCCTTAATTTTTTTATAAAAAAATTTAGTCAATATTCTTTACTATGCTTTTTTATTTCCATAGCCTCTCCATCGAAGTCCTAACCCATGGTCAACCTTACCCCCACCTCTAGCCATGGCTACCAACTCCGTTCAACTAGAGTGATGTCAATGCTCTGGACATTCATATTAGTCATGGTTAATATTAGGCATGGAACCGAGCCGAGCCAGAGAATTCGGACCCAGGACCGGCCCGATATACCACCGGGCTGAAGCGGACTGGGCCCCAGGCTGGGCCAAGCCGCTTCAACAAGGCTTAATTCTTTTTTTTTTAAATTTAACTAAAAAATCCCGGGCCGAGCTAGTCGTGCCGGGCTATGATTCCCTGACCCGGGCTCGGCCCGGGCGGGTTTGGCCCTACTGGCCGAGCCATTTTGGCTCAGAACTACGGGCTGGGCCGAGCTAGCCCGCCCTAATGTCCATGCCTAACTAATATGAATGTCTAGACATGAAGAACACTTGAGAAGGAAAAGGAAGCGACACTAAAAAAAGAGGTCAATTTTAAACATATATGTGAATTTACCATATTGCCTTTAGTATAAGATTTTTTGCCTATCCCATCTATAGGCGTAGCACGGTCTTGTTTTTACATATGGCTAGCCATATCACAATGGTTTCCTATCCACATTGACTAAGCCCGTGTTTGATCGTAATATTTAATGTATTAAATTGCATTAAATTTTATTTAATGATTCATTTAATACAACTTAATGTATTAAATTTGTAATCCAAACAAGGTAATTCCACTTGTTTTTATCAAGCTATCAACAAAGATATTTTCTTTCATTCTCATATTGCACAATGTTCACTTTTAATATTTACAACATACAAACAACATACAATGAAGCAATCTTTCACAATCAGCTCCCTATAATAGAAAAGACCAATGTATTGAGAGAATCAAGACATCTAGACTATGCACTCCTTTTTGTTAAGAAGCCACACAATTTCTGCCCTTTCGATGACCAGATGTGATGTTATCAGTTGCTTGGAATCGCATGAATCATAGATTCTTGAACCTGTTTAACCTTACCTAAGTATTATTGTCTTTCATTTGTTGTTTCTTGAAAGTTATTGACACTTGTGAGATGGTATAATCGACATAGTCGCAAGCATTTTGTTTGGCCTTTCCAAAGACACTATAAGCTTGATTTATTATGCCAACAATAACATTCTTAGTTGTTACGCATGCAGACAATAAACGACATAGTCACGAGCATAATCAACCATGGAGTGCGAATCTACATGCGAGGAAGGAGTGATAACTGGGCAAGCTCAAATTCTACAACTGTGGTGATGTTGAACACTAGAAACATTGGTGGCTACACGTCGGTTTCTGATATGTTAACGGTTAATAATGACACCAAAACGACATTATGGGGGAACCAGTTTGCATTCCTACATACATCATTACCAAAGGTCTCTGAAAATGAGTTTTTAGACCCTCTCAAGTTTGTGTACGAAGCGAAAAGAATCATTCAAAAGAAGAAAAGTTCATTAGCGTTCAAACTCATTGCTCAAACATTGGAGATTATGAGGATGTGTGTCAATCCAGAGGTAAGTATGTATATATATTGGAGTATAATGATTCATATATTAAAAAAACAAGAGTTTTAGTATATAAATTGTGAAAATATTCATATAAATTTTTTGGTAAATAATTATGAACCTCCAACACAACATTTATGAACCTCTTCTATACAAGTTAAGAACTTTAATTCACAACGAAAATATTGTCCATCCATGTCCCCTTTGCCTTTAATCTTAACCATCCATAGACCATACCTATTCTATGATGGCTAAGATTTGTTCAAATTAAACATCCTATTACTCATATGCACTTGAAAATCCACACAATAAAAAGTTATGACCATCGAAATGGTAAAAAAATTTCATAATTAAAATTGGTGTTAGAAAACACTATCACTTGCAAATTTCTTTCGCATTATTTGAACCAATAAATAGTTTTATTCTAATAGACTAATAGTTACGGATGAGGATTTGGCTAAGGTAGAGTTACTCTAGGTAGAGTTCTAAAAATCTTACCCATCCATCAATAAATAAAGAGTTGAGATTAATTCACTCTCTCCAAATTTTTATTTTTTTATTTTTTAAAGAGTTAGTTGTTTTTATAAGAGGATTTAGAAATGTGTTCTTAAAGTTTTTTTAACTACTCTTCCGAATGTCTTATGTCAGGCAGCGGCAGGGGTGATCCACAAAACAATGAGAAACTCGAGCGTGGGTATCACAAATATGGTGGGACCCATTGAGAAAATGGATATTGCTAATCACCCTATCAAAGGCCTCTATTTCATCGTGGCTGGTGTTCCTATGGTACAATAGTTCTCTACTTCTTTTGCACAATTAGCCTTGCTAAATCGTTAGTTTAATTAGAAAATCAAAATATCTCACTGTATAGGTAATATAAGCAATTTAATTTACCCTTTCATAGCTTTAGGCACAATATTGTGTTAAAATTGCCTACTATAAAAAAGTTGGTGGATTAATTCAATTATTGTCAATTGATTTTGAAATAAAACCCCTCTACATAGCACAAACCTTAATTATCGATTAATAGACTTTCACAACGCACATATACAGAAGGTTTTGTGAACCACATACATGTACTTAATGCGGCATTTTTTATGAAACTAACACATGTTTTTGTTATCTTATTGCAGAGTTTGGAGATTACAGTCTTAAGCTACATGCAAACATTAAGACTTGGCATTGCAGTTGAGAAGAACTTCATACATTTGGAGGACTTCAAATCGTGTGTTCAAGAAGCTTTCGATTTGACATTTAATGCTGCAATGAAGAAACGAGAATGAGGAGTTCACAAAAGCCATGATCAAATAATTACTCTTATGTCAATTTCAATCCTCTATAATAATCATGAGTTGTTTTTTCATAAAGTTTCTTTTCCCGAAACAGTGCAATCGTTATTAAACTTTTTAAGTTAATTGATCCTTTCATTATAATTGGGGTATCCCAACAACAATTATAATGAATCAATGGCCTGGGGAAACTATTACCTAATCAACGAGGCTAGTCTCCACCGGATGGCAAGTTAATTATCTAGATCTTGAAACTGGATTTGGGAATGCCCAAAGCTCCTTAAGCTTGGCCTTTCAAGAGTAACTTAGCTCCATGAACGACACTTTTCCACATATGCGACAAAAGATTGTGAGGAGAAAACATATCCATGATAAGTCGTCTATGACAATACTTGCCTCTCAGAATGCTACTCCAAATTATTAAACCGGACTCCGTAAGAATCCTCCAACTAAGGTTGGCTAGAACACGGAGTTCGTATGCCTTGATAGAGCGAAGGCCGAGACCACCATCAGTTTTAGGCTATTGGAGTACTCCGTCCCACATCGGAAATATAAAGAGAACTAAGCCAGTATAAATACCCTTGGGTTACTCCTCCTATTGCCAATTGGTTTTAGTATGGAACCCCACTGGGCCTGTGTACTGGGCTTACGTATGCACGTGGCCCACGAAATTTGACATAGGCCTAGAGATATTTTCGTAGGAGAGATGATGTATGTTTCTAGCATCAGTTTACCATATCTTGCTATGATAAATTTTTTTTTTTGGTAGAAGGAGAGGCGGTACTCTCCGGCCCCGCAAGGAGGCGTTTTATTAATAATAAAAAAGGCTAAGTAGTCATCAAACGGGGGATAGCCCGACCCCTAACATCATCAAACAACTGCAAATAAATCCCCTCAGGTGGGGCAAGCAATACAAGGCAACCAAACGAATAATTAAAAGCACTAGACGCGAGGCGATCGGCAACCGAGTTCGCCTCTCGATACATATGACGGAATCAGATTAACCAATTCCTACTTAAAAAGCCTTGGCAGTGTAAAACCAGGCTACACAACGGGTGACTCTTGTTTATTCTAGAATTAAGTAAATTAACGACTAACAAAGAATCAACCTCTAAAATAACTTGCTTGAAACCACGATCCCAAGCCAGCTTCAAGCCATGAAGCGCTCCCCACAGTTCCGCCATTGGCACTGAGCAGATCCCGATATTGTGCACAAAGCCTCCAACCCATTGGCCGTTACTGTCTCTCAAAACGCCGCCTGCTGCAGCCGAGCCATCTTCTCTCACCGAGCCATCCGTGTTAATTTTGACCCACCCCGTGTCGGTTTTGCACCAAGCAACGTCCTGCATTCTTTTATTGACCAGATTTAAGGAAGAAAGCTCCATACCTGTAACTCGAACGTAATCAGCTGCGGCATCCATAATGAATTTCGGATTATCTTGTACCCAAACCTCCTTATTAAAAACCTTTGCATTCCGCCAAAGCCAAGTATACCACAAAGTTGTGGCAAATAAGGCGTTCCACTCCAACCCAGCAGGCCCTCTAACAGAGTTATCCAGCAAATTTCCCCTTAACCACGCAGCGAAGGGAACCTGAAAAAAATAAGAACACACATCAGTAGCATTTAAAGAGGACCAAATCGAGCTAACCAGTGGGCAATCCCGAAAGATATGCTCGAAAGTCTCCTGAACTCCCGGACAAGATCCGCAGTCAGCGCAAGCCGTTATATGGCAACGTCTCCTCTCCACGTTCGACATGACCCCACCCTTGCAAGCCAACCAAAGAAAACATCGAACCCGTTCCGGGGCCTTCAACTGCCAAATCTTTCGGAAAACCATTCTATCCATTCCGCAGTCGCGAGGTAATCCATTCAGCAAATTGTATCTGCTTGCCACAGTGTAATTACCATCAGAGGAGAATTTCCAACTCAGCTCGTCATGATCTTCGCCCGTATCTGTATTTAGCGAAATGGTCGTCAAACGCATAAGAGCTTTGGTAGGAATCAAATGTGCGAACCTATCCCAACTCCAACCATTCTCAGCATTCCAATAATCAACAACTTTGGCATTCAGTTGTGAGGTGTCAATATCCCCAGTCGCGATCTCCATCAAAGGCTCATCTAGAACCCAAGTATCACGCCAGAAGAGAATTGAATCGCCATCCCTGGGAAGCCACTTAACCCCTTTGTTCACCACTAACGAAACACCTTCCCTGATGCTGCGCCAAACATGCGAATAGGCCGGCGAATTGCCTAATGCGCGATCCACATACTTGCTTTTAAGAACAGAAATCCAAATCTCGCCGTCTTCCATAACGAAACGCCAACCGAGCTTCCCAACCAAAGCAAGATTCATCTCCCTCATCTTTTTAATACCAAGTCCTCCCTGTTCCCTAGATTTAGTAACCTCATGCCAAGCCACTTTGTGGATTCGTCGTTTTTCCGCAAAACTACCCCAAAGGAAAGAACGGTTGATTTGATCAATTTTGCTACACACGCTAATGGGTAGGCTGATCGAAGACATGGTAAAAACCGACAGGGAGCAAAGCACTGACTTGACCAGTGTAGCTCTTCCGGCAAAGCTCAGCGACTTCACCCTCCAACCCGACAATTTGGAATTAAACTTGTCAAGGAGCTCGCTGAACGTGCTTTTGTTAACCTGTTTGTGAAGCACCGGAACTCCCAAATATTTACCAAGGTTGTCAGTAACCTCAATGCCACTAGCCTCATGAATCAGACGAGCCAGCCTGCGATTAACATTCCGGGAAACAAAAATCTTCGATTTCTGAATACTAACCTCTGACCAGATGCTGCACAAAACAGATCGAGGCAGCCTTTTATCACATTAATTTTCTCAACCGAAGCCTCCGTGAAGAGCAAAATATCATCCGCAAAGAACATATGGGATAAAATGGGCCCACTCCTAGTCAATTTGATCGGCTACCATCTCTTCTTAGCTATCGAATCAAGGATAATGTGACTAAGACGCTCAATGCAAAGGACGAAAAGGTAAGGTGAGATCGGATCACCCTATCGGACCCCCCGATAGGCCTCAAACTGGCCCGTCACCTCACCATTCCACAAAACCTACATCTTGGTAGAAGTAATGCACCCCATAACCCAATCAATCCACTTAGCCGGAAAACCCGCGACTCTAAGTGTATCCTCAAAAAAATTCCAACTAAGCCTATCATAGGCTTTTTCGAGATCCAATTTCAACATCATCCAACCTTTATTCCCCTGTTTCCTTTTCATTGAATGAACTACCTCTTGGACAACAACTACGTTGTCAGTAATCAGACGCCCCGACAGAAAACTCCCTTGAGTAGGGCCAATAATATTAGAAAGAATAGGCTGAAGATGATTGGAAAGCACCTTCGTGATGATCTTATATAAAACGTTACAGAGGCTAATCGGTCTAAATTGGCTAAGCTGAACATGTTTATTGACTTTAGCAAGGAGAACGATTAAAGTATCATTCACGCCCTCGGGAACATTCGCTGATCTGAAGAATTCCTGGACAAAATTAACAACTGAGCTTCCAACCACATTCCAACATTTATGATAGAAGCACGGCTGAAACCCATCAATCCCCAGAGACTTAAACGCCCCCATTCCTTTGACTGCCTTCCACACCTCACTCGAAGACGGGAGAGCAACAATCTGATTCATCACCTCATTATCTAGAGGCGGGAAGGTGCAATCCAGATTCGGAATATTCCCACCAACTGCCGAATCGAGCCCGTACAAATCACGGAAGAAATTCACAGCCAAGCGTTCCAGCTCCTCACCATCTTCGATCCAATTCCCATCATTATCTTTAAGACCATCTATCCTATTGTGTCTTCTTCGAATGATCGTCGAGGTATGGAAAAAAGAATTGTTCCGATCTCCACATTTCAACCAAAGTTCCCTCGACTTTTGGAACCAAAGAATCTCCTCTTGTTCCAAGACAAGATCAATCTCCCTTTGAATCTTAGCCTCTTCGTCCAACAAAGCTTCCGAAGCCATAATGGAGATGTGATTCTGAATATTATCCAAACGATCCATCAGCTCACTTTTCCTCTTATGAATATTACCAAAGACCTTTTATTCCAAACAAGAAGGTCCTTTTTAAGAGCCCCAAGCGCATGAGGTGTCCCCAAATCTTCCCTCCAACAATCCTGGACCTTCCCATTGAAAGAAGGATGAGAAAGCCACGCCGCCTCGAATCGGAACGGGCGACGTTTTATATTAGTACTGATCGTAGGGTTCAGGTTCAAAAGCAAAGGGCAATGGTCCGAAGAAAACTTCGGAAGGTGGCTGACTCTAGCATCCGCCCACCTCAATCTACCATCCGGATTCATGAACACCCTATCCAGCCTCTTTGAAACCACTGTCGATCTCGATAACCTGCGGCTCCACGTGAAGCTAGATCCCGTAAAACCCAAATCAATGAGTGAGAGATTATTCCTCCAACGAGCAAACACATCAGAGTCGGAATGAAGGCCCCCAACTCCCCCATCACGCTCATGGTTGAAAAGAATACAATTAAAATCTCCGCCAACAATCACCGGCCCTCTAACTCTCCTGACAGCCTTCTCTAAATCCGACCAAAACGGTTCCCGCCGTTTAGGACTAGGCGGCCCATACACCAAGAAAATGTTGACAAGAACCCCATCATCACACATCGTGGCACGAATGAAGTGATCAGCTTTGTTGATAATAGTAAGATTGACAGACTCTGCCTTCCAAGGAATCCAAACACCACCCTTGAAACCCCTTGCTTCGATTCTATCACAGTTCGAGAAATCCGACCTAGTAAGCTTATCACAAATGTGTTGTGATCTTTCACCAGAAACCCTAGTCTCAAACAACGCAAGGATGTCGACTTTATGGTGTCTGCACATATAACGAATAGCTCTCCTGAAACCTGGCTTGCCTGCGCCAAAACAATTCCACATTAAAATATTCATAATAAAAGAATATAATATAGAAAGGAGAATCGGGAAAGAACTAATTTGGCCCTTGAGCATGGTTGCTCTCTGCCATACCAGCATCCTTAACGATGCTTTCGGAAGATTGAACTTGTTGTGTAATAAACCCACTACGATCTCCATGAGGGTTCAGATTCTGATTAGGCGGTCGCCCAGTACTCAACGAACCAATCTCCTGCACAACAGGCACTTCCATGTTCATTACTGTATTCGAGGGGAGAGTCCCAACTTCTGACCCTGTTCTTGGCCTTTTTATGAGGATGCCCGCCATCCCAGAATTCAGTCCAACCGAAGCCACCTCAGTTTTCGTATTTGGGGTAAAAATCCCCTTTCTTCGGCCCAACTTGATAGCTTTTTTCCCATTATGGGCTTTGGAAGGAACAAGCCCATTATTAAACCCCAACCCCCCATCTCCTTTGGGCAGCTGAGAGCCCATAGCTATAACTGATTCCTTAGGTAAAATTCCCTGGTGGGACCCCTTACCAAAAACTCCTTTCAAATCCGTAGAAACGTTCCCATCTCTTGATTTCCCGATTTCCTTGCTAACATTATCTTTTATATTTTGATTTATCTTGAGATTTTCTTTCACATATTTAGCTATCATATCACCCGTTTCCTTATCCAAAACACCTAGAGCCCCAAAACTGTTCAATTGCGGAAGTGGAGCGCTTGATCCCTCATCCACTTTATTCCTTCCTTTTTCCAATCCTGATTGTCCTTCTTTTGATTGAACCTTCCTCGGATTGCCCGATCGTGAATTTTGCTTATTTCCTTTCGCGGAAACTTTCCTTTTCTCGACTTTAATCCATTCACCGTACAAGCCTTCTGATGTCCGCCTTTTTAGTCATGTTTTTAGGGTGTGTTTTTAGTGTGTTTGAGTCTTTTTCTTTAGTTTTGTGTTTTGTTTTGAGTCGTTTGTGTAGGTTTTCGTATTTTCTTAAGATATGGAGTCTACATAAGCTTTGGTGGTGTTTTGTAGGTTTTTAGAAGCTATTTGGAGCATTTTTGAAGAAAAGAGCAAAGCTAGTGAAAGATAGCACTCAAGCATGAAGAGAAGATGAAGATTAAGCGCTCAAGTAAAGAATTTAAGATCAAGTTTGACCTTGGAAATAGATAGAGAAATTCGTTACAAGAACATAGGAAAAAGAATGGAGTCAAACGGAGTTGTAACGAATCCTCTACGCAAGTTTTACTCAAGGCTGTTCGAAGTGTTGAACAGGGTCGTTAACGACCCTGTCAAGGTCGTTAACGAGGTACCGCGAGGAGCAGCGAAGACAGAGTCGGTGCTATTAATGGGCTTTTATCCTTTTTCCTTTTATGTTATTAGATAGATAGAAGGGATATATTTTATTAGAAGATATTATTTCCTTAGAGTTAGATTTAAGATAGATTTATTTCCTTAAAGATAGATTTAAGATAGAATAGTTTCTCTATAAATACACTTGTCCCCTCTTTAGTTTTCTGAGGATTCAAGTTAAAGGAGGAGGAGAGAAGGGAGAGGAGGCGTGTGAGAGGGGGAGACGAGTGGGATTTGTGAGAAGAACTATCATTGTGGATTCGGTTGTAAGCTTTCTATTTTATTTAATTGTTATGTTTTCAATCATGATTTGTGAGTAGTCTTCCTCTCTAAGGTTGGGGTTAAACCCAACAATGGTTGTGCATGCTTGTTTATGATCATGTCTTGATTGTTTTTATTGCATGAATCTATTCTCTTGTTCTTAATCCTTGAAACGAAAGTTGATAGGACTTTCTCATTCATAGTTGAAGCGAAAGCAGAGACCTTGAATCAGAATAGTCGATTAGGGTTTTGAAGCGAAAGCGGATCTATCCTAGTTGAAGTAGAAGATATTAGATAGTAAGTTTATTAATTGAATGAAAGTTAGTTGATTTACTTGCTTAGGTTGACGAAAGTTGACACCTTTATGTGATAAAAGCATGATCTTTATGTTTCATAGCGTTTGGCATGCATGATTGTTGTTGTGGGGATACCTTTACCTTAGAATTCCTCTCTTACTTGATAAATTCTCTACCTTTGTTTGATCACTTGCGTAAAAGTAACAAAACTTGATACTGACTTTCTCCCTGCGGACGAACCTGACTCTGCTATACTCAGCGGGGTCTTGATATAAATTTATTTGTTGTCAAGAAACCCTCTCAACAAATTGGCGCCGTTGCCGGGGAGATTTCAATAGTGCCAAGTTTTGTTCTTCTTACGTTTTTTTTGGGACTCCGCCGAGTCGGTAACGACCCCCTAGGGTCGGTACCGACCCTGCTGGGCAACCCAGTTTCTGTGCCTTTTCTGTTTATTTTCTAGGTCACTGTCGAGTCGTTAACGATCCCCCCAGGGTCGGTACCGACGCTGTCGACAGGTAGTTGTTTATCTCTTTTTAGTTTCAGCTTTTACGGGATCACTCCAGGCTTGTTAACGACCCTCTTCAGGCTCGTTATCGACCCTCGCCGAGAACCCGTTTTTGCTTTTTGATTTCGTTTTTTTGTTTTTGTTTTTGCTTACAGTGTACGTCAGCTGAAGGACGCCGATTTGTCTCTAATCCAATAAGTAGACCCTGAACTCGATCCATGGCTACACATGAGGAACTAGCTAAGAAGATTGCTGAACTCAGTTTAGAGATAGAGGAGATCCAGAGAGAAAGGGAAACCATAGATGCTGAAGCATATGAAAAAGCTAATTACATGAGAGATCCATATAGGAACCAAGGTGATACTTTTTATGCAGGGAGGAATTACAATCAGCCCACCTGGGGCAATTATGCATATGGCCAATGGAGCGAACCTCCTCAACAAGACCAGTGGGTTCCACCTTACAGACCCTCGGACTATCAAGAGCCACCATCATGGGTTCAAGGATTACAGGAAGGCATTAACAGCGTGACCAATAAAGTTAACGAAGTGACCAACAAGGTTAACGAAGTTCAAGCCAACCTGAACCAACAAAATAAAAGATGGGGAGAGTTCGATATATGGAAGAAGAATGTTGATTCCCAACTAGGGAACCTCACTGCCCAGATTCCGAGACCACAAGGGCAACTCCCGTCCGCCCCGAGGAGAACCCTAGGGGACAAATAGCAGCGGTGCACCTTAGGAGTGGGAAGATATTGTCGGAGCGAGTCCAAGCTGAGGACAAGAAGGAAGAAGACGTCACAATTCAGCTCGGTAACGAGCCGGCGAGGGAAAATACCGAGCCCATATACCATGGTGACGAGGCTCCGAGGGTATCTAACGACCCTAATCCAGGTAAGTCTTCTGAACCAAATTCTCAGGTCTTTACCGACCCCACCAGGGTCGGTACCGACCCCTTATCTACACCGATCGACCCTCTTGTCGATTCAGTAGGGCTTCAATCCGGGCTTCTCTCTATCCCAAGTCCGTCAAAACTCTTCCTTTCCCGATTAAGAAGTCTAATGATGTCACAGAAGGAAAGTTTAGACGGTTTGTTAAAATTCTTCAGGGGCTAAATATTTCAATTCCATTTACTAATGCCCTTAATGAAATGCCTGCCTACGCTAAATTTTTAAAAGAGATTTTGAGTAGGAAAAGATCTATCTCAGAGCTGCATAATGAGGTCCATGCCCTAAAGCTTCCAGAAAAACTCGGTGATCCAGGTAAGTTTGCAATTTCAATAGGTATTGGGACTCAGCGTTTTAAAGCTCTATGTGATCTAGGTGCCAATGCTAGTTTATTACCATTATCTATCTGGACCAAGATTAACATGGGACCACTAGAGCCTGTCAAGATGAAACTCTACATGGCGGATGGATCTTCTGTAAAAGCAACTGGAGTTGTTGACAATGTTCCTGTCCGAGTTGGAAAATTCTTTGTTCCCAACGACTTCATTGTGCTAGACATGCCAGAGGACCCTGTGGTGCCAATCATTCTAGGCAGACCATTCTTAGCCACCGCAGGAGCGCATGTAGACGTTAGGAAGGGACTTCTCACGTTTGATATTGGAGAAGAGAAGGTCGAGTTTCAATTCAACACACCGATAAGCGAAGTGGATAGTTGTAGTATTGAGGAGCCTACCGACCCACCATGGCTCGGTAACGACCCCTCTCTGAGTATAGAAGCAAGCAAATACAAGGATGACACGCCTACCGAGGAGCCTACCGACCCCCCATGGGTCGGTAACGAACCTTATCTGAAGCAGTACGAAGCTAAAGGTGGATCCAGGCACTATATCGAGCCTCTTCCAGATCCAGCAGGGTCGTTAACGACCCACACACCCTCGGTAACGAGCCACTTCCCGAATGACCCTGTTGAGTTTTCTTGTTCTTATCCAATCAATTCTGGTCATGATCCTTTCTCCTATCCTGGTTGTATGTTAAATCCTACTGTTAGTCATATGAAGGAGTCGAAACCTCCTTGGTTTTCGGATTATTCTAACCCTGTTGTAGGATTACCAAGCATACTTATTGATGATCGAGGACCAAATATTTTGGAGAGAAGCTTTGATGTTTTTCAGGCTAAGTATGGGGTTTCTTATGATCCCTTCGATACTGGATGGCAGCCGCCCTAGGTAGGCTAAGGTAAGTTCGTCGGGCTGACGACGTTAAAAATAGCGCTTACGGGAGGCAACCCGCTCTTAGTTTTTGCTTTAAGTTTTTTGCTTTCCTAGTTCTTTTTGCTAGCTTTCTTTTGACTTGTTTTTTTTAGGTTAGATTAGTGTAGTAGGATAGAAGTTTTTCTAAAGTGACTCAGGTACAAGAAGTTAAGAAGTGCTACAACTCAATCGGTGTACAAGCATATAGCAAGCTCGGTAACGACCTCCGCAGGGTCGGTACCGACCTCTACCGAACCGAAGAGAAATTCAGTAAAACTCCGCAGTGATCAATGGTTTCAAGCAGCTTCAGTTTTATTTTGTGAGTTCCCTTTTCCTTATTCTCCTTATTTCTTTGCTTTAAACAGTGAGGACACTGTTTGGTTTAAGTATGGGGTATGGGAAAAGGTAACTCAGTTTTGTGTCAGTTTTTGTGTCTTTGTTTGTGTTTTTAGGATTGATAATATTCCACTTAGATGTCCTATGATATGCTTTAACTTGCTTGATCATGTAATTCCATAACATGTTTGGAGATCTTTGCCTGAATCATGTGAAATTTGTTTTTATGTGGATATTTAGCTTGTGATGAAATTGAGCACATATGATCTTAGGTAGAAGTGACTGAAATCCAACAAAAATTGCTACCTTGTGAGTTATTTTCGGCCTTATAGGGAGAACATCAAAAATCCCTCGTCTTTTCTTGTGTGATTTACTCTCCTTATGCATATTATCTCTTGTCATTGCATGATTATCTATTTCTTGAGACCTATATGAGATATTAGTTCATTGCATGTGAAATCAGATGATAGAGAACTTATTTTTCATAAGCCCTATTAGTCCTTACCTACCTTTGAATTATCCTCTTTTTGAAGCCAATTTGAGCCTTGAAGCCTTTTATTTTTAGCTCCACAAAATTATTCCCTAGCCAATAAAGCTTGACCCTATCCGGGGATTAGGACTTAGTGTTGGTTGATAATTTTGTTGAGTGAGATGTATTGGTTCAAGTGTGGGGTAATATGAGTTGGAAAAGTAAAAGATCTTGAAGTTTATTATGTAAAAGGAGTTTGGTTCCCTGAATGCACTTGCAAAAGAGGAGGAAGGAAAAGAAAGAGAAATGTAGAGTCGTTACCGACCTTAGAAGGGTTCGGTATCGAGCCCCCTCGAGGAAAAAAAAGGGAGAAAGAAAATGAAAAAATCCGAAAAAAGAAAAAGAGCTGAATAGTAAAGTGTGCATGAGCCAAATTTCCTAAGAGTTTTGTGAGCAAGATTAGTTGGGATAAATGGGTGAGTGAAAAATAAAAGTGCATAAAGAAGAGAGAGTTTGGTTATCTTTTTAGTGTTTTGGAGATATGTGAATTTTTAGGAGTCTTTGATTCCCGGATATTATTAGTACCACATAACCAAAATATTTTCCACGCCTTATTGTCTTTATCAAGCCCCATTACAACCCGGCCGAATGGAAACTTCTATGAAGTTTTTCATTGAGCCTAAGTTCTCTTGATGATTTTTTGCTTGTTTTGACATCTCGGGTGGAGAGTTTGGTGATATAAGTAACAATGAATATGTTGATATTTGTATATTGGATTGAGTTGAGAGTTGTTATTCAAAGCCCAAACACATGAGGGTTGAGTGAAACACATTACCCTTGTGAGGTTGGATTTATGGTTGCTTTTGCTTGAGGTTGCATATATGTGTGATGACGTTAGATTCACTTGTTTATTTATTTCTACTTGAGCTTTGATGTTACTTTTTGATAAGGGCATTGACTTGATATATGTGTTATTGGTTTTGATATATGTTTAAGTGATTGCTTGAGGACAAACAAGTCTAAGTATGGGGTATTTTGATGTCCGCCTTTTTAGTCATGTTTTTAGGGTGTGTTTTTAGTGTGTTTGAGTCTTTTTCTTTAGTTTTGTGTTTTGTTTTGAGTCGTTTGTGTAGGTTTTCGTATTTTCTTAAGATATGGAGTCTACATAAGCTTTGGTGGTGTTTTGTAGGTTTTTAGAAGCTATTTGGAGCATTTTTGAAGAAAAGAGCAAAGCTAGTGAAAGATAGCACTCAAGTATGAAGAGAAGATGAAGATTAAGCGCTCAAGTAAAGAATTTAAGATCAAGTTTGACCTTGGAAATAGATAGAGAAATTCGTTACAAGAACATAGGAAAAAGAATGGAGTCAAACGGAGTTGTAACGAATCCTCTACGCAAGTTTTACTCAAGGCTGTTCGAAGTGTTGAACAGGGTCGTTAACGACCCTGTCAAGGTCGTTAACGAGGTACCGCGAGGAGCAGCGAAGACAGAGTCGGTGCTATTAATGGGCTTTTATCCTATTTCCTTTTATGTTATTAGATAGATAGAAGGGATATATTTTATTAGAAGATATTATTTCCTTAGAGTTAGATTTAAGATAGATTTATTTCCTTAAAGATAGATTTAAGATAGAATAGTTTCTCTATAAATACACTTGTCCCCTCTTTAGTTTTCTGAGGATTCAAGTTAGAGGAGGAGGAGAGAAGGGAGAGGAGGCGTGTGAGAGGGGGAGACGAGTGGGATTTGTGAGAAGAACTATCGTTGTGGATTCGGTTGTAAGCTTTCTATTTTATTTAATTGTTATGTTTTCAATCATGATTTGTGAGTAGTCTTCCTCTCTAAGGTTGGGGTTAAACCCAACAATGGTTGTGCATGCTTGTTTATGATCATGTCTTGATTGTTTTTATTGCATGAATCTATTCTCTTGTTCTTAATCCTTGAAACGAAAGTTGATAGGAATTTCTCATTCATAGTTGAAGCGAAAGCAGAGACCTTGAATCAGAATAGTCGATTAGGGTTTTGAAGCGAAAGCGGATCTATCCTAGTTGAAGTAGAAGAGATTAGATAGTAAGTTTATTAATTGAACGAAAGTTAGTTGATTTACTTGCTTAGGTTGACGAAAGTTGACACCTTTATGTGATAAAAGCATGATCTTTATGTTTCATAGCGTTTGGCATGCATGATTGTTGTTGTGGGGATACCTTTACCTTAGAATTCCTCTCTTACTTGATAAATTCTCTACCTTTGTTTGATCACTTGCGTAAAAGTAACAAAACTTGATACTGACTTTCTCCCTGCGGACGAACCTGACTCCGCTATACTCAGCGGGGTCTTGATATAAATTTATTTGTTGTCAAGAAACCCTCTCAACACCTTCCTTTACACCGGCGCTCACGCCGTTCGTCGTTGAGGAATTCTCGACCGCCGGAGCTACATTTTCTTGATTAACAATTCGAGCATTCTTCTCTCCATTGCTGCCCGTCACCGGTGCTGGCCCTGAAGCCTGAATATGGATGACATTATTACGATTGCTAGATTCCGGCCGAAAAGGACAACCAGACTTAACATGCCCAAACCGACCACAACCAAAACAAATAGTTGGGAGCCCCTCATACTCAATCAGAAACCGGTCTCCATTAATACTTATCGAACCCTTCAGAGGTTTATCCAGATCGATCTCAACACAAATCCGGGCAAACCTTCCCCTATTGGTAAACATAGTCTTGGAATCCACCTTAATAGGACGTCCAATAGCTGCTGCTGTCTTCAATAGAATTTTCTCCTCGTATAGCGTAACCGGAAGATCCGATAATCGAATCGAAGTTGGTGTCGTTCTGATCGGTTCCGTAGTACGGAAACTAGGAGACCAGCTACGCACAACCAAGCACCGTCCAAAGATCGTCCAAGGACCGTCGGTGAGTGCCGACATATACTCTACTTTCCTCCCGAAACGAATCAAATAGCATCCATTAGTGAGATCAAGGATTTGGTATCTTTGATCCGACCGCCACATATCTCTAATCTTTTTCTCCATAATGTGGAACGCAATCGGGTGGCCAAGAAGTTTAACCACCACAGACCATTTCCACACCGACGCTAAAGCGTCCATAACCTCGTCCACTATGGAGATCGCCGGATCACCATTCTCTCCATCCGGGAAAAAAATTTGAACTTTCCCTTCAAGGAATTCCTCATCGATGATGGTCTTCTGTTGGAGAGCACCCCCAACGACAAAATCCTTCCACGAACTACCTATATCCGGCGGATCACCCGGGGGACGAACTTTACTCGAATCCTCCATCGCAACTTCATTCACGTTCTCCGAATTTGCCGGTGTTTCTACCGGCGGTGAGCTTTGAGACATAGGAAAGAAAACAGAAGAGAGCTTTTTAAGGAGTACTACTACTACTAGGATGATTCCATTAGTTTTATCTTGCTATGATAATTTGTTTAACTAATCCGGTTGTACTGATCAACCCATCCTTGCAAATCCAATCCCCATGGCCAATGCAAAAGCTCTCCACGTAGCTAGCTAGCATCAAGACCCACGTCCCAATCCAACTCGATCTCAACTCTTCCAAGTACAACAAATGGCGCGAACTCTTCCTCATTACTCTAGAAAAATTGGCCCTTTTATTTATCCCACATCTCTGCCTCTTCTTCAAACCCTACCGACACAAATTGGCAAATGCTAGATTACATAGGCCTTTTTTGGATTTGTGGTTCCATTTCAATTGAAATGTTTGATATTGTCATGAAATCCAAAGCATCTGCTCGTGACATATGGTTGGCCATCGAAAACTTGTTTCGAGATAATAAAAAGAGTCAAGCGATCCATCTTGAGGCTCAATCCGATATTTCAATCAAGGCTCCATGTCAGTCTTAGAATGCAAATGAGTACTAGCTAGACCTCTCATTGTAACAATTTAGCCAGACTTAAAGTTGCAATTTCTGAATTGTAAGCACTCTTTCTCACAAAAACAAGTGCATAAACAAGAATTATACACCAGAAGTTTGTCGTGATTTTGTTATTTGTAAATATGTGGAGTCGTGGCGATGAAGAAGCTATTTTTTTAAGCAGAAGCAACAGAGCAACATAAGCCATTTTTTTTAAACAAAAGCAATAGAGATATCTTCAAGCAATATATGAAGAAGCTATTTTTTTTCCTCTCCTAGTGATAGCAACTCCAATAAGAGTACTAGCTATAATCTAATTCTCTTTGAGACAAAAACACAAACACCCCAAATTCGACTTCAATTACTCCCAAGACAAATGCAAGTTTAACGTGTAGAAAATATATACACTTAAACGTCATAACCCAATAATAATAATCTATATATGCTCTACAAACAACATGAAAAACAGAGGTGAAAAACCAGAAGAAAAAAAAACAAATTAAAATCAAGAGTTCTCCATTGGCATTGATGTATGCCACCAACCACCACTATTTAGCATTATACCTAAGCCACTTAAATGTGACTAGCGCGTTGTAGCTACATAATACCAACCACTTGTTAACCATGCTGGCCAATAGACTTTGTCGGGGCATTGTACATAAATTCTGTAGTATGAGTATTCAAAAGTGACTGGCGGAATAAATGATCCTGCTTAAATGCAAATTAATTACTCATGTTTCGGCTCTCAACTAGTCCTTATTTCACATGTGCTTGAACAGCCGCACCTTAATGTGCCTTAAATCTCGCCTTATTATATTATGAAACAGGTGCATCAAATATGCAAACATCTGATAAAATGTCATGTTTTTATGTTCATTTGCAAAAACTAGTGAAAAAATTTAAAATAAAAAGGCTAAAATTACGGTTATACTTCTAATCTTAATGAGCCCTTTACTCTAATTCAAGACCCTCATTTTGAAGACTAGTGAAATGAAATCAAGATGATAAACATACATAAGAAAGTCGGTTTCAATGTTCAAAATGGTCAAATATAGTGGCTTGATTGTCTTATATGCTACTTAATTCCTACCACACATAAATAGACGAGGCTTGATAAAAACATATAGGCAATTTGGTGTGAATATATAGGAAAAATTATTTTTATGACTTGTGGGAGGAATTAACTATGTGAAATTGGCTTGCTTAACTAAGAAGAGTAAAAAATGACGGCTTCCATACGAGCATGTCAGGCCCGTCCATGGGCATGTGCAAAGAGCCCGACGGAACAGGGCCCCAAAAAAAATTTGAAACCCAATATATTTTACTAGAGTCCCGTGAAGACATAAACAGTAATTTGCACATATGGCCAGGCGCTTATGCAGAGTCATTTTGTTCCGCGTTCGATTCGCATACGCTTCATTTTGTTTTCCATGTATTTATTCTAATACCCTATTTTCTCTCCCGACCCAAACTTATTCTCCTGTAGAATAAATCCATGTCCTTAATTATATTTTTTAAGTTTTGGTCTATATAACAGATGTATGTAAATACATATGCAATGCACCAGGTTTGGTCTATATAATAAATATAATATATTGTATAATTATGTAGGTATAATGTATATATTGTATAATTAGTATTTTAGGGCCCCAAAAAACTTTAAAACCCAACTTATATATTATGTATTGAATAATTAGTATTTTTCATTAGATTTTTACTTCATTTTTTAATTCTTATTATTTTTTTGATCTCTTTCCAACTTATTACTATTTAAATTTTATAATTTTTTACTACATCTATAAAAAATATAATGATATCACGTGAAATTACTCTCATGTATTTATTATGAGATTTAAAAAAAATCGAACAGGGCCCCCAATATTCATTGGACGGCCCTGCATGTAGATATATTAGCTTGCACGTATATGTATCCCGAAACTCGGCGCAAAGAACCAACCAGACATTACTCCCTCTGTTTCTCAAAAGTTGTCCTTTTAGCTCATTTATCATTTTTCATAAAACATGTCATTTTACTTTTTTTTTCAATTTTTTCCAGTTATTATACCTAAAAAAATGGGATCACTTTTTTTCATTTTCCCATTTAATGTAAGTGTGGGATCACTTTTTCATTTTCCCATCCAATTTTTTCCATATCACTTTTTTCATTTAATAAGGATATATTAGTTATAAATAATGTTTCTTAATAATCGTGTAGTGGGCTAAAAGGACAAATTTTGAGAAACGGAGGCAGTATTAACTAAGAAGCGGAATAAGAAAAAAATTATAAAAATTTACTAATTATTCATGTGTAATAATTAAAGTAATTATTATGAATAAATAAGTTTGCATTTAAGTCGGCTTATGAGATAAAATTTTTAATTTTCCTAATTAATGAAATTAAATGCGTTGAAATTGGCTATGTACAACAATGGCCTAATGACAAGACCTATTTATATGTTGATTGTAATATCTAAATCTCAGGTCTATAATCATATTTACTATTCTATCTTATCCAAATTGACTTAACAATATTAATAAATAAAGGGATAGGAGCACTCTTGTATATATTGTAAATGAACATGATTTGAAAAAAATTCACTATTTCTTATAAAAGTTGTCACGCTTTTATAAAAGTAATGATAAATTTATATTTCAAAAGGCTGATGTGTTTTGACTTGAACCACCTCTTACTATACATTTATATTTCAAAATCAATTAGAAAATATTCCATGTAAAGAACAATTATTAACTACTTCGATGCTAAATTGTTTGTCTATTAAACATCCATCTTGAACACTAGGGTAAATAGAGTAAATATATTTGTTGGATCGTGATGTGTTAGCGAAGAGTTAGGGAAAAGACATTAAATTATTCCCAAGATAGTAGAAGTAAACACAATCACAAGTAATAAAAAACAATAAAGAGCACAGTTCCTTTATAAAGGAACCCCACTACAACCAACTAGTTGTGTTGGTAAACCTCTATAACCAACTAGTTGTGTGGGTAAATCTCTACCTCGCTTGGAGGATTTTGAACGACCTACTTGTTTTATTGATTGTTCCGTAGTTACAAAAGGCAAGACTCACACTTCTTTGTCTTAGCAGTCATCAAACTCTAGTAACACTAGACTTGTACATGGGCGGGTTCGGGCCGGGCAAAATTTTTTTTTGTCCACAGGCCCGGCCCGGTTATTCGGGCCTATTTTTTTGTCCATACCCGCCCATAAACACGGGCCGGACCGTCCACGGGCCCACACGGGCTTGGACATGAATTGAAGTAAATGAATAAAAAAAATTATATTAATGATAACCTAGGCAAAATTTCATTTGCTAAACCTTTAAATGTAACTAGATAACCTAAAAATTGTAACTAGATATAATTTGCAAGTATTTATATGTAGAAATAATTAATGATATAATATATTAATATTATTATAAAATATAAATTATATATATAATATATATACGGGTCGGGCCGGGCCGGGTATACGGGCTTTTTTCGTTGTCCAAGCCTGGTCCCATATTTTACGGGCCGGGCCGGGCCTTTCGGGCTAACTCCCATTTCCAAGCCCGTGGTTTAAGCTGGTCGGGCGGGCCGGCCCGGACTTGTATAGGTCTAAGTAACACTAATGAGTCTTCTCAACCTATTTCCTAAGCGAACAACTCAACTAAAGACAAATAAATCAAACCTTACACCTGAACTTTACTATCACAATTCCCTTACTCTTAGGAATCTTGAATTCGCCGTCGCCGAGATCAGACACTCGTCGTCGGAGACTTCTCTTAATTGCTTCAATCTTCTTTCTTGGTTTTTGCTTGAGGGGCTTTGAGAGTTCTTGGAGAAGTGCATCTTCAGTGCACTACTCATTGGCTTATATACTCTTTTGAGATTGGACTGAATTCTTCATTTTCATTGATGTCCAAAATGTCCGTATCTTGCAAGCCAAGTATGTCCTTTTTTTCACATGTGACTTCATTTGAAATTGGTCAACTTTGCATATTAATCGGACCATTGGATCATTCGGATCAGTTTGTTACTTAGACTGTACCTCTGCTTAGTCTGAGACAGAATCTCGTTTTTTGCGTTGCACGGTCTATCGTCACATGTGATGGGAATCTCTCTCTTATGAGTTCCGTTGTAGGAACTGCTTTCCTTCATCTATTGCATCGTTATGTGCTCTAGAGCTCCATTAAGAAATGTCTTGTTTATTATGAAGTTCCCTACTAGTACTTGATCATAAAACGTTAATTCTCATATGATTTTTGTCATTATCAAAATTGGAGAATGTTTTGTTGTTTCGATGATGTGTAATATAGTTTCCAACACCATCGACCCAACAATATTTATACTAATAATGTATTTTTTGTAAATTTAGCCTGCTATATCTAGAAATTTTTGAAATGGAGTTGCATACTATTTGGCTTATGCTTTATAGTAAAAAAATTTATCCGCCACGATCACAATGGCTTACATTATTGAATAATTTTAAATAAAAATAATCTCAAAACTATACATTAATGCAGTTTCGATCTTTGTATTTTCAGTATTTTTCAAGATTTAAAAAAAAAACATGTTTAGAAATACTTTCCTTTTCTGATTTGCTGTTTCAAGCTGACGAGTGAGACGACTTATACATGTAATGTATATTGAAACAATTTCAAAATAGCTCCAAATGATTTAAACATTGAAACAGACACCACCGGCCGGCCCACCGACAAGCACAATTAATTTGCCTGCCATGGAAATATGGAATTTACTATATATGTTGATTGTTGAATATTTGAATCATTGATCAAAAGAAGATACAAATAGATTTGCTACGCCATTTCATATACAATTAACTCATATAAGTATATAACAAAGCAATGGAAAAGGAGTTGAAGATAAAAACATGTTTATCTAAGGAAGAAGAAGAAGAAGCATTAGGAGATCTTCCTGTGAGTCCTACTGGGCAATACCTTAATAGCTCGGTGTTGTCACTCACCATTCTCGCCGTCTTGGAAACAGAAGAACCTTTCGATGACTCGCAAGCCATTCCACTTCTTCGCTCCGTCTTCCTCCCCATTAATCCGCGATTTTCCTCAATTATGGTTAGTTCAACCTCATCTTTGTCTTCATTTTATTTGTATATTTTGTTAACAATTTAACATTTGGACTTACATTTATTAACAAACTAAAATAAAGTATGAGAAATTTATGAATTTTTTTTTTTTTATCTAGATCGATGACTTAAGATCAGAAAGTAGTGCAAGAGAGCTCTAGTCGAATGAAAAATAGCTAAATCTAATAGGTGAGTTTCGAGTAGGACTTTTAGGATACACAGTGTGTTTTTGGGTTGCATTTAAATCCGTAAAATATGTAAACATATCTCTATTTCCCTTTTTATTCAACAAGTTTGCTCTAATCGCAACACATATGTCATGTGAATAGGCCGAGCTTGTGTTTATACGTTGTTACTCTAGATGACTTAAAATACGAAGATAACGAAAACGGGTGAAAAAATGACTCAAAATAATTTCAAGTATCAACTTTCACCCAAAAATAATCCGAAGTTTGAAAACCACCACCATCGATACGAACTATCGCAATATTAACTAAGAACGATTTGAACTCATTTTCCGACGACTTTTCTGGATGAATCAATGATGTAGCGATCGAAAATCTAACATAACAACTTAATATTATACGTTTGTATAAAATTTATCTGATCACCACATCATTGATTCCTCCGGAAAACTCGTCGAAAAATGTGTTCGGATCGTTTTTGGTTAATATTGCAATAGTTTGTATCGCTGGTGGTGATTTTCAAATTTCGGATTATTTTTGGTTGAAAATTGATACTTGGGATTATTTAGAGTCATTTTTCCAAAACGGGTTTATACTTTGCCAATTTAAAATATAATAGTTTATTTTCATAGTATGAGTTTATTTAAATTAAAACATCTTTTGTACTATATATTATAAGAGTTAACCTAAAACGTTAAATGAATGAACTTTTCCTGGTTCGTAGTGCACTTTTTGTACAAAAGTGCATTGTAAAATACAAAAAGTGCAATCTGAAAAAACGCATTACAAAAAGTACAAAAAGTGCATTGTAAAATCGAAAACTGCAAATCCGAAAAAGTGCACTCTAAAATAGAAAAAAAGTGCACTATGAATTAGAAAAAGTGCATTCATTTCGGAATAGAGTTCGTTTAATTTCAGAATAAGAGTTTATTTCATTTGAACCAAACTCTATATTATAATAGCTTAGATTGTGCCATTGTATGTAATTTATCGCAACAAAAAGACATGACATCTTATTGTGTAAAACAGTAGTTATCATAACCTTGAAACATACTTGTACAGGTGAACGGCTACAATGGCAAGAAACTATGGAAAAGAGTGGAAGTAAATCTCGAAGATCATATCATCATTCCAACCTTCCCACCCAACTCACATCCAGAACTTTATGACGCTCATTTCGACGATTATCTCACAAAAATAGCAATGGATCCATTGCCTCAAAACAGGCCTTTGTGGGAAATTCATATTGTCAAGTATCCGACAAGCAAAGGGGCAGGGCATATCATCTTCAAGTTTCATCATGCCTTAGGAGACGGGTACTCTCTAATGGGCGCGCTCCTCTCATGCTTGCAACGATCCGATGATCCCTCCCTTCCGTTAACATTTCCGGTGTTTCGGATCAAAGAAAACACAAGTGGATACCTAAGAAGGATGGTGACGAGTGTGCCGAAGGCTATATATGTAGCCTATAATACTTTATGTGACTATGGATGGAGCATCCTCAAAAGTAGTGTGCTTGAAGATGATATAACACCAATAAGGTCGGGAAATGAGGGTTTGGAGTATAAACCTATGCAAATATCTACGTTGGAGTTCTCTCTTGTCAAAATCAAACAGATGAAATCTGAGCTTGGGGTGGTAAGATGAGCATTTTTTCTTACAAATATTTTACACTTATATGCAACATTGTTCACCTGTTTCTATTATATATACATATATAATTTTAAATGATAGAATTAGTTAAGTTTCTTTTACATTTTAATATAACGGTTTAAAAGCTATCATTCTGGAAATTGAATGACAACTCAATCAAGAAGAGACGATCATCGACCAGCCACAAAGCTTCTTGGTAGTCCAAGATGAGATTGGGCAAGATTCATCGAATGCGGTCATATATGAGTTTGGTAATGGGGCGAAAGTCGGAGATAAGATTGGGATTTGGGATTTTTGGAATGAGGTGGATGATAGTATATATGGTTGGTTTGGCGGAGGAGACGATCGTTCCGGAAGAAGTCTTGGGGTCACGCGGGACGTCCTTCCCGACAAAGCCCCAAGCCTTACGAAAGAAGAAGGAATTATAACCATCCGGGCCCGATGTTTTATTTGGATCAATATTGAGGAGGGGTTTTTTAATGCCGGAGTCGGTGAAGGGGTGAAGGAGCCATCCACAATGTTGTTTATGAGGGCATCTTCCTTGGAGTGGAGAGGGGGGTTGAGGAGAGAGCCTCCTTTTTGCATTTCAAACATGCAGAGAGCATTTTAGTTAGCTCGGACAAGCTCGATGACTATTGCACGCTTGCTAGCATGGTTGAGCCCCCGAGTGTTCCAACAACCCATTCAGATGTTACACATTAAAAGATGTTGGAGTGGGGGAGGAGCTCCTTGAGCGGCTATGGAGAATTCTAGGGGAGGTGTAAGCTGATGGAGGGGAGGAGTTAGAGCGCAGACACGCTTGTTGACAATGACACACCCCTTTGGAAAGGGGGTGTTTGAGTTTGAGGAGCTTTGAGGGATGGGGAAACAATGGTGCAAATCGGGGGAGGGGTTTTGATCCGAGGTCAGAGGATGGGAGGAGGAGTCAGCCCAATGGGATAGAACAAGGGTAAGCTCATGTGTTAGGGGGACATGGATTGTATTCGGGTTTTGCAACAAAGGTAGGGGTTGGGAGTCGTTTCAGGTGAGAGTTGCAGCAGGGGTGGTAGAGGAGATTTGGGGTGCTAGTGTTGGGAGGAGGTATGGAAGAGTAAATGGAGGTGCTAAGCATTATTGAAGTTGTTGTTTGGGGCCTTTGGGACCTTGGCTAGAAGCAAATCCTTGGACATTCATTGGCTTTGTGGCCAAAGACCCCTTGCATTTCGAGCAGTGGCATGGGAGCCACTTATGAACAAGGCTTTGAGAAATGGTCTCATCTTTAGATCGAATGACAACATCACGACGAAGTTCCGAGTTAGTCGCGACATCAACAAGGATTCAAGCATAGAAGGCTCGGTCTTCGTATGCGGTTGCCTTATTCTCCGTTTGGATTGGAGGATCCAATCCCATTGAGCATCAAATCAGACCAAAATTTGACATCAAGATTGGGTAAAGTGACCCAAATTAGTATGGTGTTGAGACAGCTGAGATCAAAGGTCATTCCCATGCTGCTACGCTTGAGGATGAGGGGTTTCAGGCCTGGGAGGAACTAGGGTCCTTTTCTAGAATGGTCAATAGATCTTGTTCGTTCGAGAAGAGAAAAATGAACAAGCCCTTATCATTAAGTGTGATTTTTTGGAAGAATAATGCATGTCTAGTTGGTGGAGACATAGCGCTCTATTGCCTGAAAAGCAAATTGTTCACGGGGCACCCACGAGAGAGAGGTTCCACTTCTGGACCTGTTCATCAACATCATCTTCTTCAAATTGGATTTCACCATTTTCAAAGCCCTCATAAAATTGGAGGGCCAAGTTTGATTTTTGTCTGGGAAAACCGCCAACAACCTCCGAGTACGAAGGAGGGAGATCCCAAGGGGAACAATAGGAGGCAAAATCAAGGTGGAGGTGTGAGGACATCCGGGGGCTGGGTTCAAGTCGGAGGTGAAGAGGTAGAGTTGGTGGTTACTTCTATAGGGTCGGCAACAAGGCCACTAGGAGGCGGGTGGGAGGGTTGTGGAGTCGAGGAAAACAGATCGAAGGTAATTGAAGAGTTATTTTGAGTAGAAGTCAAAGAGGGGTCAAAGGGAACAGATCTTGGGGAAAGGGGGCAGAAGGAAGAGGTAGGTGGAAAGGAAAAGTGAAAAGATCCAAGCTTTCACTGTTGGCATTAATGACGGGTGAAAAAGAAGTAGAGGGTTTAAGGAATTTGGAGTTATTGGTTTGGATAAAGTCGCCTGGGATAGAAGCGATAGGGTTTTCGGAATCACTATGGCAGAACGGGGAGGAGTTGGAGAAGGAAGGAGAAGAAACGGAGTTATCAAGAGTAAGGAAGGAGATTTTCTTCAATCATTGTTGTTTCTTGCCCATGTGATCGCCAATGGTGGACAGTCGACCACACAATCTTTCTTTCTTTCGGAGAGACGCACGTGAGGCGCGTTCTCCCACTTTGTTATTTTCGGGCTACTCATTAGTACTTAATGTCCAATAGTGTTGATGCTATCATCCATGTTAAGTATCCTCACACTTATATGCATTATTTTCACACATTTATTATAGACACTTTGTGTGTTTTAGAATTTTCAAGATAATGTATTATTTTTTATATCAAATTATAATAAATCTTGAATGTAATATATTCTTGCATTATCCATAAAAAATCCAAGAAAATTATTAGTCTGAAAAGGAGTCAAACCTATGTTTGTAATCTTCTAACTATTCAATGCATATTCTAGAGTAAATTATTAGGAGTATATATATATATACATATATATATATATATAAGTTCAAGTAAAATCATTATTATGGTACAACATTGCAGACCAATATGTATTTATGATATTGAGCCCTCTTGCGATCCTTTACCTTTTCCCCTAATTTAACATGGGTAAGTACATCCCTCATTCTCTTCTAATCATTTCACTTATCTCCTTTTCTAGATCTACAAATAAATTTTGTTCACAATGTATTGTTACACATAAATGGGCTACATTCATTTCCTTCTGTTTACGTTTCCATGGTTGGAAACTAAACATGTCCTTATTTGTTTTATTAACTTTTTATCTTGCATGTTACGCATGCAGACAATAAACGACATAGTCGCAAGCATAATCCACCATGGTGTGCGACTTTACATGCGAGGAAGGATTGACAACTGGGCAAGTTCACACTCGACATCCTTGGTGTTGATGAATACTAGAAATATTGGTGGCTACGAGTCAGTATCCGAGATGTTGAGGGTTGATGACAATAGCAAAACGACATTGTGGGGAAACCAATTTGCGTTCCTACATACATCAATACCAGAATTTTCTGACAATGATGAATTCTTGGATCCGCTCAAGTTTGTATATGAAGCAAAGAGAATCATCCAAAAAAAGAAAAGTTCATTAGGGTTCAAACTCACTGCTCAAACGTTGGAAATTATGAGGAAGTGTGTTGGTCCTAAGGTACGTACCTATATTTTATCCATCATGTCTATTAGGATATAAAATATAAAAAGTATAAATACGAAAAATTTCAATATAATCTATGTATATAAGACACAAGGAATAAGGTCATCAGGTTAAGTAACCTAGGATTTTGTCACATGGAATTTTATATTTTTAACAATTTACAAATGTTGATATTATTTTTCAAGATAAGATAAATTAATTCAGATTGAAAAGATTCTATTTAAATTCAAATAAACTATAGGAACATTAATATTAATGCCAAATATTTCTTATCATGATTTATTTAAGTTATTTTTTACCACATCATAAGCTATGTGTCTATAATAACAATAGTCAAATAAGTTTTTGCATTTTACATGTGTTGGATCGTGAACGAGTTAGCAAGAGCTTGGGAACTGGCTGTTAAGCTGTTCCCAAGGCAGCGGAAGGAATAATATCGCAAATAATTAAAACGCTAAAGAACACAGTTCCTTATAGAGGAACCCCACTACAACCAACTAGTTGTATGGGTAAACCTCTACCTCCGCTTGGAGGATTTTGAATGACTTACTTATATTATTGATTTGTTCCTTAGTTACAAACATCCAGATTCAAACTTCTCTGTTCCTACGAGTTCTACCTAACTCTAGCAACACTAATGAATCTTCTCAACTGAGTTCCTACGCGAACAACAATCACTAAATAAGTAACTCAAACCTTACACCGAATCGTGGTTCCCTTGCTCCTGGGAACTCGGCTTCACCGTCGTCGAGATCAGACACTCGCCGCCGGGGACTTCTCTTCTTCTTTCTTTTTCTCTGTTGTGGGTATTTGTGAGTTCTGGGAGAAGTGCTCAATCCGAGCGCTATTCATTTGGCTTTATACTCGAGTGAACTTGGGCTTCAATCGCATCTTTCATTTGTGTCCGAAATGCCCTTTTCTTGATGCCCAAGTTGTACTTTCTTCACATGTGACTTCAATTTGAACTGGGTCAACTTCTTGAGATGATCGGACCGTTGGATCAATCGTGACAGTCTGCTCCTCAGACTGTGCCTTCATCCTGTCCAAGACAGGATCCCGTGATATGCGCTGATCGGTCCTTGTCCTCACATGTGAGTTCCCATGTCGTGGGAACTGTCCTCTTCTGAGTTCCTTTGAGAGAAACTCTTCATCGTGTAAGCCTGTGTTCTCTGGTCATTCCTGGGAGTTCTCATTTCATGGGAACTTTCCTCTTCAGAGTTCCCTTGATGGGAACTCTTCATTGTGTGCTCCTTTGATCTTTGGTCATTCGTGGAAGTTCTTTTCTCAACCCGTGTTCCTTAGAAATACTTGATCGAAGCACATTAGTTCCCTTATAGCGTTTGTCATTATCAAAACTCGGAGAACTGTATCGTTGTTCCGATGTTTAGAACCAGAGGTCCCAACATCGTTCCAACAATTTTCCCCTTTTTGATGATGACAAACCTATCACAAAAAAATCAGCAAGTATTTTAAAGCATGATATGCAAATGAGTTCCTACGCGTATTCCTAGGGAGCCACTTCTTGTGAAGCACTGAGTTCGTACTTAGCTTTTTATGCAATTGTTCCCCCTTAGCTATAGCGTATTCTATGATATCTCTTCAACTTAACTCATCTCGCATTTTTTGTCTTTCCCTCTTTTGACATCATCGAAAACAAGTAAACACATAGATAAGGAAGGAAAGGAACACACAATCATACTAAAAACCATTCATTACTTAAGCAAAAAATGTACATAGGAAGACAAGAGACAATATTTGTGGGAACATTGAGGCTAGGAAAAAGAAGGGAAAGATCATGGGCTTGGTGGGAACAGGGCATCACAAAGCCGGGTCAAGACTTGTACAAGCTTTTCCTGGCCTTTAGCAATTTGTTCTTGGTCCCTTGCCATCTTTTCTTGTTCCCTGGCTATCCTGTCGAGAGTGTTGGCAATGTGCACCAACACTGGAGTGTTCCCATCCTGAGTGCCTTCACCAGATGGCAGCCTTTCTTGTTCCTCCACTGGCTCAGAGTGCCGCATTTTGTGGACCACAGAGATGTCCAGTTCCCTACCTATGGTGACCTCTTCCTTGGATGTGTCGTAGAGGCCCTCTCTTAGCAAGAGTTTCTTGATGAGGCCAGCATAAGGGAGGGAGTGGGATTTGGAAGCCATACACTTCTCCATGTGCCCCAAAATTATGCGAGGAAGATTTATGGGATTTTTATGGAGGAAGTGGTAGAGGATAATGGCATCAGGGATGTTGATTACAAGGCGCTTCTCCTGGCGAGGGATCACCATGTTGATGATGAATTGATGAGCCAACTTGGCTATGAGGGATAGGTGATGAGTAGAGGTGCCAGTGGTGGGAACACGGCCCTCGTAGATCGTGTTGTAAATCTCCTCACTGTTGAAGTCGCCCCAGCTCTTGGTGGGCAGTTCCTGGAGGCCCTGGACAGGGACCTGTAGTTGAAGGCGGATTGTGGAGGTTGTGAAGATGAAGTCGTCGCCTTCGAGGGAGAGAGTTCCCTTGGTGTCGTTGTCATGGACCACAAAATGGTTGTAGAATCGGCGCACCTGAGAGGGATCAATACTCACGGCCTCACTACACATGTGGTCCCATCCTTGGGCTTTGATCAAGTCCCATAGTTGCCCTAGCCCTTCATCGACGAGCTGTCTTTCAGAGAGGATGAGTGGGGGAAGGAGCTTGCGATTCTCAGAGATATGGATTTTCTTGGGCACAGTTCCTTTCCCTTTCTTCTTGGAGTTCCCCCTAGAGACCGTAGTCTTTCCTTTTTGCTGAGGGGGGTCAGCCGCTTCGATCAGCAGTGGGAGGGTCCTTTCCTCTAGGACCTGTGCCGACACCACCATTTGTTGTTCAGGAGCAGGGATGCGGGCAAGCTCTTTGTAAGTGGGGGCCTCTTCTTCCTCTTCAGCGTCATCACTGGAGGTCCCTTCATCATTGGAGGAGGTCAGCCATGTTTCCTCCTCGTCGTCTTCCTGACGACGACTGCTTGTCTCAGCACCGTCAGTTGGTGCTGGGTTCCCTTTATCGGGGAGCTTGTCCCCTTGGGTCTCGGAAGGCCCATTGAGTGCGCCTTTGAATTCTTCCTCCAGGGCCTTGAGTTGGGCTTCCTCTTCAGCAGTTCCCATCACGATGGGTGCATTGGCCTTCTGGCGAACAAGGACTCCGATGGGGAGATTATCCTCGTCGGAGTCGAGGTCTATGGTTTTCTAGGCCGAAGAAGGTGGGGAAGGGAGTTTTAGTGTGGTGGGAGAAGAGGGAGGTAGAGGAGAATTTTGTGGAGTTGGGACTTTGGGAGTGGAAGGAGGAGGAGTAGGAGTGGGAGCCTTGGGACTTGAGGTCCAAGAGGCAGATTTTGAAGTGATGGGGGATGTGGGAATGGGTGAGGTGGATAGGGGATCTCTGGGGGAGGAAGAGGATGGAGGAGGGTTAGTAGTTCCCTCAACCATGGGAACAGGGGAGGAAGAGATTATCGTGGAGTCCCTGGGACTTGAGGTCTCAGAGATTGATTGGGGACGAGGGAGAAAGAGCTTCTCGACCTCGGATGGGTGAACGACGGCATAGGCGTCGGGTTTGGACAGATTAAGGACCTCCTCCATGTTGAGGATGGATTTTTTCTTTGGAATGGGAAGAGATGGGGATGAAAAAGTGGAGATTTGTGAGTGTTTGCGTTTGGAGTTGTGTTTGGATTTTGAGGAGTGGTGTTTGGATTTGGAGGGATCTTTGGAAGAGTGTTTGTGTTTGGATTGTTTGGGTTTTTCGTATTTGGAAGGGGGTTCGGATCCGAAACTGTTGACGATGCGAATCTCGGAGGAAGAGGGAGGTGGAAGAGTGGAGGTCGGCGATGTTGGAGGTTGCGCCGCCGAGGGAGGAGGAAGAAAGGGACTTACATAATTGTAAAGTCCCTCGATGAGAACATCGCGAAGAGCTTCATTTTGCTCCTTCTCGACGTCCGCCATCATGGTGAGGAAAAGGGCTTTAGGGTTGTTTTGAATCCATGCCTTCATCTCAGCATAAGAATGGGCTGGAGCCATTGTGAATTTTCTGGGGAAGGAAAGAAGTTTGGAGCTTTTCTCGAAAGAGGGGGTGAGAGGGATGCGGAGAAGATGATTTGCAGAGGGTCAGAAATGAAGAAGTGCCCAGAAATAGCAAATGGTGTTTTATGTGAGGAAGGGAGACGAGGGTAAAAAGGGAAGTTGAGAAAGGCCTCGATAACCGTTGGCCAATAAGAGCGGAGAGCCGTTTCAACTTCTCGAGCACGCCTCTGACACGCGTCGTTTTCTTCCAAGGGAAGTCTTTTGATTTTTTGAATGCTTGGCCCAAAACGCTTCAGAGTCTGACACAATTTCCCATTTCCCTAGTGACGGTTCATCTTTTCAGATCCAGTGTTCCCTTGCTTGTTAGCACCAGTTCCCATGATCTCTAGAAAGGTCATATTGAGTGGAGAGGTTAGGGGAACTCACACTCAATTTTCTTTGTGAGGCTGAGGAACTCAAAAGAGAACCAGACAATTGCAACTCGATTTTGGGATAAAGAGTTTGGCTCATGAGAAACGTTTGTCTGATCCTTAGCTTAGGGTAGGTTTTATGATCAACCGTCATAGTGGCTTGTAGAGAGGGTTAAAGGTAACTCTGGTTGATCATTTTGGGCTAAAAGAGATAATGTTCCTCTATACACATCAAGCTCTAGACTAGTAATATGGCAAAATGAAAGCACTGAGTCCTACAGTTCCCTATCATGCATTTCTAGTTAGACTAATCAAGCATTGAGGGAGAGACAAACAGGGACTCGTTTAGTTTAGAGTTATCATCCCTAGAAGCATTCGAAAACGCTGGTAGGGACGTCTGTCTAAAGCTTTGGTGAGAATGTCCGCAATTTGCTCTTCCGTTCTACAGTGTTGCATAGAGATGTTCCCATTTTCAACATTGTCACATAGAAAATGATGCCTAATGTCTATGTGCTTAGTCCTAGAATGATGCACAGGATTTTTGGAAATGTTAATGGCACTAGTATTATCACAGAGTATAGGAACTGGGCCAAATGACATACCGTAATCCTGAAGTTGGGACTTGAGCCATAGTACTTGGGAACAGCATGATGCGGCATCCACGTATTCTGCTTCAGCTGTGGAGAGTGCCACTGAATTTTGCTTCTTGGATCCCCATGAGACTAAGCATGACCCAAGGAACTGGGCCATTCCTGATGTGCTCTTTCTATCAACTAGGTGCCCAGCAAAATCTACATCTGTATAAGCAATGAGCTCAAGGGAACTGTTCCTTGGATACCAGAGGCACAAGTTGTCGTTCCCTTTGAGGTACTTGAAAATCCTCTTCACCTCTTTCAGGTGTGATTCTTTGGGATTAGCTTGAAAACGTGCACATAAGCACACTGAGAACATAATATTAGGCCTACTAGCAGTTAACTATAGGAGAGAGCCAATCATACCTCTAAAGTTTCTTTGATCGACACTTACCCCTGTTTCATCAGCATTGAGCCTGGAATTTGGGGAGATGGGAGTGTCGATGGGCCTTGAGTGGTCCATCCCATACTTAACTAGCATTTCTCTGATGTATTTCTGTTGATGAATCCTTGTTCCCTCCTTTGTTTGAGATATCTGGAGTCCTAGGAAGAACGTGAGTTCCCCTATGAGACTCATCTCAAACTCACTACTCATGAGGTCCTTAAACTTCTCTACAAGAGTTTCGTTAGTTGCTCCAAAAACAATGTCATCAACATAAACTTGAACAATCAAGATATCCTTAGACTCTTTCTTAAGGAAAAGAGTTTTGTCTATGGAACCTCGAAGGTATCCATGAGACAGAAGGAACTGAGCAAACCTGTCATACCATGCTCGAGAAGCTTGTTTGAGTCCGTAGAGGGCCCTCTCCAGGAAGTAGACGTGGTTGGGTAGCTTCTCATCTTCGAATCCTGGGGGTTGAGCTACGTATACTTCTTCCTTGAGGTGCCCATTGAGAAATGCCGTCTTCACATCCATCTGGTATAGCTTGAATCCTTTGTGGGCTGCATAGGCTATGAGAAGGCGGATGGCCTCGATCCTTGCAACTGGTGCGAAGGTCTCGTCATAGTCGATTCCTTCTTCTTGTCTATAGCCTTGAGCAACCAGACGAGCCTTGTTCCTAGCTATGGCCCCAGTATCATCTAGCTTGTTCCGAAAGACCCATCGAGTTCCTATGATGTTCTTGTTTTTGGGCCTAGGAACTAGCTTCCACACCTTGTTCCTCTCAAATTGGTGTAGTTCTTCTTGCATAGCTTGGATCCAGTCTGGGTCCTTTAGAGCTTCTTTGATGCTTTTTGGTTCCACCATTGAAACAAAGGCATTAAAAGCACAAAAATTATTGAGAGAAGAGCGAGTTAGAACACCTTTTTCATATGGAGTGATGATGTTGTCGATGGGGTGATCTCTCTTTTGGTGGTAGTTTCTTGTTAGAATGTGTGAGACGTCAACCTGTTCCCTTGACTCTTCTCCATCTGTGTCTTGAGTCTCCTCTTCCTCAGGAGAACAGTTATGTTCAGCTTCTTCGCTGGGACTTTCGTCAGGATTCTCTTCGGAGTTCCCTCGTTGTTCCCCCTGAACACTAGATTCTTGTGCATTTTCATTTTAGGGAACAAGAGAATTGGAGGCATCTTGTGGTTCTTCTGTTGAAGAGGGAACTTCAAAGGAGCTTTGATCTGTGGAGTTTTGATCTCCTTCGTTGTTCCTTGATTGTGGGGCATTGTTCCCACTTGGATAGTCTTCATCTTTCTTTCTTGGTTCATCCTCGTCGTCGTCTTCTTCTTGTCTAACCAGCTTGAACAGAGTTCCCTTTCCTTGAACCTCTGTTCCCATCTTTAAAGATTTCTTGTCGAAGATGACGTGGATGCTTTCCTCTATCTTCTTGGTCCTCTTGTTATAGACCCTGTACGCCTTGCTATGGGAAGAGTATCCCAAGAATATCCCTTCATCGCTCCGGGGATCAAATTTGCCAAGGTTGTCTTTCCCATTGTTGTGGACGAAGCATTTGCATCCGAAGGTCCTTAGATGAGCGATATTTGGCTTTCTCCCTTTGATGAGCTCATAGGATGTCTTCTTGATCAAGGGTCTGATCATGGCTCGATTCAAGATATAAGTAGCTGTGGAGATAGCTTCAGCCCAAAAGTACTCTGGAACTCCACTTTCAAACAACATAGTTCTAGCCATGTCTTCCAAGGTCTTGTTCTTCCTTTCGACAACTCCGTTTTGCTGAGGAGTGCGAGGGGCCGAGAAGTTATGAGAGATCCCATGTTTGTCACAGTATCTTAGGAACTGTGAGTTTTCAAACTCTGTTCCATAATCAGATCTGAGAGCCTTGAGTTTGAGTCCCATGCTGACCTCTATTCTTGTGATTAGGACTTCGAATTCCTTGAAGGTATCTGATTTTGATCTCAAGAATAGCACCCATGTGAATCGTGAAAAGTCATCGATTAAAACATACATGTACCTCTTTCCTCCATAGCTTTCGGTGTGCATGGGACCGCAAAGATCCATATGAATTAGCTCTAAGGGCCTGGTCGTGCTCACCATCCTTTTGGGCTTGAAGGAGGTCCTTGTTTTCTTTCCTCGAACACAGGCTTCACACATCTTGACTCCATCAAGGTTGATTCGTGGGAGACCGACGACGAGATCTTGTAGATAGAGCTTCAAGATTTGGTTCATACCTGCGTGTCCTAACCTTCGGTGCCAAAGTTCCGTTTCATCAAGGGAACTTGCCAAGCACAGTTTCCTTGGTGGCTCAAATTCTGTATCCACCACATAAATGTTGTTGGACCTTCTTCCCTTTAGGATAATTTTGTTGGTCTTCTTGTTGATCACCAGACACTCTTTTGAATCAAAGGTGACAATGTTGTTCCCTTGATCACATATTTGAGACAAACTTAAGAGATTGAAACCCAGATCTTTCACCAGGTTAACGTTGCTGATCTTGATTGATTTGTTGAGTAGCACTTCCCCTGTTCCTATAATCTCCCCTTTGTTTTTGTTTCCGAAGGACACATGACCTCCTTCGGCCTTCGTGTGGAGTGAGGTGAGGTTTTCTTTATTTCCGGTCATATGATTTGAACATCCACTGTCGATGACCCATGTGGTGTTCCCCCTCACTGCCACCTGCAAGAAAAGTTAGTTTTTGATGACCCAGGCAAGATGACTCTTGCCTGGTTCCTTACAAGGAAAGATATTCTCGAACAACATGTAATCAGAAATATTTACGTCACAAGGATCCCTAGAGTTAAGGACAGAGTTCCTATGTGTGTTTCTACGGGTGGGAACTCTAACAGGGTTTGATCTGTGATTGTGCCTTTTCCAGTATTCGTTGTTCTTTTGAGTTTGGGCCCTAGCTTTGGGACAGCTTTCCTTATAGTGCACATGAGCACCACAGTTCCAGCAGGTCTTGTAGTATTCTCCTAGGTAGTACTTAGGATGTGGTCTCTGTATCCTGTTCCTATCCATAGTTTCTTTGTTAACCATTCTAGACCCGTTCCCTTTGGCTATCTGGACATATAGCTTGTGTCCAGTGTTCCCAGTGTAGTATTCTACTTCTCCATTCACTCCACTTTCCAGAACACGTATTTTTTCTTCTAAGTGAGCATTTTTCCTTTTCTCACACTGAAGTTCTAAGGCCCTACATTCATTAATCTCTTGTTCACTCAAGGGGGACTTCCCTTTATTAGGGCTCTCTGACTCATACCCTATGCCGTGTTTGGCTGGCACAAATTTGGTCTGGGAACAAGAGGCTTTAGGGCTTTCAACCTTTTCACTTAGTTTTTGCAGAAAGATATTCTTGTCACTTTCTAGGGTCCTAATTTCATCCTCTAACTCTACAATGTGGGACACATAAGATTGAACCTTGTCCAATAGGGGCACACAGGTGGGACATGGCTCAAGACCAACTAACTCAGCATTAGTTTGTTCTGACTTTTCTAGCTTCCTTTGCAATTTAATGTTATCTTTGACAAGACTTGTGAGAATTTTAAGCAGTTCAGGTTTCTCATAATTTGACAAGGAAGCAAGAACGGATTCGGGGGTTACCTCACTGGGTTGTTCCCCAGTGGTTTCTCCTAAGGCCATGGCGCACATGTCAGGTTGAGCCCATGATTCAGGCTCTTCGTCTTCATCGTCACTCCATGTGGCTATGTAGACCTTTTTCCCTTTTCCTCGGTTGTCCGTTTCCTGAGGGCACTCCTTGGCAAAGTGTCCCTTCTTGTAACACTTGTAGCACGTTACATCCGAGAGGTCCTTTTCAGCAGATTTTCTTTGGGAACTCTGTCCTTTTCCCGAGTTCCCATAATTCTTCTTGAACTTCCCTTTGTAGAAAGATCGAAGAGCTTTTGTTACAAGGACTAGCTCTTCATCCTCATCTTCTTCAGATTCTTCATGTTGCTCTTGTACTGCCTTGATCACCTTTTCAAGTTTGAGAGCTATCCCCTGATGTGCTCGCTTTTGCTCCCTGTCATCTATCTTTCTCTTCTCATATCCCACCAGTTTTCCAAAAACCTGGTGGAGCATAAGAGCTCTGTTTTCGGGATTCTCTTTGAACATCGTTCTTTCATTTGTCCATTCTCCAGTCAACCCATTGAAGAGTTGCTGAACATTCATTTTGTCGGTGACTTCCTCTTTAGTGATCTCAAGGCCAGTCATCTTGGTGCAAATTCCCTCAAAACGGGATTGGTAGCTATCAACAGATTCTCCTATCTCCATCTGGAAGGTGAAGAACTCCCTCCTTGCGTTCATCTGAAGATCTTCTCGGAGGTTTGAGTTCCCAATGTGCATTTGCTAAATGGCTTCCCACACTTCCTTTGCCGTGTCTAGGTTTACCACTCTGTCGCAGTCTTGCACCGACATGGCATTCTTGAGGTATTGGATGGCTTTGAAGTTGGCCTCCATGCACTTGTACTCATTAGGTCCCCATTTTGAAAGGTCATTCTCAATCGATGGATCAATTTTGAAGTTCCCTTTCTCAATGACGCACCAAGCTTAGTAGTCCTGGCTGCGCATCCAGTTCTTCATGTCACGTTGCGAGACTTCGAATCTACCAGTGATGAGCCTTGGTGGCTTGCTATTGTTGTGACCGACTTGGGTGAGTTCGTGAGCCATGTTTGAAACCTGCGATGCTAACACAAATCTAGAACAGCCTGCTCTGATACCAATTGTTGGATCGTGAACGAGTTAGCAAGAGCTTGGGAACTGGCTGTTAAGCTGTTCCCAAGGCAGCGGAAGGAATAATATCGCAAGTAATTAAAACGCTAAAGAACACAGTTCCTTATAGAGGAACCCCACTACAACCAACTAGTTGTATGGGTAAACCTCTACCTCCGCTTGGAGGATTTTGAATGACTTACTTATATTATTGATTTGTTCCTTAGTTACAAACAACCAGATTCAAACTTCTCTGTTCCTACGAGTTCTACCTAACTCTAGCAACACTAATGAATCTTCTCAACTGAGTTCCTAAGCGAACAACAATCACTAAATAAGTAACTCAAACCTTACACCGAATCGTGGTTCCCTTGCTCCTGGGAACTCGGCTTCACCGTCGTCGAGATCAGACACTCGCCGGGGACTTCTCTTCTTCTTTCTTTTTCTCTGTTGTGGGTATTTGTGAGTTCTGGGAGAAGTGCTCAATCCGAGCGCTATTCATTTGGCTTTATACTCGAGTGAACTTGGGCTTCAATCGCATCTTTCATTTGTGTCCGAAATGCCCTTTGCTTGATGCCCAAGTTGTACTTTCTTCACATGTGACTTCAATTTGAACTGGGTCAACTTCTTGAGATGATCGGACCGTTGGATCAATCGTGACAGTCTGCTCCTCAGACTGTGCCTTCATCTTGTCCAAGACAGGATCCCGTGATATGCGCTGATCGGTCCTTGTCCTCACATGTGAGTTCCCATGTCGTGGGAACTGTCCTCTTCTGAGTTCCTTTGAGAGAAACTCTTCATCTTGTAAGCGTGTGTTCTCTGGTCATTCCTGGGAGTTCTCATTTCATGGGAACTTTCCTCTTCAGAGTTCCCTTGATGGGAACTCTTCATTGTGTGCTCCTTTGATCTTTGGTCATTCGTGGAAGTTCTTTGCTCAACCTGTGTTCCTTAGAAATACATGATCGAAGCACATTAGTTCCCTTATAGCGTTTGTCATTATCAAAACTCGGAGAACTGTATCGTTGTTCCGATGTTTAGAACCAGAGGTCCCAACATCGTTCCAACAACATGTCATTACATTTCTACCACATCATAAGACACGTGTATTTTACACGTCATTATATTAATGCTAGATATTTTTTATATGAAATTACTAAATAATTTTTGATTTTTTTTTTATCAAATCACTAGTGTAATTTGATCGCATTATTCAAAATAATTTTCAACCTCATTGATTTAACTAATATTATCACGTATGAATATCAGGCAGCATCAGGGTTAATACACAAGACAATAAGAAACGCGAGCTTAGTTATCACAAATATGGTGGGACCCATTGAGAAAATGACAATTGCTAATCAGCCCGTTAAAGGCATCTACTTCACTGTGGCGGGTGGTCCTCTGGTATGATAATTCTCTTCTTGTTTTGAAAAACGAGCCATGTTTTTTAGGGCCCGTTTGGTTTCCAACCACGGAAACGTAAACGGAAAGTAAACGAATATAGACCAGTTATGTGCCATAATACATTGACAATAAATTTTTTATATGGGTCTAGAGAAGGGGGAAGGGAAATGTTAGAGGAGAATGGGGGATTTCCTTACCCCATGTTAAAATTAGGGAAAGGGATTGATTACCGCAAGGGGGCTTGTGGTACATTTTGGCATGAAAAATGAGGTGACTCAAGGCAAGAGGAAATTTATCATTGATGTATCACGACACTAATATAGACTAGGTTCGTTTCCTTTCCGTTTACGTTTCCGGAATAGAAAACCAAACGGGCCCTAAAATTATATTGGTAAGAGTAGGATTTACAAAGAAGCTTCCTTGATACAAAATTTTTTTTTGAGCACGACACTTATGATTCTACTAGGACATACATAAGTGTTAGGGTGTAAGTTTCTAGAAGATCTTTTAATTTTTTTTGAGCCAAATATAGTAGGTTGTGTTGTTAATCATGAAAACAAATGTTTCATCCATAAAATTCTTCTTATGAGGAAGGTTACCTATCCACCGAGTCTAGTCTTCTAGGTTACTGAAGAGAAAATCAATAAACAACCACCTTTTTGATAAAAGGGTAGTGGTACCAAAGGTAATGGTTAGTGTTATCGGACATTTTCTCTAAGGGGAGGCAATTTTAAATAGAAACCCATGTGAGGAAGGAACATGTAGGTGCGATAAGTTTGCTCCAAAGGATATCGTTCCATTGGAAATAAACATTCTCTATCAGCAAGGATATACTTTCAATTTCAGGTGTTGCGTACTTAAAACTCATATGGCTATCGAACAAACTGTTAAGTTTTTGTATTAAAAAGTTAATGTCAACCTTACATTATAAATAGTAATACATTATAATTCAGCAAATACAACAACCCCAACAACAACTAAACCGTGCGTGTTGCACAATACCAAAAGAGAATCCTCTGAGAAGCATAATTCAACATCCTCAAATATCAAACTAATTCAAAACCAGATACAATAAATGAAATAACATTTCAACTTGATTCAACTAATAACTTTCTTAAACTTGGTTCAACCCCAAAACTAAAACTCAGTTTTGTGTTCATACATAAACATTTGCCTTTGAAATAATGGGCATTCATTCCTAGAAGAGAATCAAGAGTATCGATGACCGACAACAAGAGAGCCATTAGTGAGAAGGATAAAGAGGTATAGATAAAGCGAGGAAATCCTATCTCCCTTTCTATTACTGAACAAACAAACACCTCTAATTAATTTGATCCCATATCTAAAGGCCACCCCATCACTCGTTAAAATTGTGTGGCAAATGGACTTGGTTTTCTTATATATAAAAAAAACAAATTATGTCCATATTAGATAGGCATTGAATTGTAAAGAAATAAAGTGACTGTATTCATTGAAAGTGTAGAGTTTAAATACAGAGAGTTTTGTAACTACTAAACCAATGCAACAAAAGCCTATTTGCATGGATTGTGAAACCACATTGAACTAGTATTATGCTAACAACATAAGACTAAATGAAAGATATGAAAATAAGATAATATATTTTAATTAGCATCAATATGCCCCCTCAAGTGAGGCGTCTAAGTAGGAGAGTCCGAGCGTACACATGAGAGCGTCAAATCGAGGTTTAAGAAGCAATTCGGTGACAATATCCGACAATTGATCATCTGTAGAGACATAGGAAACCTGGAATGTTCCCCCTTGAACCCGTTGTGGAAAAAAATAGTATGCCAAGGCGATATGTTTCATGCGGGAGTGAAAGACATGATTTGCACTTATATTGTAGCACCCATATTATCGCAGAAGATCACTAGTTGTTGTGTACAACGAGAGATGAGATCTTGAAGGAGAGATAAGACCAATAACATCTCCAAAGAAGTGTCGACGATGGGCTTATATTCGACCTCAATTGAGTTCCGACCGAATGTCTTTTGATTGCAGGAGCTCCAAGAGATCAATGTGGCTTCATGATAGAGGATGTATCTGGTTGTGGAGACATAATCATCATTGTCCCTAGCCCTCACGACATCGATGAAAGCATGGAGAAAGGGAGACAATGTAATACCCTAATGGTTTATAAGGAATTGAGGTGCTACGCATGTCAACAACAACTCTTCCTTTTCAGAGTTCGATTGAGGACAAAAAACTTTGAAGTTAAGCATATTGGGGTGAGAATAGGACCAAGATGAGTGACCTCTTGGGAAGTCCATGGGTTGGCATGAGATTACGCTTCTAAGGCCTTGGACCTTACAAATGGTACCAAGTTGACTTTTAGTTATGAGTTAGCTCGACCTGAAGGTGGTCATTTGAGGTGAAGTGTTTAAGTGGGAGAGATTGTAACATCCTGATGGTTTATAAGGGATTGAGTTGCTACTTATGTCAACAAGAGTTGCTACTTATGTCAACAAGAGTTCTTTCTTTTTAGAGTTTGAGTAAGGACAAAAAACTTTAAAGTTAAGCGTTTAGGAGCGAGAGTTGTACCAGGATGGGTGACCTCTTGCAAAATTTCGAAAAAAATCAATACCAAATGTTAGTAATTGATTGAAATTCTAGACATTAAGAAAAAGGGTCATAACTAGTAACTAGTCAATTGGATTATTACGACATGCTAAGATAAGCTTATATAAGTAGGAAGGCTTTGCGGACCATATACATGTGCCCAAGGCTATGATTCTTAGAAAACTAACAAATTTCATTTTTATTATTTTTGCAGAGTTTAGTAATCACAGTCGTAAGCTACATGCAAACATTAAGGATTGGAATTGGAGTTGAGAAGAACTTCATAGATTTGAAGAAGTTTAAATCATGTGTTGAACAAGCATTTGAGTTGACATTTAATGCTGCAACAAAGAAAGAAGGGTGAAGAGTTTATAAAAACCACGATTAAAACATATTTTTCTATGTTAACGTGAACACTCTATTTATAGAATTCATGAATTGTATTTTCTTTTCTTTTTTTCAAATCATTACAAAATTGCAAATTAAATATTATAAATTGGTTTGATTGATCATTTTATTATAATAGTATCAGTGCATAAAAATTCATCTTTTATGTCCTAATGAATGCTCCTCTTGATTTGTCTTTTCGTCTTATGTTCCAAACTTCTTCTTCAACCGAAAATATGTAAAACAATAGACACAAGTGGCGGGGTCCTCCTAATCCACCTTTGATGCATAGTCAAAAGAGCAGTTTTTCGATTGAATGTCGAGATAAAAGGTAAGACTTGCGAGTGAATTAAGCAAATATTGAATATGTTTACCGTACATGGAGAGTACATGTATTTATAATGGAAGAAAGGGAGAAGAGGAGATCGAAAATCTTCACCTAGGGCCGGCCGAACAACTCTAGGCCCTACAAGTGATTTCTTGCTCCCCAATCCACGCGGATATTCAATCTTTCGAGTAAGATAGAATATTCCATTATGGTGAATTAATTACCAAATTTAAGAAGATAAAATCATACCATAATAAAAACCTTATTTAAAGAAAAAGATAGAAAAACAAAAAAAATTCCGTTTTTTTAGTAGGAAAGAATTAGGTCGAGAAACTCAACCTAGAGCATCTTTTCTGATAGAAAATAGCTTAAATAGGTAATTATTATTATTTTATCCGCTCTCAAATGCCCCACTTGAATGTTAGTTGCATTCGATAATGTCGCAACTATGACTCAAGTACTGTAGGACCTATTCGAAGTGGTCATGAGGATTAGTCGTTGGGTACCCTTAGCACATTCGTATATTCGTACATCAATGTGCACTGAACATGTGATCCTTGACCCTCTATATACGTGCATATGTGTATAAGCCCATTAATATGATGAATTAACGTTGCACACTTTTTTTATGCAAGACTCAAGCTAATGCAAAAACTTTGAATTTTATTAATATATAAATGTGAATATTATGATCTAAGGACAAAACTAGTGAAGGGAATATAAAAACCTTAGGGCCTCATCAAAACCACGTGGGTAAAAGAGTGCCCTACTTACATGAAAACTCTAATCTTGAAGCCATTACGCGGAGAAATACGGGTAACCGCGATCACGCCCACGACTCTTTTCATGTTGAGAAGGATCAGGAGCTCAAAACCACAACAACCACCATTGGTGGTGATGGGGGGTTAGGGTTTGTAGGAGGGAGACATTAGATTCCCGAATGAGATTGGGGATGGGGGATGCAATTAGGGTGGGAGTGAGGTTTGATTGGATGATTGGGAAGTCCCTGGGTTGGCACAAAGGTTGGGGAAGGGGTTGGAGTTTCGGCGAGTCAGTGCGGGTGCTAGAAAAGACGACTTTTATGATTTCTCCTCCATGTGTTTCCGGGAGAGGGGGAGTGACTTTGAGGTTGAGGGCTTTGAGTAGCCTGGTGTTTTTGGTGAGGAAGAGCTCGTCGGGGACCTTCGCGATGGGGCTGGACTCGGCATCCACGGAGCGGGAGGAGGGAGAGTTAGCGGTGTTGCCACAGCCGCTAGAGAGGGAGCAAAGCTTCTTGGATCTCTTCTTCTTGTTCTTGTGCGAGTTGCCCCCTATCAAAGCAGGGAACCACGACGGCAGAGCGCAGCCATGGCGGCGCGGGTTCACGAGCGGCGAACTTTACCTTAGCTTCAAGAGAGAGTGATGTCAGTATTTTTTGACTAATCACTAACCATTTGGTTCTACCAAGTACCTCTTGGTCTAGTGGTAATTGGAACTAGGTCGCTTAAGCATTTGTCCAGAGGTCTCGAGTTCGAGACTCTCTGGCGGTGTGTATGCAGTAGAGAGGCTTGGGAGGAGCAACACCCTTAACGGGGTCCAACCCAACTCCGGTCCGGACGTAGGCAAAAAGTGCCGAACCGGGCGAGGCCGAACCCATAAAAAAACTAACCATTTGGTTCTTTATACTGAAATAATTTCAAAATAGTTGGCTAATGATTGAAACAAACAGCAATCGGTCAACCGATCAAGACAATTAATTTGGTCGCAAGTGTAAGTTATGGAGCCTTCGAATATCTAATCAAGCAGTTAAGTCTCTAAAAATAGTATCAAAAACCAATACCCTTTGCCAAAAAAAATATAAGCTGGGGGGTTAACTATTTGTTTTTTTAACAATAAAGCCATGTGCTATATATATTTCTAAAGCGAACAAAGTTTTTTTTTCTCTCATAATTCTCATGGCGTCTTTTTAGATATTATTTCTTATCCATTTAAAAATTATTTTAAGTAATACTCCCTTCGTTAGAAAATATTTAACTCTTGAGTCCGGTTTTCGTGTTAGAGAATATTCGATAGTTTCTAATTGTGTGTATTTTTTTTGATAAAAAAGGGGTTTGGGTGGTCGCTAACAGGCTAGTGACCGCCCAAGGGCCTCCTGGCGAATAAAGGTGTGCAAACCCGAATCAACTGCAAGTGAAACAGAGGAGATGTGTTGGAATGAGCCAGCGATGTAGCCCGCCACCCACTACACCATTCTGCAGATTTAGCGACCATATTTTAGCGACCACGAAATATGGTCGCTATTTAGCGACCATATGGTCGCCATTTAGCGACCATATGGTCGCCAATGGTCGCAATTCTGGACGTCAAAACGGGGGAAAAAATAAAACCAAATTCGCGACCACGTGGTCGCTAAAATGGGCGACCACGTGGTCGCTAGGCCTTTATAGTCGCAACAAGTGCGCGGACTAATTTCCCGCCAGCATGTAGCGACCATATGGTCGCTGAAGGTTGCGACCATATGGTCGCAACTAGTACAACAGATGTTTTGGCGCGCACTAGTTGCGACCATATGGTCGCAACCTTCAGCGACCATATGGTCGCGAATGTACGAGAGACCATATGGTCGCAACTTTAGCGACCATATGGTCGCTGACTTGGTCAGATGTTTTGGCGCGGCACATCTATTTTGGCGGGTAATATCCCGCGTTTTTGGCGACCACTTGGTCGCTAAAAACAGTAATTCGTAAAATTCCCGCCATTTCAACATATATTGCATTCTCATTCCGCTAAAAAATGCATTCTCATTCCGCTTCAACACAACTTCACTCTCATTCCGCTCTCTTCCAAAATATTCACAAAAGAGAGAAAAATCAACCACAACTTCACTCTCTAGGAAGAAATTCCGTCAAATTTTACCGACATCCTGACTAAAGGTATGTATTTAAATCTTATTCCCAATTTATCATTCCGTCATTATATTGTTTTAGGGTGATATTGACAATAGAAAGCTTTCGTTTATATATTTATAAGAGATTGTGTTACAGAATTTTACCGCAAATAGCAACTATTGTTTTAAATGTCTGTTATACTGTTTTGAAGTTGGAGACCATATGGACGCTAATTAGCGACCATATGGTCGCCAAATGCATATCAGCGACCATATGGTCGCTAATTAGCGTCCATATGGTCGCTAAATTCAGTTGAATTAATTTAATTGTACTCTTATTTTGAAATGCAAGAAGGAAAAAATGCGTGAGTGGATGTATGTGCGTAATATAGATGGTTTTTTGAACAACGAGTTTTTAGCTGGCGTAGAGCAATTTCTGGAATTTTGCAAATCTATGCCGTCCTATAACCCATCCGAATTAAGGTGTCCGTGTCGGAGGTGCAAGAATAAGAAAATGAAATCTGTGGATGATGTGCATTATCACCTTGTTAAGGAAGGTTTTGTTCCGAACTATTACCATTGGGTTTCGCACGGGGAGACAGATGAAAGGTTCGCTGCATTGTTGGCCGAGTCTAGACAGCATGAAGGCTGTAGCAGTTCCGATCCAGCACCACCATTAAATGGTGGGAATGATAATCGAGTGGAACAGATGGTGTATGATGGTTTTAATTATGGCCGAAGTGAGTACACTACTGAGGATCCCGTGCAGAATGCGGATATAAGGCATGAGCAAGGGGAGCAATATTATAATGAAGCGCCCAATCCCGATGCACAGCGTATGTACGACATGTTGTCGGCCGCAAATAGGCCTTTGTGGCCTGGATGTGATATGACGCAGTTGGAGGCTGCAACTGAGCTACTGAGCCTAAAGTCTAAGCTGAGGATGACGGAGCGCGGATATGACATGATCTTGGATTTTTGCGGACGCGTTTCTCACCCGGAGACGACATTACCAGCCACGTTTTACGACACGAAAAAACTGGTTGAGGGTCTCGGTCTTCCTTACGAGATGATTGATTGTTGTCCAAACTCTTGCATGATATATTGGGGTGCAGATGCAGAATACGCGGCATGCAAGATATGTGACTATTCTAGATGGAAGCAAGGCAAGACAAAGCTCATTCCCTATTCTCGTATGTTTTACTTGCCAATAACTCCACGGTTGCAGAGGTTGTACGCATCTGTGGTGACTGCCGAACACATGAGATGGCATGTAGAGCACGCACAAGATGGGGTGATGAGACATCCTTCAGATGCAGAGGCATGGAGGCACTTCAATGCTGTATGGCCAGATTTTGCATCAGAAACACGAAATGTGAGACTAGGCTTGTGCACGAACGGTTTCAATCCGTTCGGGGCGTCCGGGCGCCAGTACTCATGCTGGCCTGTGATTCTGACACCCTACAACCTTCCGCCGTCGATGTGTATGCGAGAAGAAGTTATGTTGTTGACGGTTATTGTACCTTGACCGAAGAGCCCGAAGCAGAAGTTGGATGTCTACTTGCAGCCATTGGTAGCCGAGCTGAAGGATCTGTGGCTTAATGGGGTGTGCACATACGATTCTTGGAGGAAGCAGAATTTTGTGTTGCGTGCAGCTGTAATATGGACTATTAGTGACTTCCCCACATATTCGATGTTGTCTGGTATGTTGTTAATTTTACATATGCTAATCAATTTGAAACTATTATATATAATAATAATGCATATATATGATTTGTGAAATTTAATTAATGTGTGATACAAAATATATGTATGTGTGTTGGCTGGAGCACTTTTGGGAAATACGCGTGTCCTTATTGCATGGAGGACACCGATGCAAAATGGACACAAAATGTGCTGGTTCGATTATCACAGGAGGTTTACAGAACCTTATCATCGCTTCCGAAACAACAAGAATGATTTCAAGAAAGGTAGACGGGAGCGTCGTGGTCCCCCGGTACTTCGTGATGGATACGAGATATTAGACCAGATAAACAATATGGGCTTGATGAAGATAATTGAAGTGGGAGCTGAGGAGCACAATGCTGCGGTCAGTAGAGGTTCGGGTTGAAAGAAGAAAATCATTTTCTGGGACCTACCTTACTGGCCTAGTCTGCTGGTAAGACATAATTTAGATGTCATGCACATTGAGAAAAACGTCTTTGATAATATTTTCTTCACCATTCTCGATGTTCCGGGGAAGTCGAAAGACAAGTGGTCGGCCAAAAAGGATATAAAGGAATTGTGCAAGCGTCCGGAGTTGGAACTTGATGAGGAGGACAACAGGTACCCAAAGGCTTGCTATGCACTAGATCGTCCTGAAAAACAAGTGCTTCTAGATTGGTTGAGATCCGTAAAATTCCCGGATGGCTACGTCTCCAACTTGACCCGATGCATTGACTTGCACAAGCTTAGGCTCTTTGGGATGAAGAGCCATGATTGTCATGTGTTCATGCAAAGGTTGATGCCTGTTGCTTTTCATCCATTTCTTAATGACAAAGTATGGGAGTCCATAGCTCAGCTAAGTGCGTTCTTTAGAGACTTGACGTGCTACGAGCTGAAGCCTGAGGTGGTTATGCAATTGTACAAGGAAATACCAATAATTTTGTGCAAGCTGGAGTGCATCTTTCCCCCTGCGTTATTTGATTCAATGGAGCACTTGCCTATTCATCTGCCACGGGAAGCTTCACTTTGTGGCCCTGTCAATTATAGATGGATGTATCCAGAAGAAAGGTACGTACAGTTGTATGCAGTTGTTCAGTTTTGGATTCATATAATTAACTTGTATAATAAATATTAATGGTTTTCAATGTATATCATGTATGCTCTTAAAAAGGCTGGAGGACTCAATTGGCAACAAAGCCCATGTTGAGGGGTCAATTTGTAGTGCCTATCTCGTTAAGGAGACGTCCACATTATGTTCGTATTATTTTAGCTCACATGTGGCGAGTACTCAAATGGATCACGCCCGCAACGTCAATTGCACACTTCCAGTTGGGGTTGATCCGGGCGATTTGTCTATTTTCACAACAACTGGTCGAACCTTGGGTAGTAGATCAACTGGTCGTTTCCTCACAGATGATGAATTCAATGTGATCCAAACCTACATTCTCATGAACTGCGTCGAAGTGGAACCCTATATTGAGTACGTTTCTATAATCTCAACTAAAGTTGGTTCGATATGTATAAAGTATGTACTTCATTCAATTACTCTGTCGTAGGTACTATTTGACAAACTTCGTGCGGTCGTCAAATCCAACAATAACCGATGCTCAAGAGCAAAACATTTTGGCGAGTACTCATAACACTATTGTTTTGCCATTCACTTTTCTGATAACACTATTGTTTTGCCATTCACTTTTCTGATAACACTATTGTTTTGCCATTCACTTTTCTGATAACACTATTGTTTTGCCATTCACTTTTCTGATAAAACTATTGTTTTGCCATTCACTTTTCTGATAACACTATTGTTTTGCCATCCTTTCCAACCATAAAAGGAGATAACCATCTCCAATGCTGAAATACCTTCCAAGTGAAAACTCCCCATCTTCACCTGAAGCTCATCCTCACCTCAAATCCGACCTAAAACTTCATTCCTCAAATGGCTCAGAGCAGGAGAGCGTGTACCAGGTGAACGACCGCAATTGCTCCTGCATTCATCAATTTCTCCATTGTGTGTGTGCGTGGGGATAGGGAGACAAGAACCGAATGGAGCGCCGCACCAAATCTCCAATTAAGAGAAGTCATCAATGATTGGACAGTATCTCCCGGGGGAGCACCACCACGTTTTAGCCGTTTTTTCTTGAACGGCGACGACATCACTGATCGTATTGCAGCTAGGGAAACGGTTGCGCAGCTTGGCGTGATCCAAGGTGCTGAGATCCGGGCGGTTTATATTCCACGTACAACATGAGAGTCCGTTAATTGTAGTTGTTTGTTTATGTTTCCCTTCACTTTGTGTTGTTTGATTTAGTTGTTTGTCACTTCATTTAATGTACGTACTTAGGTCGCAAGCTAGTGTTTGTAACTTGGTTTCGTTTGGAACCAATGAAGTTTTTTGTAACTTGGTTTCGTTTGGAATCAATGAAATTATTATCATTTACCATATATTCCGATGTGCTAAGACGGATTGTAGTTGGATGTGCCAAATATTGTTGATAGATATAGCGACCATATGGTCGCTAATTTACAACATGATCGTGCACCTTTGCGCGCGATCGTGCGCCTTGAACCAGAGAAAGGCGTCCCCCGTGCGTTTTTTGGTGCTTTTAGCGACCATATGGTCGCCAATGGTCGCCAACTTTTGGCCACAATTAGCGACCATATGGTCGTTATATCTAAAATTTTAGCTCCAAATTTGGTTTTTTAGCGCGTAGTTTGATTTAATTTCGTTATTAGGGACCATATGGTCGCTATTTAGCGACCATATGGTCGCCAATAACGAAATTTATGGCGCCACGTGCGGGGAAAATCTGAAAATTCGATTTTTGGCGAAATATTTCGTCTTGCGACCATATGGTCGCAAGTTACAATTAGCGACCATATGGTCGCTAATATGTCGACCGGTCCCACCCCTTATTCACTTACAAGTAGCGACCATATGGTCGCTAACCCTAGATAAGAAGGAGAACGAAGGATTCTCCTTCGTCATTTCCGCCTTCGAACACTTCGTCATTTCCGCCTCTCTCTCTGGGTTCCCGAGCACGGCGCCGCCTCAGCCCGCCTCTCCGCCCGCCTCTCTGCCGCCTCTCTCAGCCCTCCGCCTCTGCCCGCCTCTCCGACCCTCCGACCCGCCTCTGCCCGCCTCTCCGACCCTCTCTCAGCCCGCCTCTCCGACCCTCTCTCAGCCCCGCCTCCTCCGCGCCTCTGCCCTCCGCCCGCCCCGATCCCGCCGTCGCCGTCGCCCTCCACCTCCTCCCCGGATTTGCATGTAAGTGGTTTGTTTATGTTGTTGATTTTTGTAATTGTTGTTGATTTTTGTGGTGTTATTTGGGAAATTGTTTGTTGAATTTGAGTGATTGAGGAAATTGATATTGTGTAGTTGTTGTTGTTTGAGATATTGATTGAAAAAATTTGTTAGAGAAAATTTGATAAATTGAATGAGAAATTATCTAGTTGTTGTTGTTTAGGGGTTAGGGTTTAGTTGTTGTTGTTGTTGAATTTGAGAAATTGATTAGTTGTTGTTGTTTAGGGGTTAGGGTTTAGTTGGTGTTGTTGTTGAATTTGAGAAATTTTGAGAAATTGATTAGTTGTTGTTGTTTAGGGGTTATGGTTTAGGGTTGTTATTGTTGAATTTGAGAAAATTTGATTGAGAAGTTGTTGTTGTAGCTTGTTGTTGTTAATGGTTAGTTGTTGTTGTTGTTTTAGAAATTGATTGAGCAAAATTTTATTGATTGAGATAGAGTTTGATTTGGAAAAAAATTGGATTAAATTGATTGTTGTTGTTGATAGAGTTTGAATGAATTAGAACAAGTTGATTGTTGAGAAAAATTGATAGAGTTTGAATGAATTTGATAGAGTTTGAATGAAATTGATAGAGTTTGAATGAATTAGAACAAGTTGATTGTTGAGAAAAATTGATAGAAATTGAATGTTGATTGTTCATTTGTCAAAGTTTGAATGAAATTGAATGTTGTTGAGCAAATGTTGTGAAAAATGAATTTGTATTGAATTATTTGTTTTTTAGTTGTGTTATTATGGCCGGAGGATCACACCGACGTGGACGAGGTCATCGTCCGGACGAGCCGAACGATCACGGATCTGAGGAAACGAACACGGACACACCACATTTTTCCGAGGACGAGGGCACACAAGCGGAGGAGTCTCGGGCCATTACGTCCGCGTCCTCATCGGGATCGAGTCGAGCAGTGCTCGATCCCAAACGCATTTGGGATGTTTCTATTGCCGGCGGGTTGTACGTACAATTTCCTCTTAGACAAAATTATTATTTAAAGTCTTTTCTTACTTTTAAATATGTTATAATATGTGTTTTCAAATCTCGCAGCTTGGAGCCGTCGGGAGTTGTGTCGCGGTGGTCGACAAGCATCATACAAAGTCAACTTGACGATAGGGCGTCGTAGTTCGACTTTGCCTCTGCCGCATCGAAGCAACGTTGGTTTGATGCTTGGAAGGTAAATTTTTTTTTTGTATTTCTTTTTACAATTTCCGCGTTAATTAATTACTATTTTTAATTAATTGTTTGTTTGGTTTTAATTAGACGCACTTTAGATGGGATGACTCCCAGCCGGGTATGGACGTCGAGTCCGTCCGGTTGCTGTGGGAGAAGAGAGCGAAGAAGAGATACGATGACTTGATCGGGAAGCATAGAAATAACGGGAAGAAGCCAAAATTCATCCAATCCGCCACTTGGGAGAAGTGGCAGACGACGGATTGGGCCACAGATGAGTTCAAAGCCAAGTGTGCCCGCCAGAAGGCAATCCGGAATGCCAATCCGGCGAACCACAGTAGTGGTTCGAGGTCCCACCTCGACACCATGCGTCGCTTGGTAAGTATTTTTTCTTAATTTGATTTAAATTAAATTAAGTTAATTTTTTTTAATAGTTCGTAACACCCTTAATGAATTTCGTAGGAGCAACACCTGCAACGCCCCATCACGCCTCTCGAGCTTCTCATCGAGACGCACACGCAGGGCGCAGATCGGCATTTTATAGATGAGCGGTCGTCCTTAATCGCTGTAAGTTTTGATTATTTTTTCTCATTTTCCTCAATTTGAAAAGGAGTTGGTGTTGTACGTTGTTGTTGTTGTTTGATTTGATTGAGAAGTTGTTGTTGTTGTTGTTGTTTGTTTTTGTTGTTGTTGTTGATGTTGATGTTGATGTTGTTGTTGTTGTTGTTGATGTTGTTGTTTGTTGTTGTTGATGTTGATGTTGATGTTGTTGTTTGTTGTTGTTGATGTTGATGTTGTTGTTGTTGTTGTTGTTGTTGTTGTTGTTGATGTTGATGTTGATGTTGTTGTTGTTTGTTGTTGATGTTGATGTTGTTCATGTTGATGTTGTTGTTGTTTGTTGTTTTTGTTGTTTGTGCTTGTTGCTTAGCTTGTTGTCGCTAAATGGTGGTGTTGTTGTTGATTTTTGTTGTTGTTGTTGTTGTTGTTGATTTGTTGTTGATGTTGTAAATGATTTAGTTGTTGTTTGTTGTTCTTGTTGTTGATTGATGTTGTTTTTGATTTGTTGTTGTTGTTGTTTTATTTTAATTATTTGCGTGATTAGGCTCGGACCCAGGAGATCCTCACCCAGAGGTCGGCGGAAACGGGCACCCCGCCGTCCTTCCAGGACCAGTGTGATGCCTTTCTTACGGCCGCTGGGGGTGGGCCCGGGAGGTGCCGTCTTCGGCCTTGGCAACGCCGCCCATGAGTTTTACGGCGACCGATTGACGGCGCCGCATCGTCCACCTCCTCGTGTGGCGGAATTATAGCAGGAAAACATCAGCCTTAGGCAAGATGTGGATGAGCTCAAGAGTAAGTTCTCGATGTTCGAGGAGTGGATGCGCCGGTCCCAAGGGGGTGAGGGAACGTCCCGTTGATCCGGTCCCGACGGCTCCGGCGAAGCCGTATAGATTAGCGTAGTTTTATTATATTATTGTAAATTGTTTGAATTTAGGTAAATTAATGAATTTATGTATGTAAATTATTTGAATTTATGTAAATTAATGAATTTATGAAAATTAATGAATTTCTAGTAATTAATGAATCATTAAATATTAACTATTTATATTAATTAGTAATTATTTATAATATTTCGTGATTATTTTTTTTTTAAATTAAAAACAATTAGCGACCATATGGTCGCTAATTTACAACAGGATCGTGCACCTTTGTGCACGATCGTGCGCCTTTGAACCAGAGAAAGGCGTCCCCTGTGCGTTTTTTGGTGCTTTTAGCGACCATATGGTCGCTAATTTGGCCAAAAGCTGGCCACATTAGCGACCATATGGTCGCTAAAAGCAGCGACCAGGAGCGACCATATGGTCGCTGCTTTTAGCGACCAGGTGGTCGCTGTGGTCGCCAGATTGGTCGCTGCATTGGTGGAGACCAACGGCGACCGTGGTCGCTAAATAGCGACCATATGGTCGCTGATTGTAGCGACCATATGGTCGCAATGGTCGCTAATTTTAGCGACCATATGGTCGCCAAGTGGTTAGCGACCGGCCTTTTAGAGACCATTTTTAGCGACCACAATATGGTCGCTAAATGCATTTAGCGACCATATTTTGCATTTAGCGACCATAAATATGGTCGCTAAATCCGCTTTTTTTTGTAGTGACCGAATTGCACTCACGATTGACGTGAGCGATGTCCCAATCTTGCAAACGAGCTAACAAACAGTGGATATCCGAACGAAGCAACTCAATCTCCCACGGGCAGCGCCAGTCACCAAGAACGACTTTGACCAGCTGCAAATTATCGCCTTTAATCTGGATCCGCATTTAGCGACCATAAATATGGTCGCTAAATCCGCTTTTTTTTGTAGTGACCGAATTGCACTCACGATTGACGTGAGCGATGTCCCAATCTTGCAAACGAGCTAACAAACAGTGGATATCCGAACGAAGCAACTCAATCTCCCACGGGCAACGCCAGTCACCAAGAACGACTTTGACCAGCTGCAAATTATCGCCTTTAATCTGGATCCAAGAAATGTCACGACGAATGACCTCAAGAAGTTCTAATTGTGTGTATTTGGTCCAACTTTGCACTATAACAATTAGTAAAAAAAATTAAAGTTAAGATATTATGAGGTGTAAAATTATATGGGAGCTTAATTAATTTGAAAGAATTATGGAGTATCGGATTTAAAATCTTTTTGGAATTAAAGTAATTCAATGAAGTATAAATGGATTAGAATGATATGTCTTCTTAATTTATTTTTTTTGAATGTGAAAAATATAGTTTAATCAAATCAACCTAGGGCATCTTTTTGGATAAGGACTTGAAGCCCTGTCTTCTTAATATTTGCCAAAATTTGTAGAACATCAAATATTTTCTTACGAAATATCATAGCTGGTTTTTAATTAATTAAAAATAAAAATCGGCTTGCTATTTTTAAAACCCTAAAACCTGAATTGTTTAGGCTCAACTGATCTCTTTTAGACTTTTGAGATTGGATCGATCGGCTTTGATCCTCCTACAGCTCATACACGGAGCAACACATGATCATTGCCCAACAATCCCCACGTTGTCAATCCGTGAAATGAGAGAACCTTGCCAGAACGTGCTTATCATTTTAGAGATTTTCAACATCATGGCATGGAAATGGAATGATGATGGAAATATGGAATTACTATATATTAAAATCTTCAGCAAAACAAGATACAAATAGACTTGCTGTGTCATTTCATAGACAATTAACTCATAAACACATACATACAAGTGAGCAATGGAAAAGGAGTTGAAGATAAAAACGAGCTTATGCAAGGAAGAAGAAGTCGTAGGAGATCCGGTGAGTCCTACTGGACAATACCTCAACAGCTCCGTGTTGTCACTCACCATTCTCGCTGTCTTCGAAACAGAAGAACCTTTCGATGACTCGCAATTCATGCCATTTCTTCGCTCCATCTTCCTCCCCATTCATCCGCGGTTTTCCTCCATTATGGTTAATTTAACCTCATCTTTGTCTTTATTTTATTTTATTTTTTGTATTTTCTAATCACAATGATAAATCTAATCTTGGTAAATCTTAATTTCGATTTTTTTTAAAAGGGTTCATTAATTTTAATTTATGGAATAATTTTAAAATAATTTCCAAAATTAGTATTGTTATTGTGTGCTCATTAGCGGAATGAGAAATTTCTGAAATATCTTTTTTTTTTTGTAGAAATTTCTGAAATATCTTTTTGATCAAGTTGCATTGACTTAAGATCTAAAAGTACTATAAAAGGCCCTAGCTAGTCGAATAAAACGTAGCTAAGTCTAGCAGGCGAGTTTCAAATAAGATTAAAAAATATATTTATTTATATCAAATTTTTAGGATATACATAGTATGTTTTTGGGTTACATTTACTTATTCGTATAATATGTAAACTTATAAAATTGCTCCAAATTTCATTCTAGATTTCGTCTCTATTTCCCTCTCTTATCAACACTTTCGCTCTAATCATATCGCAACGATATGTCATGTAAATAGGCCGATCATGTGTTTATTTGTTATTCTAGACGAATTAATATACCAAGATGATGAAAAGGGATTTATAGTTTACCAATGTAAAATATAATAGTTCATTAATTTTCATATACTATGAGTTCATTTATTTTTAACCCTGACACATCTACAGGTTAACGATTACAATGGCAAAAAGATATGGAAAAGGGTAGAAGTAAATCTCGAAGATCATGTCATCGTTCCAACTTTTCCACCCAACTCACAACTAGAACTTTACGACGCTCATTTCGACGAGTATCTAACAAATATAGCAATGGATCCATTGCCTCAAAACAGGCCATTGTGGGAAATCCATGTTGTCAAGTATCCGACAAGTAAAGGGGCAGGGCATATCATCTTCAAGCTGCATCATGCCTTAGGAGACGGGTACTCTCTAATGGGTGCCGTCCTTTCATGCTTCCAACGATCCGATGATCCCTCGCTTCCGTTCACATTTCCGGTGTTTCGGATCAAACAAAACACAAGCGGATATTTAAGAAGGATCGTGACGAGTGTGCCGAAGGCTATATATGTAGCCTATAATACTTTATGTGACTATGGATGGAGCATCCTCAAAAGTAGTGTGCTTGAAGATGATATAACACCAATAAGGTCCGCGAATGAGGGTTTGGAGTATAAACCTATGCAAGTATCTACATTGGAGTTCTCTCTTGTCAAAATCAAACAGATTAAATCTGAGCTTGGGGTGGTAAGATGAGCATTTTTTTTAAAAATATTTTACACTTATATGCAGTATTTTTTACATGTTTCTATTATATATAAATAGTTTTAAATGAATAGAATTAGTTGAGTTTCTTTAAATTTTATTATAACGGTTTAAAAGCTATCATCCATGTTTTTTTTGAAAAGGTAAATACAAATAGGATTATACTAATGTGTGTCATGGGCACACGTTTAAAATTCTAATCTTGGTAAATCTGAATATTGTTTGTTAATTTTGATTTTTTAAAAGGGTTCATTAATTTCAATTTAGGGAATAGTTTTGAAATAATCTCCCAAATTAACACTTTTATTGTGTACCCAAGGGCACACATTAGCCAAATTAACACTTTTGCTGTTAATGTACTGTGACACATAAATATGCTATATTCATTTCCTTTCCGTTTACGTTTCCATGGTTGGAAATAAAACATGCCCTTATTTTTTTTATTAACTTTTTTTCTTGCATGTTATGCATGCAGACAATAAACGACATAGTCGCAAGCATAATCCACCATGGTGTGCGACTTTACATGCGAGGAAGGATTGACAATTGGGCAAGTTCACACTCCACAGCCTTGGTGTTGATGAATACTAGAAATATCGATGGCTACGAGTCAGTTTCCGAGATGTTGAGGGCTGATAACAATAGCAAAACGACATTATGGGGAAACCAATTTGCGTTCCTACATACATCAATACCGGAATTTTCTGACAATGACGAATTCTTGGATCCGCTCAAGTTTGTATATGAAGCAAAGAGAATCATCCAAAAAAAGAAAAGTTCATTAGCGTTCAAACTCACTGGTCAAACGTTGGAAATTATGAGGAAGTGTGTTGGTCCTAAGGTATGTACCTATATTTTATGTAGGAACGCAAACTTGTTAAAAATTAATACAATTAGAATTATTTTTCTTAAATGTATTTTATTCAATCACTAGTGTAATTTGATCTCATTATTCAAAATAATTTTCAACGTCACTGATTTAACTAATATTATCACGTATGAATTTCAGGCAGCATCGGGATTAATATACAAGACAATAAGAAACGCGAGCTTAGTTATCACAAATATGGTGGGACCCATTGAGAAAATGACAATTGCTAATCAGCCCGTTAAAGGCATCTACTTCACTGTGGCGGGTGGTCCTCTGGTATGATAATTCTCTACTGCTTTTGAAAAAACTAGCCATGTTTATTTTGCATATTAAGGGTAAAAATATATTGGTAAGAGTAGAAGCTTCCTTAATACAAAATTGCAACAAAATTCTACATACTCAAGAGGGAGTTGGAGATCAATAGATAAAATGCAAAAGGAAACAAAGTTTGCTAGGCTAAGCGCTTGATGTGGTCAAGCCATCGTCTATGCTTTGAGTGTGTAGGGGTGTCAATCAGGTGGGTCGGTTCGGGTCAATTCAGTTTTGGGTAAGTTTGGATTCGGGTCAAATTCAAATATTTTGATAATTGGGTCAAATTGGGTTGGATCATTTCGGGTCGAGTGCTCAATTAATTGGGAAAACTCGGGTTTTCGGGTCAACTTTGGTCGGGTTATTGGTTTTCGGTCCAAATAGATTTCGAATAAGTCGGGTTTCGGGTTTAGACAGATTTCGGATTTAGTTAGATTTTGGGTGAGTCGGATTTTGGATTTTTGGATTTTGAGTGAATCAAATTTCGAGTTTGGCCGGATTTTGGGTTAATCGATTTTCGGGTGAGCCGAAATTTATACATAAACATGTACCAGTAGGCCAATAATGGGCATTCATTCCTAGAAGAGAATCAAGGGTACGATGACCGACAACAAGGGAGCGATTAGTGAGAAGGATAAAGAGCTATATATAGATCAAGCGAGGAAATCCTATCTCCCTTGATACTACTAAACCAAAAAACACCTTTTCAAAAATAGTATTAGTATGCCAAGGCGATATGTTTCATGCGGGAGGGAGTGAAAGATAACATTTGCACTTAAATTGTAGCACCCATATTATCGCAGAAGATAGCTAGTTGTTATGTAGGACGAGAGCTGAGCTCATGAACGAGAGATAAGACCAATAACAACTCCGAACAAGTGTCGGTGAGGGCCTTATATTCGACCTCAATTAAGCTCCGAACTAATGTATTTTGCTTGTAGAAGCTCCAAGAGATTAGTGTGCTCTAGGATAGGGGATGTATCCGATTGTGGATACATAATCATCCTTGCCCTTGGTCCACACGACATTAAAGAAAGCATGGAGAAAGGAAGACAATGTAACACCTTGATGGTTTATAAGAGATCGAGGTGTTATGCATGCATGTCAACAAGAACTCTTCCTTTTTCAGAGTTCGAGTGAGGACAAAGAACATTGAATTAAAGCGTACATGGGTGAGAATAATACTAGAATGAGTAACCTCGTAGGAAGTTTTAAGGTTGCATGAGATTGCGCTTCTAAGGCCTTAAGCCTTACAAATGGTATCAAAGCTGACTTAAGAAAAAAGGTCATAACTGGTAACTAGTCAATTGGATTATTATATTTTTGGTCGAAAGTCAATGATTATTACAACAAGCTAAGATAAGCTTATATAAATAGGTAGGCTTTGTGAACCATATACATGTTCCGAAGGCAACGATTCTTAGAAAACTAACAAATTTCATTTTTATTATTTTTGCAGAGTTTAGTAATCTCAGTCGTAAGCTACATGCAAACATTAAGGATTGGCATTGCAGTTGAGAAGAACTTCATAGATTTGAAGAAGTTTAAATCATGTGTTGAACAAGCATTCGAGTCGACATTTAATGCTGCAACAAAGAAAGAAGGGTGAAGATTTTATAAATACCACGATTAAAACATATTTTCCTATGTTAATGTGAACCCTCTATTTATAGATCTCATGAATTGTTTTTCTTATTTTTTTCAAATCATTACAAAATTGCAAATTAATTGTTATAAATTGGTTTGATTGATCATTTTATTATAATAGTATCAGTGCATTAAAAATCATTTTTTATGTCCTAATGAATGCTCCTCTTGATTTGCCTTTTCGTCTTATGTTCCAAACTTCTTCTTCAACCAAGAACCTGTAAACAATGGACACAGGTGGCGGGGTCCCCCTAACCCACCTTCGATACATAAGTCAAAAGAACAATTATTTGATTGAACGTCGAGATAAAAGCTAAGACTTGCGAGTGAATTCAGCAAATATTGAATATGTTTACCGTACATGGAGAGTACATATATTTATAATGGAAGAAAGGGAGAAGAGGAGATCGAAAATCTTCCCCTAGGGCCGACCGAACTGCTCTAGGCACTACAAGCGATGTCTTGCTCCCCAATACACGCGGATATTCTATCTTTTGAGTCAGATAGAATATTCCATTATGGTGAATTAATTACCAAATTTAAGAAAATAAAATCTTACCATAATAAAAACCTTATTTAAAGGAAAAGATAGCAAAATAAATAAAAATACGTTTCTGACATAAAATAACTTAAATAGGTAATTATTATTATTTTATCCGCTCACAAATTCCCCACTTGAATGTTAGTTGCAATCGATAGTGTCGCAACTAAGACTCAAGTGTTGTAGGACCTATTCGAAGTGGACATGAAGATTAGTCGTCGGGTACCCTTAGCACATTCGTATATTCGTACATCAATGTGCACTAAACATGGGATCCTTGACCCTCTACAAACGCGCATATGTATAAGCCCATTAATGCGATGAATTAACTTTGCACACTTTTTTTATGCAACACTAAAGCTAATGCAAAAACTTTGACTTTTATTCAGAAATAAACGTGAATGTCATGATCTAAGGAGAAAACTAGTGAATGGAATATAAAAACCATAGGGCCTCATCAAAACCAGGTAGGAAAAAGAGTGCCTTACTTACATGAAAATCCTAAACTCGGAGCCCTTGCGCGGAGGAATACAGGTAACCGCGATCACGCCTGCGACCCTTTTCATGTTGAGAAGGATCAGGAGCTCAAAACACAACAACCGTTGGCAGTGGTAGAAAAGAGGGCTTTTAAGATTTCTCCTTGCTGTGTTCCCAGGAGAGGGGGAGTGACTTTAGGGTAGAGGGCTTTGAGTAACCTGGTGTTTTTGGTGAGGAAGAGCTCGTCGGGGACCTCCGTGACGGGGCTGGAGTCGCCATCCGTGGAGCAGGAGGAGGGAGAGTTAGCGGTGTTGCCACATGCGCTAGAGAGGGAGAAAAGCTTCTTGGATTTCTTCTTCTTGTTCTTGTGCTAATTGCCCCCAACGTAGCAAAGAACCCTGACGGCAGAGCGCATCCAAGGCGGCGCAGGTTCACGAGCGACGAACTTTACCTTAGCTTCAAGAGAGAGATGTTAGAATTTTTTGACTAATCACTGACCAAATTTCTTTATACTAAAATAATTTGAAAATAGCTGGCCAATGATTGAAACAGAAAACAATCGGTCAACCGACCAACACAATTAATTTGGTGACAAGTAGGGGTGGCCATTCGATAAATCGGTCGGATTTCGGATCATTCGGGCTTGATCAGTAACGGGTATGATCGGTAATCGGGTATTTCGGGTCGGGTCGGATGTGTAAATTGTCGGTTACATCGGGGTTATCGGGTCAAAATCGGTCAAACAAATTCGGATTTCGGTTTAGTCGGATTTGTTTAAGTCAGTTTCGGGTTGAGTCAGTTTTTGCAATTTTCGATTAAATCGGATTTCAGTTGAATCGGATTTCGGTTGAATCGGTTCGGTAAAATCGGTGTTCGACTAAATCAAATTTTGGTTGAATTAGGTCTTGACTGAATTTTGGTTCAACTCGATATTAAGAGTTCAAAACAACTTTATTTAAGTGATAAAAGTTATATGAATTTAATGAATGGGTCATGATAATATTAAGAATCGCTGTATTTATAATATACTATTTGAATTTGAATTTGATATTGAGTTTTTAAAGATGAAATAGGCATTTACCCTTTGTAGAATAAATCAATTAATATTTGACCGATGAAAAGTCAATCAAATGAATAGATGATATTGATCACAATTTACAAATTTATAAGATAGAATATTCACAAATCACAAGTAAAGATTATATGATATTAAACATATGTAAGATTTTATATTCATAAAAAATTCTTATGATATTGCAATCAACTAATTACATGTCACAACCAATGATTATAGGAAAAATTGCTTAAAATAACCTAACCTTTTGGGGTTGTTGCGATAATTAGCCTAAGGTTTCAAAATTGCACATAAAAGCCTATTCTTTTTTTTTTGGTCTTGCCTTTTGGCTCGCCCGGTTCGATCGGTCGGACACCGCTCTACATCCGGACCGGGTACTTCGTTGCCCCATTTTGGGGGAGACCCTCCCAATATCAGTTTCTCCATACATGCCGCCAGTGGGATTCGAACTTCGAACCTCCTGGACAACACTTAAGGAGTCTAGCACCACTTTACCACTAGACCAACTGAGTATTGGTCATAAAAGCCTATTCTATTTAAATGGTTGCTATTTTTAGCTTCGATTTTCAATGTGGCAAAACTCTCATAAAATTTGATGACATGGCAATCACATGTGTTATTATGACTATGCAAAATACAATTTAAAAAAATATATTAAAAAATACAATTTAAAATTTTTTAAAAAAATACATTGAAAATTAAAATCCTTAAGTTATTCTTCTTCTTTGAATCTGAACTTAAACCCATTTTCTCTCTCTATGTCTTCTTTAATTTCAAAAAGTATCGCACACTTTGTTTTTCTCTCCTCCTCTTTGACAGTAACGGTTCTTCAGTCCAGCTAGGTTTGGGTCTTCTCGGTTTGAGTTTGTTACACAGTTTCAAATTCAAAGCCCCTCTCCTCTCCTCACATTTTCCTTCCTTCCCCCAATCAGCCAATAGTTTTTCTTTTCCCCCAAATTAGTGTCGTATGCTAAATGAAGCTAATCATTGCTTTGCTACCTTTGTTATTCTATGGCCGCCAAAAATCAATTGGAGATTAATTTTAAGGATTAGTGTGTGCTCTGTGCAAATTTTGTGGGGATGAACTTCTTCCTTTTGGTGTGTGCTATATTCTTAATAATATGAGTTTCTTGATTTGATATAATGTAAAATAAGAAATATGGAGAATGCAGAACATACTATTACCCAGTATAAAACAAATCAACTTTAAATATGAACTCTCCCTCCCTGTCTTTTTCTCCCTCCCTCCCTCTCTGTCTTCTTTAATTTCCCAGTAAGCAAAAAAAAAAAAAGCCTAAGTTGAATGCAAGTGTGATCGACTAGAACACAAATTGCGATCACTAATAGGCTTAAGTTCACATTCAAAGAAGAAGAATAATTTAAAGATTTTAATTTTCAATGTATTTTCTTAACTTTTTTAAATTGTACTTTTTAATGTATTTTTCTTTTTAAATTGTGTTTTGCCTAGTTATAATAGCACATGGGATTGCCACGTCATCAAATTTTATGAAAGTTATGCCACATGAAAAATCGAGGCTAAAAACCGCAACCATTTAAAAAGATTAGGCTTTTATGTTCAATTTTGAAACCTTAGGCTAATTACTGCCACATCCCCAAAAGGTTAGGCTATTTTAAGCAATTTAAAATGATGTTATACTCCAATGATTTAAAATGATCTAAGTTCATAAATAATAATTTTATAGTCACGTACATTTTCAAGATCATATATATAAATAAATAAAATCTTTACATTTTATTGAAGAAATATATCTTTTGTGATGAATAATAATATTGAAATATATGACTATATGACTATGATAAGTAGTTTTAAAGTTATTAAAATGATTTCAATCATCATAATCATAACTATAACCTAAAGCGGAGGTTAAAAAAATTAATAAACGCCACATGTCACTTTTAGATTGGACCACACCACTCTTTCCACCCTTTTTAGTCATTTCCTTTATTTTTCTCTTTCTTCTCACGTTTACACATCACCATGGTAATCTCTCCCCTCTTCCCATTGGTTCCTTTTTATTCTCTTTCCTCTTCTTAATAAATGTGAAATCCGTCCTTTCGGACGATCTTTTGGGGACGGAGGGAATATTATTTTTGCATAGGTTTTTATCTATGCCTAGCAATGGAAATTCTTTTTTAGTTGGACTGCAAAATTTAAATTAAATATTATTCATTCGCGTACAATGAATATGAATTTACGCTAATTTGACCCAAACAAATCCAACAATATCCATTATTTGTTACCTTATATGAAAAGATCTTGATTATCTATATGATAGATAGAATCGTTTTTAGCTAACATATAATATTTATTGGCCATATATCTATAAATATAATTATTTTAATAAGATTTTACATCTATATATACATAGGTTAGGGTTGGAGTCACAAATCACTTTTATTATATCACTATAATTAATGGATAGAAAATCTCATTCTTAATTTTAAAAAAATATTTTATTTTTGGATATGGTAAATAGGAAGATTATTAAGATATTTTTTATGTTATATATTATATAAATATTAGGATACTAGTTGTCTCCATCGTGCCCTGCACGACTATGACTTGATATTTTTTTAGATATACTATAAAAAATATTAATAAATAAAAAATATAATATAAATAATAATTGTGAATTGGTGATTTATATAAATTGTAAAAAAAACATAATTCTAAATTAAAGATTTTGATAGAAAAAATGAAAATAATGGGACATTTAATATGGATTAGCAAATAAAATTGACTTGACATATACCGATGTACGTATGTTATAAAAAAACATTACCGGAAAATTATAATTGAAAATTACAATTGTAATAGTCTAGATTTGTATGTAAATTATCAAAAAAAAAAAAAAAAAGATTCGATCCTATCTAAATATCATAATTTGGAAAAATATAGATTATATGGATCAATAACAATTTAATTATTATTAATTTTATAATTTAGCAATATTATAGGATAAGATCTCGGTCTATATTTATGTGATTTTTTTTAGATTATATTGGAGAGTTGTTAAGATCATGAACATATGTTAAAATCTTATCTTTAAAATACATAAAAAAATATTTTTATGTCAATTTAATGGAAATTAGTTTTTACGAACCAATTTTTATTTTGCTATAAAATAGGTTAACTATTAATATTGTTGTTCAATATATTCGTTATGTACGTACATATATGATCATATCATATATATGGATCATTAACAATCTATTATTAATTTTGTAGTTTAAGAATATTATAGGATACGATCTCGGTGTATATTTATGGGAGTTTTTTCGGTAGATTATATTGGAGAGTTGCTAGGATCATAAAGATATGGTAAAATATATTTTTACATGTAAATTTCTAGAAATATGTAACTAAATTTCTAAATAAAACATTATTGTAATCCAATTTAAAAAAAATTAAAAAATTGATTGAGATTTATAGATTATGTGGCAATATGATGTGTACATAACATATGAGGGACATGGAAAAAATTTGAATGTGGACTATGATATGGAATATTTATAAAGACGTCTAAATTATAAGAAAATGACATGTGTAAAAATATGAGGTGGCCTAATATAGGATCGACATGCGGCGAAATCCTAGGTGGCGTAATGAGAAGGCTCCAAACCTTATTACTTTTATATATATAGTAGATTTATTTTATTTTTAGATAGAATGCATATGCTAGGTTTAGATAATTAAGTTTAATATAAAGATAGTGTAATGTGCATCTTATATTAATATAATTAAGTTTATTTTGAACGGTCCATATATATAATAAATTGATAAGTTTTTATCTTATTACTTATCTATTTTCATAATTAAATAAATTATCATGTTTTGGATATTAATTTAATTCGTAATACTAATAAAATATTATTGTTTCAAATAATCAAATTTTATAGTTTATTAATTTTAAATATTTATTCAAAATTTATATTTAAGCATTTACATGATTATTTTTCTCAGATAATAAATATATTTAAAAATATTTTATTTAAGAAAAACTCGTACAAGGTAAAATCTATATACAAGTACGGGAATACATACTAGTTACTATATACTAAAGCACAAGTTAAAATCTATATATATATATATATATACACACACACTAAAGAAGCCACTTTTCTAACACATGTCAGTCTCACATTCATTTTGCCTATGTGTCGCCTCCATATTCAATTTGTCTATGTGGCGCCACATCATCAAAATTCTAAAAAACAATTTCATACTAATTTAAAAAAAAGATATTTATAATTATTTTGTTTTATTTTTATATAGGTTTGTTACAAACTAATAACTAAATCTTAGATTTATTCTTATCTCATTCTACTTTCATTAATTATATATTTATTGATTAGTTATATATTCAAATCTCATATTATAATGAAAATTTTATATAAGTTAGAATTAAATATTTGTTTGATATTATATGTATAGATTTTAAATTTAAACATTGTAATAGCCGCTAAATTCTAAATAAAATAAAATGGGTATTTTTCCCAATAAATTTGTTTGATATTATTGGGTATTTTTCACAATAAATTTTTTTTCTCTAAAATAGAGAATTTAATAACCTTTATAATTTCATATTATATTATGAAAGGTTATAAACGTTTACTACAATGACAAGTAAGAATTTAATTAAATATATTAAGCAAGTCGGGTAATTATTTAAATATTTTTCTCTTAAAAAAAGAGTTAATTATTTTTATAATTTTCTTAATAAATTATAAAAAATATTATAAAGGGTTATCAAAATGTCAAATAAAATTTCCAACTAATACAAATCATATGAATTTCAAATTTATAATTAATGTAATAATTACAAGGAGGCAAAAATATGAAACAAGACAAATAAAAAGAGGCAAGAGCCGCGACTCGAACCTGAGACCTCTTGCACCTCTTCTATAATAACACTCACTCCAATCCGCTAGACCATTGTAACTTAGACATGGGTCACGGTTTAGGCAAACGGCGAACCGCCAGTTCAGAAACCGGCGGGAACCGGAACCGGCAGGTCCGGTTCCCCCCACTGTTTCGGTTCCGGTTTGGCCCCCCGGAAACTGGTGAATCGGCGGTTCCAAAACCAGGAACCGCCGGTTCCGATTTTGCTGGTTCAAACCGCTAGTTTCTGGGGTTAACGACATATATTTTTTTGGAAGAATTTCGAAACCGCGACCGCGGCCTGAAACCCGCGGTTGCGGAATGGAAACCGCGATCGCGGCCCTCTAGGTTGCGGTCGCGGTTTTGAGAAACCGGATTTATTTTTTTTATTTTTTATTTATTTTAAAATTGTCGGTTCCGAAGCGGAACCGGAACCGGGCGAAACCGGCGCCGGAACCGGCGGAAACTGGAACCGGGGAATCGGGCCATGCCCGTTCCGGTTCCGGTTCCATGTTTAGGGGGAATCGGAACCGCCGGTTTGCAAACCGGACCTAGGTGTATTGTAACTTGACTACCCATATTACAACTCCTTTAATTATAAACCCCTCATTCTTCTTCTTTTTCTCCCAAAGAGAGTCAAATTTGTCTGATTGGTTTGACGGTAGACCATTGCATGCTCTTCTTGTCTTCCAATCACCATTGTTGCTTCTAAGAACCTCCAAATCCACCATCATCTTGTGTCATCATCAAACAAGCACACATCTCACCAATCCCCTTCAATCTCCTTCTTCCTCAATGGTCAAAACAAATCATGGTGGATCAAGGGAAGTCATCAAATTGCCTATTTAAAGGGCTGAAAACTCCATGAAAAATGCACATCAAACTCTCTTCTCTTCCTCTTACAAATACAATCTCATTCAAGAAAATTCCAACCCTAAATCAATTTTTTTAATTTCTGATTTTTATCTTTAAAAATCCCCCAAAAATCCTTTTCTTCACCTTTTGGCCACCGGACAACTGCCTTGCCGCCCCTGTCTCCGGCCACCACCCGCGCGCGGAGCCTGCCGCCCTTGCTGGAGCTTCGCCGCCCTCCACCACTGCGCTGCTGCTGGGCGTCATTCCGTCCAATACACTGGTTCCTTCCTGCGTTGCTTTGAAGAACAGTAGAAGCAAGAAGGAGTTGGGCTTGGCTCCAAGCTACTAGTGGGCAGATCTGATGGAGCAGGCCCACCTTCTAGTGCAAAGCAGCCCATCAAGTTTTTAAGGAGGAACAAGAGCTTTGTTTGGCCCATAAACCCGAGTTTAGCCCAATCCGGGTCCATTTCCGCTCTCATTTCCGTTCGGTATAATTTTCCGACTTATATTTTAATTAAAACTATTTATAAAATATTTCTACACATTTATATGATATTTACTTAATTAAATTGAATAAAACTAGCTTGCATGTTAGTTTATAAAATAATATCCATAGACCATGGAAATCCTTTTTAAATAAAATAATGGTATTTTTTTCATTAAATCATATACATGGAAAGTGTAATATAAATAATATGTATATTCTACTGGAAGCTATTATAAATATAAAAAGATCTAAGTTGTTATGAAAGATAAACTAATTTTATTATTTTCCTTGTACATGGATAAAATTATTATCATACATGTTATTTTTAATATAAAATAGATCTTATGGCATGAGTTTTCTTAAATAAAATAATGGGCTTATTATCATTATTTTATAAATTAAACATGGTTAGTGAAATATAAAATATCAAGTATACTTTATAATAAAAACCTAAGTTGTTAGAAAAGATAAACTTTTAATATTATAATGCTTGTACATAAATAAAATAAATACTTGCATGCCCATATTTTATAAAATAATGTTTCTAGACATGAAGAAACTTTTAAATACAATAATGGAAATTTTATTATTATTTTACATACATGGAAAGTATACTATAATTATTTTAAGCATAATAATGGAAACTTACTATATAAGTAAATTACTAGAATAAGTAAATTATAACATAATATACTAATATCTTGAATATCATAAGATGGTTGCATGTCTTTAAAAAGAGTATATAATAAGATGAAAAGGTTTATAAATTATAATATTATAATATACACTAGTCATAAAAGATATATAAGGAGATGGATAAATATATAATATGAAAAGGGCACTTTGGACTTTTCACATCATAAGAATGATTTTCATGATAAACATGATTTATAAATATGGAAAGTATTTTTAATAAGATAAAGTAGTCTTAAAAGATATCTTTATAAAGAAAGGTAAAAGAAATAAAAATAAGGGTATAATGGACTTTTATATCATATGAATGATTTGTATAATTATTTGAAATCTAAATATGGAAAAATATATTTTAATGGGCTTTATTTAGTTTATCAACTTGCTTGCATTGAATAATAAAATAATTTCCTAATAATGATAAGGTTATAAGTTTGTGACATTAAAAGGATAAAAAGATTATAAATTAATTTAAAAAGAATATTAACCTTAGGTTAATGAATATTTGATAATTTAAATAATATTATGCTTTGATCTTCAAAACCTTATAATAATTAAATTAAGATAAAGAGTTTATAAAGAATACAAGGTTATTACAAATAAGAAATAATAATAAGGGATATTTTTATTTTATCACCTCCACCTATATTATTATTATAATAATTTAGTAATTAACTCTCTTATAAAAAGAATATAAGAGATATTTAAAACTTTAAAAAATTAAAGAAATTCTTATTAAATTTCGTTCGTACCTCTCGTGTCAATAGGTCGAGCCTCCGTCCCGACTAAAGACAATGATTTCCGTTCATTCGTTCATATACAATCGCTAAGCTAAGGCAAATTGAATTTCTCCTTGTAGCCTTGATAATTCTTTTCGTGAAAATTCTCGATGTTGGGAACAACTTGTTTGCTAATAATAATGAATCTAGGAATATCGATTGCTAGAAATAATGACCCAATTGTTATTGTTATTACGCTATTTATTATTCGATAGGACAATTACGCTAGTCTTGTTTGTGACCTTGTTTGTTTAAGATCTCTTTTCGAGATCGGGTTGGATGAAATAGTGAGGGTTGCGAGATTAACCCGACACCTCTATATAACCTACAAATTCGTATGCCACCATGCCTCATTTTGCGACTTTACGGATCATGATCTATGTCCGCTCCCGCTCAACGGAGGGATGAGTGCACCCTAGCTAAGTGCCCAAGAACCTTGTTCTTGTTCGTGGACCCGGGCCCATGCAGGGCCCCCCACACTCTTAAAAATCATTAAAGTAAGTGAAAGTGTTATCACGACATAAGATAAGTGCCAAAGCACAATTAAAAGAAACTAAAACCGGGTCGGAATAGTACAACTTGCTTGGAAAACCACTCGGCTCCCGGTTCTTGAAAAGATCGTCTTTCCAATCTGAATGCTTATTCGGGCTTGTCTAAGGTGGGCGGGTACCTAAGCGCCTTCGGGCCACCTCCCCTATCTAGAGCATCGATAAGATGAGGTTGGTTAAGATCCGACAAGGGCGCGGGAGGTTTTAAAAACTTATATGAATTAATAACGCTCCCAACATACCATCTACTCCAAGAAGTCTACAATCTCGTAGTACTTCGTTTCGATTTAAGTGTTATCTCATCTCGAGATATACTAATTTTCGTTACTAAAAGCTCTACATAAAGTTCGATACCTTAAACACGTCCTGACAATATTTCTCAAATATTATAAATTTACCGTAATACCCTTGAGAATTTCCATTCTCACTTGCTTAGTCTCCTTAGACTAATTCCACTATTTTCCGCATTTTTGCCTGGTATTTCTCGCCCTTCGCGACAAATGCCAGACTCAAGGAAATTCACACCGAAGTGTTGAAGACGAAGACTAGAAGGCTCGTGAAGCATTATGCAAGGATAGAAGGTCAATGCAAGACGACGTTGAAGGAAGGAAGGAATTTTCATAAGAGCAAATCATCCTGAGGATAGTGCGCTAGCACTTCTATCTTAACCAAGCAAATCATCATCATATGTGTTGTCTTGGAGAAACATACTTGTATTTTAAATACCTCTTTTCAACCCTTTTTAATATGGGCTTTGTTTTCCGCTGCTACCCCATTTGTAAAACGACTCTCAATGTAATGAACGAAAGTTCTTATCAATGAATAACATTCCACATTTAGTCAATTTCATCTTTAATTCTACTTAATTAAATTATTTAAAGCCTTGGGTGACTTTGGACGGTAAAATCCGAGGTCACTAGCGGTAATACCTAGTGTTGCAAAAATAGGGGTGTTACAATTATGGTATCAGAGCCGAATGTTTTGTTTTCAAAGCCGAAAAACTTTCAAAATCGAAAATTTTCAAAACCCGAGAATTTTTAAACTTAAGTCTTAATTCTGCAAACCAAACTTCTATTTTTAAGAAACTCCTTTCTATCTTCTAAAAACATAAGTAAAAAAAAGTTTCAACTATTTAAACCTAATCATCTTAGTTAAAATCTTCCTTTAAACTTAATTTTCATCTTAGGAACTTATATAAGTTAAAAACTTACTATGTTGAAAACTTTCAAAGTTTAAATTCATTCTATAAACATTTATAAAGTTAGAAAATTTAATTCAAGTTTTAAGTAAACCTCAAGAATTTCACATTCTTTTAAGTAATTCCAAGAAAAAGAAAATATATCTTAATTTATATTCTAAGTTTAAAACCTTGTTTAAAAATGTCCTTCCTTCCAATATCTTCATCGCATAGAATCAACGGATATTCTATATAAACGCCTTTCGCTCCTCTACAAAAGTGGTACTCACTAGAAGTCTAACCCGAATTAGGGACGAAGCCAGAAGAGCCGCTCAAGAGCTTGATGAGGCTTTTGCTCAATGGCCACATTTTCCATATGGATACCCCGAGGATAACCCCGAGCTAGTACTACAAGAGGAAAATGCACCCGAGGTGAATCTCGAGGAGGAGAACCCCGAAGAGGAATACCTCGAGAAAGGAATTGATAATTCACTTCATGACTAATCAATTCAAACTCCAATGACCTATCAAGTGGGTGGATGGGCTAACTGGACTCAAGGTGAGTCATCCTATCACTAAGCAAAAGGTCAAACAAGAAACCCATCTCCAATCAGTGACCCAAACCCAACGAGGGTTCGTCAGCCAAATTACGACTATCTCCTCCAACGTAAGGGAGAGTGGTGGGAAGAAATAAGGTCCTACCAGAACATGGACGCTCCTCCCCCTGTAGGCGTCCGTCCAAGCCGAACGCGTTAAATGAACTATGACCTCTTAGAGAGGCGTAAAGAAGGATGGCTAAACAAACAAATGGCCGAACAAGACGAACAGTTCCTAGTCGAAGTCCGACTAAGTGAACTTCGCGCAAGGAACGCGTATCGTCGCAGGCAGATTGAGCAGGCCAACTTAGTGTTGGACAATGAGAACGGGATTCTCGATGAGAACCTATTTGACGACGATTTCCTCTATAAGTATAGTTACCCCAACCGTCCCTAGGCTTTGTCTTAGTTGTACCTTCCGTTTAAAAGAAGTGAGCTAAGACCACTTCTCTCGACTTTCAGTTTTGTCTTTGAAAAGTCGAGTCGGCGTTAACTTTTTCTTTTCCGTCCTTTAGTGTAATGGCTGGTTATAAGGCCTTTGTAATCCGTTCTATAAGAGTTCTAATAAAATAATTCCCTTCTTCTCTGAAACTTGCGCGTTAATTCTTACTTATAGTTATGAATTAACAATAGAACCAACTTTGCTTAAAAACCTTCAGATGGTAGTCACCACACACGGAGCAGGTCAGCGGGATCTTCCCAACCCAACTAGGGGTGGCGAAGAAAGTCACTCCGAGGTCTGGGGTTTACCAAGAGAGAACCCACCTCCAGCACCAACATCCCCAGTAATGCTTAATGAGGGCACCATGGCAGCTTTACACACCATGGTACAACAAATTGTACAAGAAGCACTCCCCGCTGCAGTTCCTAACCCCCACCAACTTAGAAGTACAGGAAGAGGCTCAAGATGAAGCTGAAGGAGCCGAGGTTGTTCCCGAAAAGAAAAAGGAAGTTAGTTTCGCTGAAGCAATCAAAACCTTCAACACCATTAAACCAGATTCCTACGACGGAATTGGAGACCCCTCCGGAGTCCAATACTGGTTCTCCCACGTGGAGAGACTCTTGAGGAATGTGCACTGCTCAGAAGCTAATAAAGTGCACATGGCTGCGTTACGAATTAAGGAGGAAGCCGGAGAATGGTGGAAGAGCTCTAGTCTGGCTACTCGTCCCGACTTGAGCTGGGCTATGTTCAAAGACAAAATGATGAACCGTTTCTTCTCTAAGGCTATGAAGGACGAAAAGCTTGATGAACTTCACTCCCCGAAAGTCCACGGATTAAGTGTGCTAGAACGAGCCAAGAAGTTTAACCATCTGCTACAGTACGCTGATGAAGAGATCACTACCGAGCAACAAAAGATCAAGCGCTTCCACTGTTGGATGAGCGACACCATCAAACCTTGGATGGTGAATCGTCGTTTCAAAACTTTGGAAGAATATGTGGTTGTGGCCTATCGGATGGAAACAACGTTAAGCGAGCCCGAACGCAGAAAAAATGGTGGAGGAAAGCCTCACCACTCAAACCAAAGTGGGTTTAAGAGGCTAGCGTCTCCACAAGGTTCAAGATGATCAAATAAGAACAAGAATGGGTCCGTGACAACTAAGTCTAAGTCATTCCAAGGCTCGGAGTCCAAGAAGAGCTCTATAGTTTGTCACAATTGTAGAGAACCAGGGCACATCAATCAAGACTGCCCAAAAGACCGCAGGACGTGCTACAACTATGGAAAGGTGGGACATCTCCGTACCTATTGCAGACAAAAGGTGAGCAACGGAGGCCAATTCCGTTCAAACTCAGCTTCTCAGAACCACCAAGCTTCAAATAAGGTGGTCGGATCAGCTTTTGTGCAGTCTACGGCTCAGAATAAAGGAAAAGGACCGATGACATCCCAAGGTCAAGGTCAACAACTCTATAAGATGCACCAAAGTGACAAACCTTGTGCCTCAGATGTTCCAGAGGAATAGTTGGATCCTCCTCCCTACCCTAGTGTAATATTCGTAATCATGTTAGTTTTGCCTTTAAGGCCCTTTTGTATCACAACAGTAGTGAAATGTTGAACCATGCTGGTGACACTCTTCCTCGTAAGGGTGTCTCATTTTTGAAATCTATATTATGAGGATGGTTATCATATTATATCCTTGCGTATCGAACTAAAGACTGTGTTCCATCATTAGCTTAATATAAGAGAAAAGTTTGACCTGAACCCTGGTATAACTTTATGACGTATTCATTATACTACTAAGTCCATCTCAAAATGTTACTTTTATACCATAATAAAATTGTAAGTTTGTAAATCAAAAGTTTTCGATATAGATTCATCGTGGTGAATAAGAATGGACTTTTACCTCCCATCTTGGCCACATGGTTGAGGTAGAACTTCAGGTCTTTTTCCTATGAAGATATACACTTTAGGCGATTATGTTGGAAATAATTCCCCGATACTGATCACATTGGTGGAATGAAACCACTTAGTCCCTTGAGTTTGACCTTGTTTACGAAAAACTACATTCTTATAAGTACTATAATATAATATAAAGGGACGCTCGTACCACTTCTCGATAGTAAAATATAGTCGAACACGACCTTGTAAAGATGGTTACTCCCTCTTGCGATATAACCATCGCCTATCTCAATAGTAAACTCTCTAGAAACCATAATTCGAGATCCTTCTTCCAAGGCATGGTTTTCACATATTCAAAACTTCGATTCCATCTCGAAAGTTATCAAATATCCATCTTAAAAGAATTCTTCCGCAATGACTCTATTCTAGAAGTATAGAATGGATTAGTCATTTTCTTACTCGCTTCATAGAAGCACTTAAGTGCTCATTTCAAATAGGATGCTTATTCTATAAGCAATCCAACTTTTATATTGGGAAGGTCAACCTAGAACTTCCATAAATATGACTCCAGCTAATAGATAAAACCGCTTGACCCCCCGCATACTTTCGCTAGCAAGACCAATCGAATTTCCATTCCTATCCCTTGATTTCATTAAACCACCTAAATTCAAATGTGGGAATCTTTCTAAGGAATACTAATTTAACGATTCCTTAAGAAAAAGGTACAATAATAATTCTGCTACTTGTACAATCATCTTAACTAAAGAATGAAATGTTCTTTAAGGGGGTACTAGACCCTTTGTTGTTTCCTCACAACTGTGAGTGTTAGTAGCTACTTTCCGTTTTAACCTTGTACCTCCCTAAGTCTTTCCTAGTTTTGGGGATGAAACTAATTTCTAGGGGGTACTATTGTAATATTCGCTAAATTCTAAATAAAATAAAATGGGTATTTTTCCCAATAAATTTTTTTCTCTAAAATAGAGAATTTAATAACCTTTATAATTTCATATTATATTATGAAAGGTTATAAACATTCACTACAATGACAAGTAAGAATTTAATTAAATATATTAAGCAAGTCGGGTAATTATTTCAATATTTTTCTCTCAAAAAGAGAGTTAATTATTTTTATAATTTTCTTAATAAATTATAAAAATATTATAAAGGGTTATCAAAGTGTCAAATAAAATTTCCAACAAATACAAATCATATGAATTTCGAATTTATACTTAATGTAATAATTACAAGGAGGCAAAAATATGAAACAAGACAAATAAAAAGAGGCAAGAGCCGGGACTCGAACTAGAGACCTCTTGCACCTCTTCTATAATAACACACACTCCAATTCGCTAGACCATTGTAACTTGACTACCCACATTACAACTCTTTCAATTATAAACCCTCATTCTTCTTCTTCTTCTAAAGAGAGTCAAATTTGTCTGATTGATTTGACGGTAGACCATTGCACGCTCTTCTTGTCTTCCAATCACCATTGTTGCTTCTAAGAACCTCCAAACCCACCATCATTGATAGCGGTGAAATGGTCGTGCAAATCACGACTATGCAAAAGAGTCCTAACAAACCTAAAGACTGTAGTCTTAGGGAAGTAAGGGTCGAATCCGCAGGGAGGTTGGTTTATCTTTTTATGTAAATTTTATGTCAGTTAAAGTAAAAGGGGATTTATGAATTAAACTACTATCTAGCATGCAAAAACTAATAAAGCAATAACGTTTGGGTTTTTATCAAATTGGGAAAAACACTTAGTCAACCAGAGATCCACATTCATATGACAAGTTGATCATAGATTTCACTTAATATCGCATGCATATGGAATTCCAATTCCTTTTCAAAGATAATTAATAGCACAACCTGATACTGTCAATCCTAACTAATTGAATAACCTTGAAACTATCAAGATTCAATTCAATAGCAACATTAAGAATAGGAATATAATCAGGATACAAATCTAGCATAAAACAACCAGCTTTTATACTAGAATGCAATTAAACTCTCTTCTGCAATAGACTAGCACAACCAGATACTAGTACAATGCAGTTTGCTACTATGAAATAGAGAAACTCAACCAGTAATTTCTCTAGATCTAACAATTGAGATTCAATAACAACAACCCTAGAAATTGTTGAAATCAATCACATAAACAATTTAAACAAGAGAGTAAAATAATTCCATGCAATAAATAAAGAGTAGAAATCTCACAACTGAAAGTCAAACTAGGCAAAAGGGCTTAGTTCTCCATGAAAAGCTAAAACTCCAAAGTATGAAAAGTAGAATAATAGTAGATGATGAATGATAGGTGCAACTCTCAAAACCTAATTTATCAAACTAGGTCTAAAAAGTCTATCCAAAAAGACATAAAAACGGAATAAAGCTGATAGAAAAGGAGCCAATCAGGATAAAACACATGGCGCAATAAGGAGTCTCGCGGCGTCATCGGCGGCGGGTTCTGCCAGCAACAAGACGTGCTTCTTCAGCTTCTCTTCCAACCAGCTCCAAAACTCCAACAATATGCATCTTTGGGTCTTCTTCTCCTAGCTGTAGAAAGTCTTCTAAACCACCTAAAACATCATAAAATGTATGCTAAAACTCCTCGTAAATACACAACATAATTGTGTATATAAAACTCCCCCACACTTGAGTCTCACTCGTCCCTGAGTGACTTAGAATACCATCACTCATAAAAAACTATAATCCCCGGATCATCAAAATGCAAGGAAGCTTAACAAAGAGAAATAAAAGCATTCTCATGCAAGCACTACCCAACCTAAACAAAAAGATATAGCAAATAAGCTCTAACTACTGCCCTACTCAACATCAACATAAATGAGCAAATCATTATCAACATCATACCAACATGAAGCTCAACTCAACCCATCAAACAACCACTCTACTAATCTAACTCATTAAGCAATAAACCACAAGCAACAAACCACCATACAAGTCCATCAAAAATATTATCAAAGAGAGTGAAAGTCTCCATAAATCTACACCTTATCCCTCCAAATGAAAACCTACCCAAAACACTCCTATACTCCACTTCTTATGTCTTCTGCGCCAATAAAAGATAGTCCTAAAACACTCTTTTTTTCACTCATTTTGCTTAGGCGCCTTTTCAGGTTTTCACCTAACATTCACTTTTCATTTTTCAGTAATGGACTCACCAACTCACACCACTCAGAATCTATTTTTGCCAAGGCCTATTGCCTGCCAGATTACCTGTTTATTAGCTAGACCGCCCTTTCGGGTTTTCAGTCTATCCCAGGATTTATTTTGCCTTTTGTTTCAATTTTTTTATGGCTCTTTTCATTTATTTATTTTTATAGCATATCAATAGTAATATAATTCCCACTCCCCCACACTTAGAACACACATTGTCCTCAATGTAGTAAAGACAATAATAAAATAAAGGGGAAGTAAAGAAGAATACCACTACTAATCAGAAGGTGGTGGTGGATAGTCAGGATATGAGGGGTATGTGGGCCACACGCCCTGGAAAAACTGAGCCTGCTGCTGAAAATAGATAGTCTGCTGCTGAAAGAATTGAGACTGATCTTGGTGGAACTGGTGGATCCGATCTATGGAAGTAGACAAAGCAGACTGCTGAGTGAACATCTCCTCCTGACGAACTGAAAGCTGGATCATCTGGCGCATCATATCATCCTGCCAGCTCAAACCAGTGTCAACTCCAGAAGTACTAGGAAAATCCAAATCAGGAGCATCCTCATGCATAACTGTGTCGTCCTGAGGAACAGTCTTTGGAATAGGCTGTGAAGTAGATGGTGGAGCAGCCTGTGGAGCAGAAGAAGAAGAAGGACCAGAAGCTCCAACACGAATGGATAACTAACGCAGATAAAAATGATGATGCTCAGGTCCAAAGGGTAACTCAGCAATAGGCAAAAGGATCCTAGAAATACCCGTGGGAGGACCAAATAAATAGTAAAATCTGCCTCTATCATCAGTAAGATATCCAACATTCCTCAAATGCTTAATGTCACAAGTGAAAGTAGGAGATAGTCTTTGAGATGATGGAGGAAAAGGAATGTTCAGAAACTCTCCCAAGATAGAAATCATCCCACCAATAGCAATCTTGCACTTCTTCTGGCCTCTACTCTTCTTGCAACAAGCAAGAAACTGAGCTCTCCAATCTCCAATAAGCTTGCATGGTGGTGTGAAACTCCACATAGGCTCTAAATCGGTGTAAGAGACCTTGTTTGCCTCAGTTTGGCCATACCAAGCCATCCTAATCACCTTATGAGAAATCCGTAAACAAGGATGAGACCATTTGTAATTTTTTTCTCCTGCCTTGGGATCAAATGAAGGAAAACCTGTAGTGTTGTACCAAAAATCCAACTCCTCCTCAATCTCATTCCATAGGGCAGAATCAGTAGGGTGCCTGGAAATACCAAATGCCTCCTTAAGACTTGCATAAGTCAATACATGTAATGAACCTACTAACTGAAAAGAGACCTTCTCATTCCCATGGTCATCCTCCAAAGTAATATGAAATTCCTTAGTCCAAGCAGGGAATGTGGGAGCATTCTTAAAGAAAAAATTACCCAACCCAGCATGGGTCAACATCAATCGAGTACAACTCTCTAATCTTAACTGCCTCATAACAGCAGGATCAAAAAATAGAGTAGACACAATCTCCCTTCACTCAATAATCTTCCTCCGGGCCTCATGGACCTCGGAGGTGGCGGATCTAGAACTCATAGAACGCTTCCTAGAACTCATAATGCACAATAGGAACTCTTAATGGACAAAAAAGAGGAGCAAATTGCTGAAAATACCCGAAAATAGAGAGCGGCGCGCTGCAGATTGTGGTGGCGGGCTCAAAGCTCTTGGCGGCGGGTGCCACTGTTCTTGGCGGTAGGTGCCGCTGTTCTTGGTGGCGGGTGCCGCCTCGAGTTTTCTCGAAAAATCACTAGATCTTTGGCGGTCGCCGCGTGGAGTGAAGCGAAGGCGAACAGCGAGGGCATGGCGAGGTCGACCGAGTGGAGGTCGACCGAGCGGCGGGTTGCTTGGATCTTGTCGGATCTGAAATGGATCTGAGCTTGGAAGATTTCCCCTTCCTATCCTCTCTTTTGTTTCTTCAAAAAGCTCTCTTTTTTTTCACTCTTTGATTTTTTTTTCATGACCTCTCTTTAGCCTCTTTCTGTTTTTAACTCACTCATCTCAGCGCTCTTTTTTTTATTTTCGATTTTTTATTAAGGATAGAGATAAATACCTGTACGACAGGGGCTACGGGTGCCGCCGGATTGGCGGCGGCCGCGGCCTGTTTACGGCGGTCGCCGCTGGCACTTCGTAGCTAAGGACCTGAAAAAACAAATGGCGGCGGGTGGCGCCGTGCTTACGGCGTTCGCCGCCTGTTACGTTGTCCTTCACTCCTTCCTTTAGGTTAGTCCACACAAAATAAAGGAAAAACCGAAACAAAAACAACTAAGCTAGAAAACAAGAAAAGAAAGAAAGTACCTAGGCCGGGTTGCCTCCCGACAAGCGCCTTATTTAAAGTCGTGGCTCGACGTAATGCTAGCTCAATTCAACAATTGATCCAGGTCAGGTAACGGGTTGGACGCTGCCCTGACTCATATCGAACATCAGCTTCCAACAGATGGCGTTTGTCTTGATGCATCCTAAGCAATGTCTCCTTACTTTCAGGAGGACCATAGTTGGAGGGATATAGAGGTTTCTTCAGCTCAACTACTTGTGCCTGCACAACATGGGACAAAAACTCCTTTCTAGACAAGGTTAAGGGTAAAGGGACTTTTCCCAACGGCTCAGGTGGGAGCTTGTAGCAAGGATTTAACTCTTTAACAATTCCTTGTATGTTAGTTGATGTGGTGAAATCCAAACTAGAATTGATTGAAGGTCTTATATCATGTAGATAGTTTCTAACAATAATATTTTGCACAACAGGCTTAAGCACATCAACAACACAAACAGAATGAGCATCAGATGAAGATTTAATGACGTCATAGATATTATGATTTATAATCTGGCCATCAAATTCCATTGTCAACGAACCAGTACTCACATTTATTTTGGTATTAGTTGTTTTCAAGAAGGGTCTCCCTAAAAGAATAGGGATTGCATGATTATCATGTTCCATATTGAGCACATAAAAATCAGCAGGAAAAGTAATATTACCAACCATAACCAAAACATCCTTTATCACTCCTATAGGACACACAATGGACTTATCAACTAACTGAATAAAAATATTAGTTGGCTGTATAGGTCCCAGTTTCATATAATCACAGAGAGAGGAAGGTATAACATTAATGGAAGCACCTAAATCTAACATAGCTTGGTCAAGTTTAGTACCTCCAATAGATATAGGGATAGTGAACATACCTGGGTCCCCGCATTTCTTTGGTAAGTGCCTTTGAAATACTGTCGAGACATGTTCAGTCACCTTCACCTTTTTCTTGCTATTCTCATCTTGAATCCTCTTTGTAGTGCACATCTACTTTAAAAACTTAGCATAACGAGGAATTGACTTGATCATATCTAGCATGGGCATGTTGACCTCAACCTTCCTGAACATCTCAAATATGTCCTTGTCTTACTTCAATGGCTCTATACGTTTTAAAGCAGATGTAAATGGAGTGACTGGTTTCCATTCGGGGAAGACTGCAGCTTTTATTTTATCGGAAGCCTCAACAGATAGGCGGCTGTCGCCGTTAGATGGGCGGCGGGTCATCACCGTCGCGGCGGGTGCCGCCACTTAATTTTTGGTCGCCGCCAATTAATTCCAATTTGCCGTAGCCAAACTCGTCTTGGCGGCGGTCACCGTTATCCTGGCGGCTATCGCCGCCCTCGCCTTCGTCAGATTCTTCCACTATTCTATTCTTAAGTTGTACCCCACTACTCAAAGTGATAGCACTGACATTACAAATATTCGGCTTGACTTCTGTTTGAGAGGGGAGCTTACTCGAATCTCTTGCTTCCAGTTTGCTTACATCGTTAGAGATTTGACTCATTTGTCGTTCCAAGTTGTAAATGCTTGCTAATGTAGTTTCCTGGAATTTCTCTTGATTTTGAGTCAGTTTAGTCACACTATCTTGAAGAGTGAGATTATTTTGCTTCCACATCTTCATCATGTCTTCCATAGAAGGAGCCGCATTGGGATTCTGTCCTTGAGGCCTTGGCATATATGGCTTAGCTTGTTGAAACTGATCTTGTTGCTGCTTTGACTCAAGCTCTCTCCCCTTGAAGTTTTGATGATCTTTCCATCCTGGGTTGTAGGTGTTTGAATAAGGATCATGTCTTGGCTTCATTTGGTACCCTCCAACTGCATTCACCTCCTCTTGTAGTGTAGGACATGAATCAGTAGGATGAAAGGCGTCATTACAGATTCCACAAGCCTTAGCCTGTTGAGCAGTACCCTTTAGTTTCAACCGCCTCACTTCTTCCTTCAGCACATCAAAGTCAACTTGATCAATTTTAGAGTGAGAGTTGGCGGCTGACAAGTTTTTAGAACCTCTTCCAGTATATTGCATAGAATCATCAGCCAGCGTAGAAAAGATGTCTAGAGCCTCTTCATAGGTTCTTTTCATGATGTTTCCACCACAAGAGGAATTGACTAATCGCTTGTCATCCTCACGTCCTCCATGGAGATAGAGAATAAGAACATGATTAGAATAACCATGGTAGGGACAGCTCTTTACCAATTTCTTGAAGCGCTCAAAATATTCATAGAGCGACTCGTTGGGGAATTGCTCTATGTTACAGATCTGCTACTTGAGTTCATTGGACTTCATTTCAGGGAAGTATTTGTCCAGAAACAACTTCTTCAAGTTCACCCAAGTAGTAACGCTTCCAGGAGGTAGAGCATGATACCAGTCTTTAGCGGATTCCTTCAGAGAAAAAGAAAACGCTCTAAGCCTCATCTTTTCTTCAGTAATATCTGAGGGACACATGCTGGTGCAGACATCAAGGAACTCATCAAGCTGTTGAATGGGATCCTCAAGTGGAGTTCCGTTGAATTTTGGGAGTAGATGAACTACTCCTTTCTTGAGCTCAAAATTCATCCCATCACCAAGGGCTGGGAATTGCACTGCACGTGTAGGCTGATTCAAATTAGGAGCTGTCAAGCTCTCAAGAGTAACTCGTTGATCACCCATTGTTTGGATTCCTTGCAGTAGTGCACGCACAGCTCGGCGAGTTCTAAAGAGAGTTCGTTCAATTTCTGGATCAAACAAAAGATTTGAATTATTAGTAGCACGGGTGTGAACCATAAGATAGGTTAACACCAAAATTGGCACAAAAATTACACAAAAAGACAATTATTGCCTCCCCGACAACGACGCCAATTTGATAGCGGTGAAATGGTCGTGCAAATCACGGCTTTGCAAAAGAGTCCTAACAAACCTAAAGACTGTAGTCTTAGGGAAGTAAGGGTCGAATCCGCAGGGAGGTTGGTTTATCTTTTTATGTAAATTTTATGTCAATTAAAGTAAAAGGGGATTTATGAATTAAACTACTATCTAGCATGCAAAAAGTAATAAAGCAATAAAGTTCGGGTTTTTATCAAATTGGGAAAAACACTTAGTCAACCAGAGATCCCCATTCGTATGATAAGTTGATCATAGATTTCACTCAATATCGCATGCATATGGAATTCCAATTCCTTTTCAAAGATAATTAATAGCACAACCAGATACTATCAATCCTAACTAATTGAATAACCTTGAAACTATCAAGATTCAATTCAAAAGCAGCATTAAGAAGAGGAATATAATCAGGATACAAATCTAGCATAAAACAACCAGCTTTTATACTAGAATGCAATTAAACTCTCTTCTGCAATAGACTAGCACAACGAGATACTAGTACAATGCAGTTTGCTACTATGAAATAGAGAAACTCAACCAGTAATTTTTCTAGATATAGCAATTGAGATTCAATAACAACAACCTTAGAAATTGCTGAAATCAATCACATAAACAATTCAAACAAGAGAGTAAAATAATTCCATGCAATAAATAAAGAGTAGAAATCTCACAATTGAAAGTCAAACGATGCTTCAAATTGTCTGACTAAGCAAAAGGGCGTAGTTCTCCATGAAAATCTAAAACTCCGAAGTATGAAAAGTAGAATAATAGTAGATGATGAATGAGAGGTGCAACTCTCAAAACCTAATATACCAAACTAGGTCTAAAAAGTCTATCCAAAAATACATAAAAACGGAATAAAGCTAATAGAAAAGGAGGCAATCAGGATAAAACACGTGGCGCAATAAGGAGTCTCGCGGCGTCATCGGTGGCGGGTGTCGCCAGCGACAAGACGTGCTTCTTCAACTTCTCTTCCAACCAGCTCCAAAACTCCAACAATATGCATATTTGGGTCTTCTTCTCCTAGCTGTAGAAAGTCTTCTAAACCACGTAAAACATCATAAAATATATGCTAAAACTCCTCCTAAATACACAACATAATTGTGTATATCAATCATCTTGTGTCATCATCAAACAAGCACACATCTCACCAATCCCCTTCAATCTCCTTCTTCCTAAATGGTCAAAACAAGTCATGGTGGATCAAGGGAAGGCATCAAATTGCCTATTTAAAGGGCTGAAAACTCCATAAAAAATGCACATCAAAATCTCTTCTCTTCCTCTTACAAATACAATCTCATTCAAGAAAATTTCAGCCCTAAATCAATTTTTATTATTTCTGATTTTTATCATCAAAAATCCCCCCAAAATCCTTTTCTTCACCTTTTAGCCACCGGACCAACGCCTTGCCGCCCCTGCCTCCGGCCAGCACCCGCACGCGGCGCCTGCCGCCCTTGCCGGAGCTTCGCTGCCCTCCACCACCGCGCTGCTGCTGGGCGTCATTCCGTCCAATACACTGTTTCCTTCCTGCGTTGCTTTGAAGAACAGTAGAAGCAAGAAGGAGTTGGGTTTAGCCTCAACTCCTCTAGCTCTTGCAAGTCCATGAATCGTTTTGCGTCGGCCTTGTCGAGATCCATGTTGAGCTCCTTGAGTGCCCATAATGCTTTATGCTCTAACTCGACCTGGAAAATGGCACGCCTTGCCATAAACTAGGTTGTATGGAGTGGTGCGTAGGTGGGTCTTATAGCCGTTCTATATGCCCATAAAGCATCATCAAGTTTGGATGACCAATCCTTCCTAGAGCGGGAGATCGTCTTCTCCAAAATGCTCTTGATTTGCCGATTTGATACCTCTACTTGGCCGCTTGTTTGCGGATGGTAGGGCGTTGCCACCCTATGTGATACCCCATACTTGGCCAAAATAGCTTCAAAGCTCCTCTCAATGAAATGCGATTCACCGTCACTAATCAGAACTCGTGGCACTCCAAACCTGGGAAAGATGTTAGTTTTCATAAATTTGGCCACAGTTTTAGCATCATTGTTTCTTATAGCGATGGCTTCCACCCACTTAGAGACATAGTCAACCGCCACTAGGATTTACAATTTTTAAATCATCATTGAGACTTCTATAACACCCATCCCACTCTTTTTTTGTACCAATACATCACACTCTACAAAACAAGTCCCAACCAACTAAGTCCTAATCCCCGGATAGGGTCAAGCTTTCATTGTCTAGGAACAATTTTTGTGGAGCTAAAAAATAGGCTTATAGGCTCAAAAACATGGTTACAAAAATAAAGGATAGTGTAAAGGTGGATAGGGAATAATAAGGCTAATGAAAAATAAGTTTTCTATCCTCTAATTCCACAAGTAATGAACTAATATATCATATAGGCTTCAAGAAATAAATGACCATATCAATATCAAGAGATAATATGCAAATAGGACAGTAAAATCACACAAGAAATAGAAGAGGTCGGGGGATTCTTGATGTTCTCTCTATAGGGCCAAAATAACTAACAAGTTAGAAATTTTTGTTCGATTGCAATAAACTCATGCTAAAAGTCATATGTGCTCAATTTCATCACAAGCTAAAAATTCACACAAAAACATTTTCATGGTAGACTCGGGCTAAACCATCAAAGACATGCTTAACGGATTTACATGATCATGTAAGTAATTACCATCATAGAACCACTAGAGATAGGGTACTATCAATGCTAAAAATCTTTTTTTGATTTTCTATTTTTATTTAATTTTTTTTTTCATTTTCATTTTTTTTTAGGAAAGAAAGCAACTAAACAACTTGAACCAACACAAGACATCAAAGCAAGACATAAAAAAACACATAAACAAAACAAGAGTTTTCTTTTCCCTCCTTACCTCATACTTAAACCTAACAATGTCCCCACTGTAAGAACAAAGCAAGGTAAAAAGAAAGAAATAGGGAAAAGAAAACAAACTCACAAGATATATAAACTTTGAAGTGGTGGAAACATCCTTGGACATCTTTGAAAGAGTGAGTGAATCAGTCAAAAGGTGGAAAGTGCTTCTCCAGGTTATGCATAAACTCAGCGGTAGTCTGCCAGCGCTCGTTTCTCGTCTCCCATCGGTCCTCGGCCGTCCTCCAACGGGACTCGGCCACATTATGGCGCTGCTCATTAACCATCCTCTAAGGCTCGAAAGATTCTTGTAATTGGGTCATCCACTCGTACATCTGATATTGACCAATCTGAAGCCTATCCATCCTTTGAACCATGTCGTTGACCCACGGAGGAGGTATGGAACTGGAGCTAGAGCCATCATCAAGATGGTGAACATTGTAGCCTTGGAAATGCTCGGTGGATGCCCCGAAACCCGACCCGTACCCCTCAGTATCATGGTAGGAGTGGTAAATCTGGGGGTCGGTACCGAGGGCATAAAGCACGATACCGAGATGATGGGGGTCGATAACGTGGCTGTTGACAGAAAATTTTTCACATATTATGATCTGTTCGAAGTAAACGGATCCTAATATATATGTATATATATACATATTAAGTTGAAATTAAAGCCTATTAAATCTCTAAGTGATCTCATGCCATTCCTTGGTATAAATTTGTGGGATTTGGTATCACGATTTTTAAGTCGACTAAAGAAATAAGGTTGATTATAAAATCTTGGTAAAAATTAAATAAAGGAGGAGTATTAGAGGCATTTAAAGCCAAAGTTAGATAATAATTTTATTTAAAATTGTTATGTAACAAAGCTCATGCATGTATTGTATATGAAAGTTATGTAAAACTCTCCGTATTCACGTATAGCATGCATGAAATAAAAGGGAAAAGGATATATGGCCATTAAATGTGCAATGGGTATATATATTAATGATGAGTGACGTGGTGGTCATGAATGTTGATGTAGGGTTAAAAAAGGGACGTTTATATTCTCAGTCCCAGACGTTACATGTTGTAATTTGGGGAGGCTAATTACTAGCTAAATTTATTACTAGTAATAATGGTCTTCCTTGGACCAAAAGGATAGAATTAAAATAAAAGGTGAGGAGAGCAAAGGCGTAAGCGGGGGAGGGAGAGAATTGCAGAGAGTCATGCTCCATCTTCATAAGAGATGTACGATCTGCAAAACAAAACGGCAGAAGTGAGGAAAAAAAAGTCAGTCTCTTCCCGTCTTTATGTATGCCTCTCTACATTTTTATCTGAAAAATACACATCCATTGTCGAAACGGGTTCGTTTCTCATATCGAAATGGGTTCGTTTCTCATAACGAAACGACTTCGTTTTTCATACCGAAACGGGTTCGTTTCTCATACCGAAACAAAGTGTCTCTTTTTAGAGGCAGGATATTTCATAAAAAAAAGAACTGAAACAGAGTGTCTCTTTTTAGGGACATGATGTTTCATCAAATGACAAAAAATTGAAACAAAGGGTCTCTTTTTAGAGGTCGGATGTTTCATTGGATGTAAAATCGAAACAAAATGTCTCTCTTTAGAGACACGATGTTTCGTCAAAGTTCAATTAAAACATCTCTATGAAGACATGATGTTTTAAATTGAAATAAAACGTTTCATTTACCGAAACGGGTTTGTTTCACATATCGAAACGGGTTCATTTCTCAATACCGAAGCGGGTTCGTTTCTCATACCGAAACGGATTCATTTCTCAATACCGAAGCGGGTTTGTTTCACAATTATAACGACCTTGGTGTCGGGGTAAAATCTAAAGTGCATATATATATACATACATATACATATATATATATATACATACATATACAGTATAAAGATCTGGTAGAAAGTTCTTTAGAGTAGAAAGTGAATGTCATTATGGATCATTGGATGGATATTATTGGACGTTCCAGATTGTAGATAAATAGGTGCATATTAAGATGGTGCACGCGTTTTACAATAGTAGAATTTTAAAAATGATTAGCTTTTTTTTCTTTTTTTACTGTTTTCGTAAATAAATCAACACAATCTTAGAAATTTAAAAATGATTAGCTTTTTTTCTTTTTTTTATATATTGTTTCCGTAAATAAATCAACACAATCTCTTATTCTCTTTCACCTCTGATTCGATTTCTCCTCTCTATCTCTAAACCGTAGGGAGACTCAAGACCGAACATTTCAACCGGCGATTCAGTTCCATACACCAGATTTGTTGATTTTTTCGATCAATTTCCTTCATTAAAGTATATTCGAGTGTTTCTCAATTGATTATTAGTTTGTGATTTGTAATTGCAAAGCATAGAAACCAATTGTGTGTTCTTCATTAGAGGTTTTCGACACATATTAGTGTCATTGTTGATTCTGATTGATTCGGTAAAAACGAGAATCGGAATTTGCAAAGCAAGTAAATCAATTCTGATTATAAATCGTTCAAGTTCGAATCTAGAGTTTTATTTTTTTTTAGGGTTTGATTTGGATTTTATGTGGATCTCCATTAAAGAAATAACTCATGCTTGTTGTGATTGATTTTGAAGCAGATGTCGCCAAGGAAGGAACCGTATGTTATATTCTCTGAGATTAATTCTGGTATTCGTTATATTGCCCATTGATATTCATCTTTTAAACTATTTTATACTATGGTATTCACATATGAGTTTTTAATTATATCGTGTTATTCAATTATGATATTCATTGAGATTAATTATGATAATATTATTAATGTGCATTGATATTCATTTTTGAAAAATGGTTTATAATATGCTAATCACTATTAATTTTCTGATTTTTCTGATTTTACTTGGTATGCAATGATGATATTCATTTAAATTAATGTTGGTATTCATTAAAGTATGCATTGATATTCATCGTTGTAAATTGGTTTATTATATGTTATTCACTTTGAGTTTCTATGTTATATATTTGTACTTATTTTGTGAATAACTTTCAAGTAGTCATTGATATTCATGATCTTTCACATTAATATTCCTTTTTGTCAAAGTTGATATTCTTTGTTTTTCACCTTTTAAACAACTAATGCAAATAAGATTGTTGAAGACGCCTTTGTACTTGTAGGAAGATGAAGATCAAGGACCCACAATATTAAGTGGAGTATAAAGATTTGAAAGATGAAGATTAAGAAGATGAAGATCGAGATATGAAGATAGGGTGGTGATATTAATGAAATTAATTAGTGGCGATATTTATCCATTTTATGTAATTGAGTTGTGACAAACTCAGAGTATTCGTGTAATTGTATGATGATATTCATCTTCATTTCAATATATATTCAATAAAAACGAATGTATTCATTTTAAAAATTATAATGAGATTGTACAACTATTAATTTTAATCCTATTTACCGTAACACAAGTACATATTCGTTGTTTATCACGATGGTATTCACCGTAACACAAGTACATATTCATTGTTTGTCACGATGGTATTCACTCGGCAGACTACAATGATGTATATTCATTGTTCATCACGTTGGTATTCGCTCATCTGACAAGTTACGAGAATAGTGACGAAAAATTACGTCAAAATCAATTAGTTTTAAAAATAGAATCTAATCAATATTAAAAATATCATTTGTTTTGATTTTAAAAATAGGAGAGAGAATTAACATTTTAGATTTTCTACGTGATTTGGTGATTTGGTTGATTGATATTAATTATTTCCTTTTTTTAAATAAGTTGTTTGCTACTTTTAAGGAATATGAGTTTAATTTGGCAAATGAAATCTGCTATAATAATATTCACCTAATTTCACTTAAAATGGAACATCAAATCTGACCATTAATCCATTCTAATCCAACGCACTATATTCACCCTCACTTTCTACCATAAAATCATTTCTACCAGAACCTCCCCCTACATATACATATATATATATACATACATATACGTATATATACATACATACATATACATATATACATATATATATATATGCCGATTCGCTTTGCAAAAATATATACGTGTGGTTCTTATTAGCTATTTGTCAAATTCAAAACAAGATGGCAATTTCAAAGAAGTTACATGTTCATTCAAATAAAAAAAGAGACAACAAGCTATATATGGCCAGACATGTTTACTTTGTTAATTCACAAGGATAGTCAACAAAGGGTGTATGTTTGAGCTTATAAATTACCTTGGCCATAATGACGAAGAGGTGGTGGTTCGATCGAGTTCAAAGTTCGACCGAAAAAGTGTTGTAAATTCTTGTTATATGCAAGGAAAACAACCACACTTAATTAATCTTTGAAATTTTCGGCAAGGGGCAAGTTCAACTGTGCAAATCAAAAAAGTTGTACGTACACCCAAAAGAAAATAAAAAGGCATGTTTGCTATGATGGCTAAATTTAATTAACATGTCCAGAGGCAGTATACCAATGGTGATTTACTCACAAAAGCATAAAAAATAAGAAGAGGAGGCCACTAGTTTGCCAAGTCAAGGGGTACTAAAGTTGATACAAGTGTGCCAAATTACCTTGAATTTGTATATTTATATATACTATACGTGTATACAATGTTCATGGAGATAGCACTTGAAAACTTTCCGTTGAACATACATGTACACGTGGATATCCCACATATATAATATGTATTTCAAATCAAAATTAAAATTAGGAGGCTTCCTAGTTAATATGGAGAGAAAGTGGCGATCAATCACGATCGTTGGAGCCGAGTTGACCCTTCACCGGTCCAAAGACACTCCATTGACAATCCTAAATAGGTCACTACTTGTGCTAGCTAGCGGTCCAAGAGAGAAGGACAAGTATCCGTGGTAACTGATTAATTATGCAAAATTGGTGATCAAGGCTCTAGTACATATAAATTAATGGGTCTAATTCTCTTATGCGAACTACTGTGATTTGATCCCATTAAGGGTATGTAGGAAGCTCGGTATAAAGAAAATGCTCTTCGAGTTCAATCATAACCACGAATTAAAATGTGTTCTTTAAAGAACTACGTTTGACTTGATTCCGTCTCATAACGGATACGTAGGAAATTCGACACTAAATCCAAAAAGGTCTCGAATTCAGTCACAATTCCAAATTTAAAAAGTCAAACCTAAATCAACACTCAAAGTGTTCTGTTTGAACTACGGTGATTTGATCCAATTAAGGGTACGTAGGAAGCTTGACATAGAGCACAAATTCTCGTCGAGTTCAATCATAACCTCAAATTAAAATGTCTTTTTGGAGAACTACATAGACTTGATTCCGTCTCAAACGGATACGTAGGAAATCCGACATCAAACCCAAATGGGTAGCGGATTCAGTCACACCCAAATTACAAATAATAAAATCAAACCAAAAATAGTAGAGAAATTAAACAACCCTTCCTAGAAGGTGGCTTTAATTTTATTCACGCCATGCAAATGATAGTTGACCGAGCTTAGGCAACCCTTCCTAGAAGGTGGGTTTAGGCTTGTTTCTCTGATGCATGGAAATCCAACCAAAACTTAAATCGCTGAACTACGTAAGGCTTGATTCTCTTTAAAGAGATACGTAGGCAGTCCGATATAACTCGGGTGCAGCCCAAATCATAAAAAAACCCAAAAGTCTCCAACGTGTCTATATTATTAATAGAGTTGTAAAGATGTACAAATAAGGGTCGAACTTAAAAATCAAATTAGATGTGTGTGTGCATTGTTGTTTTCTTTTAACAATTTTTGCCTAACATATTTTTGGCACGCTCGGTGGGACCCTTTTCTTTCTTTGTAATTTTGATTAATAATATTGATACAAACATTTGAGCTCTTTTTTTGCGAGAAAATGGCACCAAGAGAGAGTATCAAGCTTAACTAGCTACTGCCTACCTTCCTTGTCAAGGTTGAATGTTTTGTTCGCCAAAAAAAAACTTTAAAGTGGGGTTCAAACATTGATTGAGACTTGATCTCCATCGAAATCCCTTTTGGAAACAACTATTGACTTCTTCAGTGCTTAGAAGAGGGGCATCAGCCAATGGATGCCACAAAAGCATAGGGGTAAGTTTCATGGATCAACCATTCAAGTCACTAAGGCTAAAGATGAGTGTCATCAAGAATTGACTCGATAAATCCCCTCCAACAAAGAAAAGTATTCTCAAAGAAGGAGAGGGTTGTTTAGTTTATCGAGGGTCCTTTGCGGTGGTCGTAGCTTCCAACAATGCAATCCATGTTGAGATCTTGTTGGAAAACTCCTTCAAACCACTTCAACACCTAAAGAAGCAAAAGTTAGTGGCTCAAAGCCCGTTACTAGAATTTCTCAAGGACTTATTGTCATCAAGAGGAGTGGTGGAAAGGCCTCCTACATCCATATGAGATGTTCTCAAAGCCAAGAAGGCCAAAACATCTTACAAAAGAAGGAAGTCACAAGAATGTTTTGAAGCGTTCCAAGACAATGCCACTTTCCAAGTTAGCAGAGTCCAACATTAGTTTAAGCTAACACAAGTATGTGGAATGCCTTAATGGACCTCTTTAACTCAAAGGAGGTGACACCCAATCCTCTACTGTTCACACCAAGACAAAATACTCATAAGATCCATTTCTATCACTCTAAAAAGGGTTGAGGAAATTAGTATAACTTTATACTCTATAAGGGGAGATGAAAATGAAGACAACAAGTCAAAGAATCCCCTACTACACTTTCAATCCATGGAGGTGAGAAGTCCATGACCGATCAAGTTGGTTACCCAAATGGTAACAAGCCCAACAGTCAGCTTAGTGGCGTAAAGCCCAATTTCTAACAAGCTAATGTTATTAGCACCCAAAGTGTTCATGACAAAACGTTTTCACAAGATTTCCTAATCCCCTTACCGTAATTTCAAGTTATGAGGGTAAGGAGTCCAAGATATATCAACTTGGTCATCCAAGTGGAAAGAAGTTTGTCAATTACTTTATCACTCCATGAGTTAGTGAAAAAAATTCACACCAAATTTTATAGTGCACATATTGTCCAAGTCATAAAGACTTATTGGTAGGAATGTCACTAATCTCGTTCAACCTTCCAATAATGCCAAAAAGGCTAACAAGTCGAAGAAAAGGAGTGGAAGTAAAGATGGTTCAAGTCATCAAAAAGGCAAGGGAACTCGACAAGATTGCTTGCTCACCACCCTGGAGCTTGTTAAGGAAACTCTTTGAAAAGCTGAGAGGGATCACATTTCACAAAAGAAGTCAACTGGTGTTTCTCAAGCCAACACTTCAAGACAAATTTGTACAAGATCCATCCCTCTTAATATTAAAGGAGTTAAACAATTCAACAAGTCATTTCCTTTGGAGGATATTCGACCAAAGACCCCGGAGGTCAAGATGACGAAGCCTTCACGGTCTAAAAATGATTAAGAAACTCAACAAATTAGCCAAGTTTCTCGAGCTCGTGTAGAAAAGGAGGATCCATCAAGGTCAACATCTTAAATGACCAAACCTCAAACATATACGAGCCTTAGTACAAGAACAAGTGCTTAACCAATGTCATCATATATTGACATGGTTTCAAGGTTGATATCTTCATCTACCCCTATCATGAAAGATAAAAGGGTCATGGAAGAAAGCACAAATTCTCCCTTATATGGAGACTTGTTGTCTATTTTCAAGGAGGATGAGTGTCCTTTTTTTTATACTAGAAGGAAAGAAAAAACAAAATTTATCCTCTAAGATGAACAAGAAAATGTGTTGTTGTATTGACCATTGAAGAAAAACTTCAAGAATTCCTAAGACAACTTGCCAAGAAGGATACTCAAATAGCTTCACTCATGGCTCAAGGTTAAATGATGAAGGTCCAATTGGTAGCTCAAATATCTCTCTCCAAGAAATTAAGGAGATGATTGCTCTAGGGATTAAGAATTTCAAGCATCATAAAATCTACCTATGCTTGGGTATAAAAATCCATACCTAACATAGTATGATGCAATTCCATTTCCTAACTTTCAAGGGCCAAATGAGCTCACTAACTTTTTCGTCGTTATGTGGAGAAGTATAAGGCTCTAGTGCCTTGGAAAAAAAGTGAACAAGTTGCTTCCAATATGAGCATGTTGTTTGCACAAACCTTATCCCTTTGGTGATATGGTGTCAAAGGCTTAAAATGTTAAATTCCTTGGAAAAAGAAATGATCTAATTGTCTTGAAGCTAATGTGTTTCAAAAAGATGATGGCAAGAAGCTACAAAAGCAAAAGGAATCTATGGCAACCTTCATCAAGCCTCATGACAAACCTTCAAATGTGAGTAGCTTCAACGCTCAAGATGGAAGCAAAATTTTTGACACTTCAAAACCCAAAAAGGCCAAACAAGTTTGACAAGACAAATAACCAAATTATTGTCTTTACCATCGACTTGTTAGTCATTCAATTAAGGATTTCCATGTCCTTAAAAATGCAATAGAAGAGATAATAAAAGAAGGAGAAATCAAAATTGAGGGGTTAACATCAATGACTCAAGTGATTACATCAAACATCCTTTTCAGTGATAGATGTTTCCAAGGTCGCCCCTATAATCCAAGAGTCTCTTCAAACATTTGAACCGTCATCGAAGGATATTCATGAGTCAACATTCCTGTGGAAGACCCATTAAATATTGATGACACTCTTGTCAAGAATCACAAATTTCTTGAGAAGAAAAAGTTTTAAAGCCAATGGAAATGCCACTAAATGAGTTAAATATGCTCTCAAATGACAAAGTAGCAATGCCTCAAATGTTAGTGTTTGAAAGCCTCGATAAATCCTCAAGAAACATCTAAGCCTTGTTTGTTTGAGAAGCCTGACACTACCTCAAGACGTTATGCATCCAAACCTTCTGCGTTTTAAAGGCTCAAAAAATTTAGTAAACTAAATTAAGAACAAGGAGATCCGAGTCAACATCAATAAAAAGTCGAAGGTCAAGAGCAAGAATTCAAGATTTCTCGTTCACATCTTCAATGATGGCATAAATACCTTAGTTGGAGAAGTGAACTCAATTCCTTGGAAAAATGGCACCATGAGTTATTGTCAACTTTAACAACTTACCATCCACCTTTCTCGTCAAGGGTGGGGTTTGTTTCGTCAACAAGACTCCAAGATGGTGTTCAACATTGATCAAGGCATGCTCATCAACTAAATTTCCCTTGACAACATATATGGACCTTTCCAACATTTAGGAGAGGGGCATTCTCCAAATGGTTCCCAAAGAAATATGGGGCAACTTCTATGGACCGACCATTCAAGTCATCAAGGTCAACGCCGGATCCCATCAAGCATCGACTCAACTTGCCCTTACAAACAAGTTCATGCGATCTCAAAGAAAGAGGAGTCGCAAGAACAGGTCAAAGCACCAAAAGGAGGGTCAGCTTACTAAGCTAAAGTCTTCTTCAACTCTTGAGTTATCCAGAGCTACCTTAGGAGAAGTGACCCGGGGCTTTGTGACATCAACAAAACCACTTGTCAATCCTCATGTCAACAGTTCAAGGAAAATCCTTATAGGATCAATCTTGATTAACCTTGACCATGTGGAGCAAGTCAAAATGGACTCTTACTTAGAAAAGGGTAAGGGTGAAGCTTAATACAATGCTTCAAAGTTGAAGATATATAAAATGTCTCCTCCTAAGAAGAGCCAATAAATGCAACAAGCTAGTAAAAATGTCCAGAATCCTCAAGGTGACACTCCATTGTATGGAGATACAACTTCACCTTTCAAGGAGGATGACTTTCCATATTTTAAACAAGTCATTGCCTCTTTACACAATGGGGTAGAAAACATGTCATTCATGATGACGACTACTTCTAGCATCAAAGAACAACTTCAAGAAATGCAAAGGAGGCTGGCTGAAAAAGATGCTCATATTGCCACTCTCTCAAGTCTAATTGCTAGCCAACATAAACAGAGTAGGTAAAAACAAGTTAGAAAAAAAAATGATGATGAGGGCCAAAGTGGTACCTCGGGCCAAATTGGCGCAATAAGAATGTCTCCCTAAGAAATTAAGGAGATGATTGCATAAGGGATAAAGAATTGCATGTTTCTCAAAACCAACCCATGATGAGTTGTAGGAAACGATATCCCACATACTTAGATGTTGTGCCCTTCCCTACACAATATCAAAGACCCTACATTGACAAGTTTGATGACATTCAAAGTTCACCACATGAGCACTTTAATCAATTTTACTCTGCATGTGGAGAAACTACCTTGAATGATGCATTACTCATAAGGCAGTTTGTTCAAGCACTAAAAGGATCGACATTTACTTGGTACACCCAACTTCAACCAAGATCGATCAAAAAATGGGATGAATTGCAAAGGGTATTCCTTGCTCAATTTATGAGCACTAAAGCAAAGTTTTCCATCATATACTTGGAAAACACTCACCAAAAGGCCTATGAGCTCGTAAATGACTTTATAGCAATATGGAGAAGTCTAAGGCTTTAATGCCTAGATAAAATTGAGTGAGTTGACTTGTGTTCAAATATGCACCAATAACTAGCACCACAACTAGTTGTGCATGTGGAAAGTGCCAAACCACTGTCATTTGACGCTTTGGTTTCCAAGGCTTCTAATTTTGAGCGTCAACTTGCTCGACGTGAAATAGGGGTTATTAAGCCTCAAGAAAATGGTGGAAAAAGGTTGCAAAATAAAGACAAGTCTAGGGTGACTTCTCTTGAAACAAATGGCCAATTCTCTAATATGGGTAATTCTCAAACCCAAAATAAGAGTAAAGCCAACAAGTCTACTAAAAAACTCACTCTCCAAGTGAGAAAGCAGAAGGAGTTTCCCTTTGATGATGTTGATATTCAAGGGATATTTGATAAGCTCATGGCTTCTAAAGCTTTGGTGCTTCCATAGCCAAAAAGGCCTAATGAAGTAACCATGACAAGTGACCCCAAGCATTGTCCATATCATCGCCTTATCGGTCATACCATCCATGATTATTATGTCTTAAAGGATGTAATAGAAGGAATGATAAAAAGGGGGGGGGGAGGGATTGAGATTGAGGGGGCAAACTCAAAAGGTCTATATGCTTCATCAAACATGATCTCAAAAACAAAAGTTATTGAAGCGCTACCTTTACTCATATAAATCCCTAAAGCCATGGTGGCATCCATTACATCATCAAAGGCTTTTGAAAATTGGGGGCATCCAAACTGCCTCACTACACTATATAGGAAATCCTATATTCCTTTATAGTGATGAGAAGAAAAATTAGGTGGGAAACATCTCCAAAATGGAGCAACGCCCAAGAAAAAGATTGTCCTAGAAGTGCTTCTCCTTCAAGATTCAAGACTAATGAGAAAAGGCTTGACAAAAAGAAGGGAAATAAAAACTAGAAGAAAATAAGAGGGGAAAGGAATGTGCAACAAACTCCGAGGAAAAATATGTTCAACCTCAAAGAGTCCCTTTCACCCTAATGGACTTCATCCCTAAATATTTTCTTAAAGATGACTCCATGAATCTCAATGATGATTCGAAAAAGGAAGAAGAAGTTGCTCAATGTTGTGTGATTTCTTATGTTGAAGAGATTGATGAATATATCCCAATGTAAACATTGGTCATTCGTAAAATCTCTGGAAAAGGTGAAAAAGAAAGTAAAAGGGTGGTACTACGAGGTGAACCCTCTCTTCCTTATTCCTTGTTTACCCCAACAAGATCACAATAGAAGCATCAAGTAATGGTGCAAAAGTCAAAGCCCTTTTCTAAGGGTAAATCTCAAGATGAGAATCTCAATGAAGATGTTCTCAACAATTTGCAAGTTTCTCATGAAGGGAAGCGTTCGATAACAATGGTTATAGAGCCAAAAATGCATGAGATGATTCTACAGGAAAAAGAAATCACTCCTCACTTATTAGTCTTTCAATGGCTAGATATAACAACAAATAATAGATTTACTTGACCATCTGTGTTTGAAAGGCTTGAGAAGCCTAAGAACAAAAGGAGTCAAAATCAAAATGACCAAGAATTGGAAGGTCAAAAAGAAAAATGAATCAAAGTTCCTCCAAAGATCAAAAGATGTTCAAGATACAGCATACAACATCTCCAATGGAGGAAGGTTATAAAGTCATAAGCTCCACAAAGGAGCTTTGAATGGTGATAAATCTCGACAAGTAAACCACGAGGATTCACCGAAATTCATCATCACGGTTCAAACCATTATACTAAAAAAGTGTTTGATGGTCTCCAAGAACTACGTCAAGACTTGATCCCAATAAGGGTACGTAGGAAATTCGATATCAAACTCAAATGAGTCTCGAATTCAGTCGCAAACCTTAAATCAAAATAAAAAATTCAAAAACTTATGCGCAAATGATAGTCAAAATGATTGGGGCAACCCTTCCTAGAAGGTGGGTTCTAATTATTTTGGTGATGCGCACAAAAAGGTAAAATAGACATGCATATGATAGTTGGATTGAAATTTGAGCCACCCTTCCTAAAAGGTGGGTTTAAATCCCGTCCTCTAACGCATGTAAAAACAAACTAAACCAAAATCGGTTCAGGAAGAACTACGAACGGCTTGATCTCTCACGAAGAGAGTACGTAGGCAGTCTAGTCATTTCATATGCTAGATGCAGCTATAAAAACAAAAAAAAATTCATCTTGTCTTTAAGAGAAATTAAGAAGATCAAATCTTCTTCTCTTATAGCCATTCATGGTCTTGGCTACATCAATAGTCAAATATGAACCTAGTCCATAAAAAATGCATGGGTTCATACTCAAAATGGTATTTGGTTCGGTAACGAACAAGGGAATTTTTGACTCGGTATCGGGGTGTGGATCTCGGGTTTTGCTGGACTGGAGTGCATAGGAGGCGATTTTCAGCAGCAACGGTGGCTCGATGGTGCGACAGTGGTAGTGCGATGGTGCAACGGGGTTGGTGCGCCGACGAGGGAGAGAAAAGGACTAGGGGAAGGCTCGGGAGATCGGTCATGGAAGAACAAAAGGAGCGTTTGGATGAATGGAAAGAAAGAAAAGGTATTAAGGGAGCATACGTGGGGGCGTTTTTAGATTGTTCAGTTTTACCTGGAGGGTTCGGTATCGACCTTGTGGGGGTCGGTATCGACCTACCTGTAAGGTTCACCGAATCTTCGTTCTTGCTCAATTTTTCACCCTTTTTCATGTATCACTTATTCAAAGCATTCTATTCCGAAAATCTAAAGCCTAATCTAAAAACAAATCAAAAGAAAGCTAGCAAAAAGATCTAAGAAGTAAAAACAAAAAGCGGGTTGCCTCCCGTAAGATCTATTTTTAACGTCGTTAGCCCAACAAACTTAACTTAGCTAATCGGAGGATGTTAGAGGCCAAGTGGCCCGGATTTCCTCATCCGGGTCGGCTTGCTCAATATATTTCTTCAACCGATGCCCATTGACCTTAAAGATGGCTCCATTGTGGTCCACTTTATCAACCGCTCCATGGGGATATATGTAGTGAACCACGAATGGTCCACTCCATCTTGATCTCAGCTTCCTTGGAAATAAGCGAAGTCTAGAGTTAAAGAGGAGTACCTTGTCACCAACTTCATAGGTTTTTGGCACCAATTTCTTGTCAAGCCACATCTTGGTATGCTCTTTGTAGATTTTGGCGTTCTCATACGCCCTTAGCCTCAACTCCTCTAGCTCTTGCAAGTCCATGAATCGTTTTGCGTCGGCCTTGTCGAGATCCATCTTGAGCTCCTTGAGTGCATATAATGCTTTATGCTCTAACTCGACCTGGAAAATGGCACGCCTTGCCATAAACTAGGTTGTATAGAGTGGTGCGTAGGGGGGGTCTTATAGCCGTTCTATATGCCCATAAAGCCTCATCAAGTTTGGATGACCAATCCTTCCTAGAGCGGGAGACCGTCTTCTCCAAAATGCTCTTGATTTGCCGATTTGACACCTCTACTTGGCCGCTTGTTTGGGGATGGTAGGGCGTTGCCACCATATGTGATACCCCATACTTGACCAAAATAGCTTCAAAGCTCCTCTCAATGAAATGCGATTCACCGTCACTAATCAGAACTCGTGGCACTCCAAACCTGGGAAAGATGTTAGTTTTCATAAATTTGGCCACGGTTTTAGCATCATTGTTTCTTGTAGCGATGGCTTCCACCCACTTAGAGACATAGTCAACCGCCACTAGGATGTACTTGAAGGTCCCGATGAAGGAAAAGGTCCCATAAAGTCTATACCCCAAACGTCGAAAAGCTTGACCTCTTGGATCCCTCTGAGCAGGTTCTTATGTCTCCAAGTGATATTCCCGTAGCGTTGGCATTCATCACAAGATGTCACAAACTCTTGTACATCTTTGAAAAGTGTTGGCCAGTAGAGAGCACTTTGAAGAATCTTCGCCGTAGTCTTAAATCCGTTTGCATGGCCACTTGTGGGGAGAGTGTGACAATGACATATCACATTCTCTATCTCCTCCACTGGTACACAATGTTGGAAAATATGATCACTTCCTTACTTAAACAAGTAAGGATCATCCCAGTAATATTGCTTGATGTCATGAAGAACTTCTTCTTCTTTTGTGGGGTTAAACCCTCGGGAATTACAACTCTTACAATGTAGTTAGCAAAATCCGCAAACCAAGGGATTTTTGACCCTCTAATAGCATAAATAGAATGGAAAGAAGTAGAAGAAGGAGATAAGGAAAGATTTGAATCGAGAAGAATTGAATTAGGTTGAGAAAACTTACCTAAATGGGTCGTTACCGAACCTATTGCTTCATTGTTCACCTCGGTAACGATCTCCTCTGCCTCGGTAACGGAGTGTCCTGCCTTGGTATCGAGTTCTCCCACTTCGGTACTAGTGTTTCCAATGTGCTCCAACCTTAGAGAAGGGTCGATAACGACCCTTGTAGGGTCGGTAGGTCCCTCGATAATGCAATTTGCTCCCTCGTTCAGCATGAGGTGCTCGTCTGACCTGGAGTCATTGATTGGAACGTCGTTGCTAGACTCCGTGATGTGTTCTAGTGGCAACCTGGATAAGTGATCGGCTACTAAGTTTTCTGCTCCCTTCTTATCTTTGATTTCATGGTCAAATTCCTACAACAAGAGCATCCAACGAAGTTGCCTAGGTTTGGCATCCTTCTTAGCCATGAAGTATCTAACGGTCTCATGGTCAGTATAAACAATCACTTTGGATCCAACTAGATAGGAACGGAATTTTTCAAAAGCAAATACCACATCAAGGAATTCCTTTTCTGTTGTGGTATACTTACTCTGCGCCTCATCAAGAGTCTTACTTGCATAATAGATGGTGTGAAGCTTCTTATCCTTCTGTTGTCCTAGTGTTGTGCCAACAGCGTAATCGCTGGCATCATACATAATCTCGAAGGAAAGTGTCCAATCTGGGGACTGCATGATAGGAGCAGAAATGAGGGATTCTCTTAACCTGTGAAAAGCTTCAAGACATTCTAGAGACAGCTCAAACACTACATCTTTCATTAGTAAGTTAGTCAATGGTTTAGATATCTTAGAAAAACCTGAATACATCGTCTCTAGAAGCCAACATGTCCTAGAAAACTCCTAACGTCTTTTACAGAAGAAGGGGGGGGGGGGTAGTTTTTCAATAAGCTCAATCTGGGCCTTGTCTACCTCTATCCCTCTCTTAAAGACGAGATGTCCTAGCACAATCCCTTCTTGGACCATAAAATGACATTTTTCCCAGTTTAAAAAAAGGTTGGTTTATTCACATCTTTTAAGCACACTAGTAAGGTTAGCTAAACATGCATCAAATGAAGAACCATAAACAGAGAAATCATCCATAAAACCTATACTATATCCTCTATCACGTCACAGATGATAGCCATCATGCATCTTTCAAAATTTGTATGGGCATTGCAAAGCCCAAATGGCATTCTTCTATATGCAAAAATCCCGTAGGGACAAGTAAAGATTGTTTTTTGGTTCGAAATTGAGGAATTATTGGGAAGGGTAGATTGGAAGTCTCTTGTTTTTAATAGTTGTAAAAGAAAGATCTCTTGATAGCAAAAGATGCACGAAATAAGGTTGATGGTTGAAAGAAAGTTGTTTAGAAGAAAGAAGAGTACACGATGAAGCTCGTTAACGACCCTGAAGTGGTTCGTTAACGAGGCAGCGCGAAGGAAAAAGAAAAGGAAAAAGGGAGAAAAAGAAAGGGAGTTTGAAGTGCATGTGTGTTTATATAGATAAAATCAGAGATTCTTTTTACTTTTATGAGATTTTCTAGGATATATTGGGTGAAGAAATGAGTGTGCATAAAAATTTAAGTGAGTTTGGTATTGTTTTATGAAAGTTTTTGGTAAGATGTGTGAGTTTTTAGGAGTCTTTGATTCCTGGATATTATTAGCACCACATGACCAAATATTTTCCACGCCTATTAGTCTTTACCAAGCCCCATTACAACCCGGCCGAATGAAAGCTTCTATGAAGTTTTTCATTGAGCCCCCTAAGTTCTTTTGATGATTTTTGCTTGTTTTGACAGATCTTGGGTGGAGAGTTTGGTGATATAAGTTCCAATTTCTATGATTTTTTGTATATAAGATGAGTTGAGAGTTGAATTTATAAGCCTATACACTTGAGAGTTGAGCGAAACACATTATTATCCCTTGTGAGGTTGGATTGTATTTTCTTATGTCTATTTGGTGCATATATGTGTGATGACGTTAATAATCATTTGTTATTTTTCTTTTATGTATTGATGTTGCTTTTTAGATGATGGCTATGTCTTGATGTGTATGTTTGTTTGGTTTTGGTTATTGTTTAGTGATTGCTTGAGGACAAGCAAGTTTAAGTATGGGGTATTTTGATGTTCATATTTTTAGTATAGTTTTTAGTATGTTTTCTTAGTTTATTAGGACTAGTTTTGATAAGTTTAGGATTATTTTTGTGTGTTTTTGGATAGTTTTGCATATTTTGTGAAAAGTATGGAAGCTACTCCGTTTTGTGTGTTTTTTTATAGGTTTTAGCAAGGAAAAGGTGCTATATGGAGCTGAATTTGGAGCGCTATAATGAAAGACAGAGGAATAGAAGATGAAGAAGTCGAAGTTTAAATTTTTGGAGTTGAAGTATTGAAGAAAGCCAAGCCCAAGCTCGTTAACGAGGCTGTAAGGGGTCGTTAACGAGGCCACGTGATGAAGATTTCGAGAGTTTGATTCTGTGAATCACCGATCCTGTGCGGGGATTTATTTCCGTGTCGGTAGAGTATCTTTTTATGATTTTAGGGTTATTATATTATGTATTTTAGGTCTTGTTATCTTTCTAGATTTTATTTCTATCTTTCTAGGATTTTAATTCTATCTTTTTAGGAAAGTTTTTATCTTCTAGCCTTTTTATTTTCTAGCCTTATTAGTATAAATAGCTCTCTTATTTAGCTAGAAGAGGGTGGGGGATCGATTGAAGAAAAGAAGAAGAGCCGAGAGAGAGGAGAGAGAGGATCGGAGTCGAGATCGAAGCTCGGTGGACGAGAGTTACCGAGGTCGTTAATCGTGATTTTGGTTCGGTGCTTTGTATTTTTTCGGTTTCTTCTGAATTTCTGTAAGACGATATTTCTTATTAATTTGAGTAGTATTTTGTTTTCAATGATTTCTTTTGTTTAATTTATTTGTTTCTTAGTGATGAGTAGTGAGTAGTCTTCTTTTCTAGGGTCGGGGTTAAACCCGGCATAGTTATGCATGTTTGAGGAGTAAGAGTATGTGTTGATTGCCTTTTATCTATTTTGAGATTGTTTGTTGTGCTTAAAACCTAGATGAAAGTCAAGGTGATTTGAGTTTTTAACTTGATCGAAAGAGAAAGTTATAGACTTGAAGGTTGATATTGTTTGAATACAAAAGTTTCAAGCTTTAGATCCAAAACAAGCAATTGAGTGAATTGGTTTATGAAAGTAGGTTAATTTACTTGATAGTCAACGAAAGTTGATGAATTTATCTGTTTAAAGGCATGATCTTATCTTCTTACGAGTTTATATGCATGACTATGTTGTGGTGTCCCTTGTCCTAGATTTTTGTTTTTATTTGAATTTTCTTAAGTGATATTCGTTGCTGACTTCGTAGTCTCGGTACCGAATCTGTTTAGGTCGTTAGTTTTAGTCTTTTGTTTGCGGTGGTTCATTAACGACCCTGACAACGTCGTTAACGAGGCTTCTTGTGAGTGTTTTGCTTGCTTTTGTTTGATTTTTAGTAATCGATAAACAAACGACCTTGCTTCTCGTGGAACGATCCTGACTCCCCTATACTCAGCGGGGTCTTGACTTATAAATTTATTTGTTGTCCCGAGTGAAGGTCCGTCAACAAACCGGTTCTTGACCAAGTTCTCAATAAATTCCTATTCTCTCTTGAGAGTCTGAATTGGGTGTACCCTCGTCGTTTCTTCCATATTAGGAAACTTCTTGTGAGATTTTGAAGTTAAGTATTATACTTCATAAATACTTTCTAGTTTGAAGGTTTCCTATTTTAAGCTCGAATGATGGAAGATTTCAAGTTAAGAATTTTTGTTAGAAAGTTCATGATTCAAAGTTATGTGAAAGAAATTGTTAATTCCTTTTCTTGAAATGTGAAAGTTCAAATGTTGTCTTTAAAAAGAAAATTTTAAAGTGAGTTTCTTTGACATCCAGGTCATACGAGTAAGAGTTTTCATGAGAATATCTTTGTAGGAATTTCTGAATTTTGTTGAAATTCGATTTTCAATAGAAGGAATGAGTTGGAACCTCTAAATCTGAATGTTAAGATTTGGAGAATCTTATGAGCCTTGAGTGATTCTAAAAAGATCAGTATGGATCATGAAGGGATGTAAAAGAATCCTGAAAAGAAAAGGATTGACTTTGGAAACTTTCTTCAACAACTGTGTTTGTGACTCTATGGTATAGAATCATGGATATTCTGTACTCTTCTTTGCTCAGTTGGAAGTTAAAGAGCTTTGAAGTGCTCAAATGTGGATCGATTGAATTGTTAATCTATTGGAAAATACAATTCAATTTTTAACCTGATAGTGTTCAAACTCGGATGTTCATTTATGTTGTTATCCTTTGAGTTAAGAGGATTGAGAATCCTAAATGGAATGGGAATTTCTTATGATTATAGTAAGAAAGAAAGGAAGAATGTTGGTTCAGTTTAAGTTGTGAGCAAGTGGTTAATCATCAAGGTTGTTGTAAATAAGGTTGATTGGTCAAAATGGATTGAACATGTAAAAGTTCATCAGTAATGTGTTTATGTTCAATTAACTACTTAGCACAAGTGTTAATTGATTACATGAGTTGTTGATATTCCGATGATTAACCTATGTGACAACGTTATTGGAGTTCGTTGTATGATACTCAACTCGGGATAATGAGAGAAGACTTGAGGTCTATAATGGACTAGTAATAGAATCAGCATTGAGATGTTCTAAATTGCCAATGATATTGGCTTATGTTTCTTCAAGGATGGAAATGAAAAAGTTCAGTTTTGAGAAGATCAATGAAGGAATGATCTTAGCATATTTGTCTTTGATATTTCAATCGGTTGGGAGAAAAATATCAATCATTCAATATTGTGGTCAATAAGGCTTAGACCTTATCGCTGAAAATTGATTTCAGTTGTGTTTGAGTTTTGAAGATTTTATATTAGTCAAACCTAATGTCTAAGGTGGTACTGGTGAAACTGTTAAGTTGTCGACAAGTCTCCTAACCACAAGTTCTTCCTTTGCAATCTGGTTTGAATTTGAGCTAATAAAAAGGTATATGTCTTCTCCTTATGGTTAAGTAAGAAGACAAGAATGATGGAGAAGTCTAGTTTGTTTACCAATGTTGAATTGGGATAGGTTCAAGAATATCTTGTTTGGCCATGTGCATTCTTCCGCTAAAAGAAATTGGAAATGAAACGACTTTCCTTATAAGGGAGATATAAGGATTGTATGACTTGAAATAGATGCGGAGTTTAACAGTTTACTTTTTGTATTGAAATTGAAATGATGATTAAGTTTAAAAGGGTCGATGATTTGCAAATGGATGGACTCAAGCATTGAATTTTGGTAGTGTATCATTGCTATATAACTTTAAAGTAATATGTAAAGGAGGCATACATGTTGAGAATGATCGAAGAAGAATCTTTGCCATGAGTATGAAGATGTCGGAATCACATTTTCCCTAAGGTTTGCAAGTAAGTGGATTTGAGCGATCAACTCTTTTATTGAACTTGTCAAGTTAAGTTGGGATAGGACTGAATTAAATCAGGCAGAGATTTCTCAATACTATGGATTATAGAAAATTCTAGCAGTATGTCTAATTAAGAAAAGTCAAGGTATGTCATCAGGTTCTACCTTGAGGAGGGATTGAAGTGTCACATTCAAAGGAAAATGTGGAGCTTAGAAGTGAATTGGAGCATCTTAACTCCTTTGAGACTCGATTTTGATTCAAAACTTTTGCCAAGTTGGTAAGGTCAGCTAATGTGCAAGTATCATCACAGAATTAGAACAAAGTGTTAGTAGCATCATTAAGATAAGGTCAGCAATTTTATTTGATGCATTAGCTTGACGCGCCCAATTCTTCAAGAGAGTAGCTAATCTTTGTTTCTACAGTATTCAAAGTTAAAGCAAATATGTTAGTAATCTATGTCGAGTTCCTGTCAAGCTGTTATGATTTAAGGGATATTTGAAATTGTTTTGTGATTTTCTCTTTTGAGAAAAATCTTATGACTTTGTAGAATTCTGGTATGAATTTTTTTAAAAAGAAATGTTGATTTGATATACGGGATTCATGAATAAATTTTCTACGGTTTTCATAGTGGTGAGTAAGAATGTGATTTGTCTTCCATCTTGATCATATGGTAAGACAAGATTACATGTCTTATTCCTATGAGAATGCAGTAAAGGATTATGTTTATTTTATCTCCTCATCCTGATCACATGGTGGAATAAGATCACATAATTCCTTGGGTTTTAAAGAATGGTTTCTAGTATGATTTGGCAATCATATAAGTTTTGCAATTATATGAGTTTTGAGAGTATAGTTGGTTGAGATGAAAAGATGCAAGCTTTCTTTTGCATTATAGAAAATTCTATATCTAGTATCTTGTAAAACTCCTTCGAGTTATTACATCCTTGGTATCCTATACTGTTGGGCCCTCCGAGACTTGGCCCAAAAAAGAATGTCACAAGCCCAAGACAGTTGATCCGAGCAAATCGATAGAAGGAGCAGTCAAAGCAGGACGGAAATCTCGGACCCCATAATCGACACCAACGGCTATTTCATTAACAACGGAGGCGAGATCTTCGGGATTGGCTAAACGATTCAACCAACGGTCAAATCAGGGAAGAAGAGTATAAATAGGCACGAAGTAAGGACAGCGAGGGGCATCATCGATACTCAAGATCACTCACGAAAGCTCAAATCTTTTTCTAGTCATTCTACTTTGTTCTAAGCATCCATTTGTGTTGGCAGAAGATCTTTAGTCTCAATCATAATATTAATCTAATTATCCTATAGCATTTCTCGCCTTTAATCTTGCTTTATTATTTGATTGTGGTTTATAACGCGTTACAAGTTCTGTTTGGTTAGGACTTCCCACACTATAGCAGGTAACGCGTTAGTGCGATTATCCTGCCCAAAACAATTGACGCCCACCGTGGGGCTAGCCAAGAAAGAAGTCACGCTAAAAAAACCGCCAGATCCGTCACATGGAGGGAATTCAAACTACATATAGCCACGTAGGGGATCTAGACAATCACGAGGTCAATGAAGTGACGAACAATCAAGGCGATGAAAACATGAACGGAACTGGAAACGTAGTCGGTACAGGAAACATGGATGGAACAGGGAATGGTGAAGGAGCCGAGCAAGGTTCTGGGAACACCAATGGCAATCCTGGTACTTCCGAGCAACGAGGAGCTGGGGGGGGGGGGGCGACGCCGACGTCATTATGGAGCTCCGATCCACAATGATTGCTCTTCGGAAGGATTTGGAAAGCCAAAAAGAGGCCAATGCCAGATTCACCGAGGTATATGAAAAACAAATTGAAACTTTAACTAATGAACGCAACTTGCTTCGATCGCAGGTACAATCGGCTCCAACCCGTCCCCGGGGAACCGATGTGGTGGAAGGAGTTGCCAGACGGTTAGACATGGATGACCCGAGTCTCCTGACACCCGATGTCGTCAGGCTAGTAACCGGGTATCAGGTAAATGGTAATTCTTTAAGGGTGGTACGGGAGGATACCGAAGTCTCCCAATTACGGGAACGCCTTCGAGCATTGGAGGACCGAATTACTCAGGTCCCGGGGGCACGTCAACCAATAGCAATGGAAAGGAGAGACGGTTACACCGACTCCCCCTTCGTACCTGCTATTGCAAGGGTTGACATTTCTCGAAAGTATCACGTACCTGATGTACCTAAGTACGAAGGGGTGACAGACCCCGATCAACACATAGCCGCATTTAAACAGGCTATGAATATTAGTACAGTCCCTTTTGATATGAAAGAAATTGTTATGTGCCGTTGGTTCGGGAACACATTGTCTGGACCCGCTCTCAACTGGCATTCGCACTTACCTCTTGGAAGTATCTCATCTTTTGCTGAGTTGATTGATAAGTTCAGGATTAGGTTCGCAAGTAGTCGGCACGCCAAAAAACGATCAAGTGATTTATACCGCTTAGTCCAAAAACCGGGAGAATCTCTGAAAGTTTTCCTCAACCGTTACAATGAAGAATTGGTGACTATCGAAGGATGTGATGCCGCTACGGCTGTGGAGGCATTTCGAAGGGGTATATCCATATGTAATCCTGAATTATATCGTGAACTAACTAAGTATACCTGTTCGAATTTTGATGAGGTACATGTAAAAGCTTTAGCCCACGTCCGATTAGAGGAAGACGACCTCTTCACCGAAAAAACGACGAGTCCCCATCGACCTGACCGGAGACAGGGAAGACGGGATACAAGATACATTCCGTATCCAACTGCACCTCATGCTAAGACTACCGTCAATGCAACGATGATTAGACAAGGTGACAGATACGAGAATCCTAGGCTACCTCCGAAACTCTCCTATTACAACTTTCGCGTGGATGCAACCGAAGTGGTCCAAACCCTCAACGCCATGGGAGACACTGTTAAATGGCCTCGAAAGAGTAACATGCCAGCACATCAGAAAGACAAATCCAGATGGTGTGATTTCCACTTTGATCATGGGCACCGGACCGACGAATGTATCGCGTTGCGTAAAGAAGTAAGCGAATTGTTACGAAGGGGGCATCTCAGATAATTAATATCAGAAAAAGCAAAAGAGCAGTTGGAGCACAACAAAGAAGGAGCCATTCCACCACCCCCGCCAAAGCACACTGGAGTGATCAATGTCATCACAGGGGGGTCGGAAATTTGCGGTATAACCTACTCCGCAGCCAAAAGGATCGCAAGGGATACTAGAAGAGAGTGCCCAAAAGCACCATCCCGAACAAGTCTGCCCATGATGCCAATCACCTTCGACGATGTCGAAGAAGAGGAAGTTCACCATGATTGCTTAATAATCTCTTTAACAATAGCTAATTTTCTCGTCAAAAGAATTTTAGTTGATAATGGGAGTTCTACTAATTCACTCATGTTGGACGCCTTATACAGCTTAGGTTTCGGGATGGACGATATCACCAAAAAATCGACCACTTTGGTAGGCTTCAGTGGAGAATCACGCAACACGCTTGGGGAGATATCATTACCTACCGTCGCAGGAGGGGTTAACTACCAGGTAAAATTCCAAGTACTTGATTGCCCTTCACCTTTTAATGTCATTTTGGGCAGGCCATGGATACACGGAATGAGGGCTATCCCTTCTACCTACCATCAATGCGTGAAGTTCCCAACACCATGAGGGATTCAAGAGATTAAAGGAGAACAGAAACTGGCAAGGGAATGTTATTCCATAACAATGAAAGCAACGACTTCCAAAAACCTACAGCTTGGAGCAAGAAAGAAGGCGTCGGATTAGCAATTAAAGGACTGTAGAACGACCACATGCTATGCAAAGCCGGAGACGCCCGAGCTCCAAGAGGTAGCCCTCGATCCCTTGGAGCCATCCAAGAAAATCCAAATAGGAGCAGATCTAGAACCGACTTTACGTGAGAAAATAGTGGAATTTCTACGGTCCTACAAAGATTGTTTCGCCTGGTCGAACGAGGATATGGTAGGTATTGATCCCGACGTAATCACCCACGCCTTAAATGTCAATAAAAAGGTGCCACCAGTAAAACAGAAAAGACGTAAGTTCGCTCCCGAACGAAATCAGGTAATCAACGATGAGGTAAAATCTTTACTTGAGTCTGGAAAAATCAGAGAAGTACAGTACCCTGATTGGCTTGTGAATGTGGTTGTTGTTAAAAAGAAAAATGGTAAATGGCGCGTTTGCGTAGATTTTACCGATTTAAACAAAGCATGTCCAAAGATTCGTTCCCCTTGCCTCATATAGACGCAATGGTGGACGCAACGGCGGGGCATGAATTATTGACCTTCATGGATGCATTTAGCGGATATCACCAGATGATGATGCATCCTGACGATCAAGAAAAAACCGCATTCGTGACCAATCAAGGAACCTATTGTTATAAAGTTATGCCTTTTGGGTTAAAAAACGCAGGTGCTACTTATCAGAGATTGGTTAATAAGATGTTTCAGGAAAAACTGGGGGATACGATGGAAGTATACATAGACGACATGTTGGTCAAGTCACTGAAGGCGGAGGACCACGTTAATCACTTAAGAGACGCGTTCGAGATCCTGCGAAGTTACAAGATGAAGCTGAATCCCACCAAGTGCTCTTTTGGGGTAATGTCAGGAAAATTCCTCGGCTACATAGTGACTCAGAGGGGAATCGAGGCGAGTCCAGAACAGGTGAAGGCCAGAATGGAGTTGCAATCACCCAAGTGCATCAAGGATGTCCAAAGGCTAACAGGACGAGTAGCTGCATTAAATCGGTTCATATCGAGATCTTCAGACAGGAACAAACTGTTTTACGACATCCTAAAGAAAAACAAGTCATTCGAGTGGACAGAGGAACATGAAAAAGCCTTTGAAGAATTGAAAAATTATTTGTCTAATCCACAGGTGCTATCCAAACCCAAACCAGGAGAGAACTTGTATGTGTACTTGGCCGTAACAGAAGCAGCAGTAAGTGTAGTTCTGATCCAAGAGGAAAATGGAGACCAGTTGCCCATCTATTATGTAAGTAAAACCTTGCTTGACGCAGAAACAAGGTATTCCCCCGTCGAGAAGTTAGTGTTATCCTTGATAATGGCTTCTATAAAATTGCGCCCTTACTTTGAAAGTCATTCTATAATCGTGTGAACTAATTACCCAATGAAAAGTATCATGTCAAAGCCAGAATTGTCAGGTCGATTAACGAGATGGTTGATCCACCTAAATGGTTATGATATTATCTACGAGCCCCGAAAAGCAATGAAGTCTCAAGCGTTGGCAGATTTTGTGGTTGACTTCACTCCTACCACTTCAGAGAATGGAGATCAAGATGTGATGCATGTAGCAGGAAACGGCAGATGGTTGATGCATACAGACGGAGCATCGAACCAGATTGGTGTAGGATTGGGGGTAGTCCTGAAGTCACCACAGGGGGATAGGATAGCCCAGGCTGTTCGATGTACATTCAAGGCTACTAACAACGAAGCAGAATATGAGGCGCTTATTGCAGAGTTACTTGTTGCTAAAGATCTGAATGTACAGGAAATTGAGGTAATATGTGACTCGTTACTTATTGTGAATCAAGTTACAAACTCGTATGTAGCCAGAGATTCAAAGATGAAGGCATACTTGGAAAAGGTACAAGAGATCGTAAAGCACTTCAAACATTTTGAGATAAGACAGGTTCCTCGAGACGCTAACACGCAAGCAGACGCCTTAGCCAACCTCGGATCCGCAATTGACCCAAGGGAGTACGACAAGATACCTTTCGTATATCTAGATGCACCATCTATAACCAAAGAGGCAGACATGTTGGAGATTCGAAGCTCTGATGAAGACAAGTCATGGGTAACCCCTTATCTGAAGTGGTTACAAGATGGAGTTTTGCCCGAAGACAAGGAAGAAGCTCAACGACTTAAGGTAAAAGCTTCCACTTTCACTGTTAAGAATAACATTTTGTTCAAGTGGATGTCGTCAGGAGTTCACGCGCGGTGCGTAAAGGAAGAGGAAGTACAGAAGGTGTTACAGGACATACACGACGGGGAATGCGGAAACCATACAGGGGGTCGCAACTTGGCGAAGAAGGCGAGCAGGATGAGTTACTATTGGCCTACCATGAACAAAGACGCAGTGGAGTTTGCTCGCAAGTGTGACGCGTGCCAGCGTCATGGACCTATACCACACCAACCTTCTGAATTGTTGCATCTTGTAACATCCCCTTGGCCATTCATGAAATGGGGGATGGACATTGTGGGAAAACTACCTCCAACTTCGGGTCAACGTGTTTACATCTTGGCAATGACTGACTACTTCTCTAAATGGATTGAAGCTGAAGCCTTCAAAGAAGTTAAAGATACGCAAGTCATCTCCTTCATAAGAAGGAACATTTTGAGCAGATTCGGAATACCATCCACCATAGTCTGCGACAACGGGTCTTAGTTCATCAGTGACAAGACAAGATCATTTTGCCAGCAGTACAACATACAGTTGGTGATGTCAACGCCTCGTTACCCTCAGGCTAATGGGCAAGCAGAAGCGAGTAACAAGGTGATTATTAACAACTTGAAGAAGCGGCTCAAAGAAGCAAAAGGGAAGTGGGCAGATGAATTACCCCTTATCCTATGGTCAGATCGGACAACCCCTAAGACAGCAATGGGTCATACGCCTTTTTCCTTGGTCTATGGATGTGAAGCCGTACTACCAGTAGAAGTAACTTTGCCTACAGTCCGATACGGACTCACCACTGAAGAGTCAAACCTGTCCAACCTGTTACATCATTTGGATACAGTGGACGAGTTACGAGATGAAGCTTCAATTCGGATGGAGGCATATAGGCAGGGGGTAGCTCGGAGTTACAACAAACGCGTTAACGCCAAAGTATTCCAAGTAGGAGATTGGGTGTTAAGAAGAGTCTTTCAGAATACGCAAGAATCTAATGCTGGCAAGTTGGGAGCAAACTGGGAAGGACCATACCAGATCACGAAGATCATAGGACAAGGAGCCTACGAACTAATGTCGCAAGAGGGAAAGACGGTCCCCAGAAGCTGGAATGCAATGAACTTGAAATTGTATCACTTTTGAAACACGACGAGTTTTGATAAGGTAATCCTCATAAAATTTCTCCTTTTACATTATATCATTACATCTTCGTACATACACAAGTACAACGGTATCAAGAAAACTAACAAGGGACGCCTTGTGACGTTACAGGCCAAAACATGGGCCCCCGCCTTGTGATCAGGCAACGCTGTGCACACAACGACTAGTCAAAAGATGCAAGAGACGAGAACGTGTAACAAGAATTCTGAAACAAGTGGAATCTTTCATTTGTAACACGATTCATGAATTTATTGCAAATATTTACATTTCAGACAAGTACATCATTCTCTCTCCCTGCATCTAATATGAAAAGCGCTTTACAACGAAGAATCTATTGCTAGAATTACAAGTACATGTGCTAGACAAATCGACTTCCCTACGACCACGTTGACCTTCTTTCTTCAGCATTGAACCTGCCTACCTGCAAAAGAAAGTCAAACACAAATCCAAGACCATAGCAACTAGTAAAATATTATCAAAATAAAACATAACCCCATAAACCAACACGGGGTACAAAGCTGTCTACATCTGGGCCCTAATACAAGCGGCCACACAAAACATAATGTCTTCAAAAAACCCCAACATACTGGGGGTAGGAAAAGAGTTTGATAAAAGAAAAAAAGGAATCAATTTTTGCCCGTGCCCTCGACTAACTCCTGGTTGTTCATCTCGATCTGGGCTACGTCCTTGGCGACTTGTGAAATGCCGTCGATGAGAGAGGATTTCTTTGACGCGTTGGCCTCTTCAGGAAACAGGTTTTCAAATTGTTCCCTTTCCTTAGTAGCATCCCAAGAGGAGTGTTTCCCGGCAGCAAATTCCTCAATCGTCTCGACGCGAGCCCTGAGCGACCAGTAGTCGGCTGTATCTTCAACTTCTTGGACAAGAGCGGCATTCTTCTTCGATACTTCCTTGAATTTGTCCTCCCACGCATTGGAGTCATCCAGATCTTTCACAAGGGCACTTTGCAGATCAAGGACCTTCTTCTCCAGAGCCTTCTTCTCCTATCCTAGAATGACAGACCTATCTTTTTCAAGTTGCGTGCTGATTTTACTCTGAGCAAGTTGTTCAGGATAATCTTTAAAGGTGTCATAAGCAGCAAGAGTGAGTTGAAGTCCCTGGGCAACAAGTATGGATTAAAGCAGACATCCACACAGTCGATAGCAAAAGCAAAAAGGGACCTGATGAATACTTGCCATTGGGCCGCCAGTATTTCGCCGAGAAATTCAGGAAAAGAAGATCGATGGTTTGAACCATGGAGGCAGTCCACTTGTAGAGGCATCAAAGACTTAAGGCATTTTTCCGCATCCATGTCCAAGCACATCATGGTACTGGGAAGATCCGTCATGCGAGAAGATGAACTTTTCTTTGACAAAGAGGCCTTGGGAGAGTCGCCTGTCACTTTGGGAGGCAAAGACACCATAAAAGACGTATCCGCCGTAGAGGTTGTATCCGCTTTCCTCTTCTTCCTGGCCTCGACTCTTTCCAGAGTTGACAAAGCAGCGGTTGATCTGGTGGTCCTTGAACCTGACATCACGAGAAAAACGGGGTTGACGAAAAACAGGAAACGTGGGGGCTATAAAGTAGAAGAGAGGGAGACTTACTCGACATCTCAGTTTCTTCGGGCTCCGCAAGACACACCTTTACTAGATCGGGGTAGGATCTTTCCTCCAACGAGAGAGCCTCGATATGGGAGATGACTTGATATGACACTTTGCGGGGTTGAGGAGTAGCAAGACACTCTAAACAAGAAACACTTGGCAATTAGACTTGAATAGAAACCAGCAAGTACAAAAGGGAAACACTACCTGTTGATTGCCAACGACTTCTCAAGAAAGACGTATCGATCCCTAGAGAAGACAGTCTCACAAAGAAAAACTTATCAGCCCAGCCCCGGTCAGATTTTGATACGTTAAAAACTAAGTCAGATTTGTTGGTAAAGCGAGGGGCATCATCGATACTCAAGATCACTCACGAAAGCTCAAATCTTTTTCTAGTCATTCTACTTTGTTCTAAGCATCCATTTGTGTTGGCAGAAGATCTTTAGTCTCAATCATAATATTAATCTAATTATCCTATAGCATTTCTCGCCTTTAATCTTGCTTTATTATTTGATTGTGGTTTATAACGTGTTACAAGTTCTGTTTGGTTAGGACTTCCTACACTATAGCAGGTAACGTGTTAGTGCGATTATCCTGCCCAAAACATATACCATTTAAGGAGTATGGTCAAACTTCCCTAAACAGTTCGATTATAAGTAAAGAAATTTGGTATGATTCTTTACAAATCTGTGTTGGTCTCTGAAGAGCATGTAGTAACTCTGTACTTCTCTAAAAGTTTGGGATTGTTTTCAATCAACGATTATTGGAATTCTCTAAGCAGTTTGCTAGTAGTTCATCTTGGTTGACGTCATGACCTAAGAAAGTCATTGCCTTTTTAGCGGAATTGTCTTTGAAAGTAAGTTGATATGGACTCCTGGGATGGAACCCTTTCTAAGGAATGATATTGTAGTAATCCTTTCTTTGGAATAAAGGATGTACTAGTAATTTCTCCATTAGTTGTTATTTGTTTTCATGTTGTCTTGAAAACTTAAATCTCTTTGAGATAAGATAGTCAAGTGAGGACTTTAAGCAGAACTCCAATGGATCTGGAGTTTGGATATGTAATTAGTATTGATTTTCAATCTTAGCCTGATAAGTTGTTGGAGGTAGAAAGTGGACACGTGAGGATATGTTTTTAATCCTAAGAGTTAAGTTGCTCAACAAGTCAGAATGTTAAGTGAAGTCTAAAAAGTTCTTTGATGAAAAAGACTGAAAATTATCAATGGAGACAATTTTGTTGGAAATTATTGGACTAAAGGTATTATTGTCCAATATGTTGGTATAGTAATGCGTAAGAGTGTAGTTTGAAGTAGTTGAGAGAGATAACTACTTTTGAATGTCAGTATGCCCAACCTGAGTTTTGGTTGAGAAAAGGATGTAAAGGATTTACAAGATAGGTTATTATCTTGTCATGTGTTGGATAAATCTCATATTCTTGGTTAAAGTAATACTGAGATTTTATCTCAAAAAGGAAATTGAGTAGGATTTCAAGTAATCCTTGTAAAGAAATTAATTTGAGAAGGACTAAAGGTTTAGTTTGGATGACAATAAGGTTATGTGAATACCCTAGGATTTTATTCAAAATTGTTGAGCAGATCAAAGAAAAGTAGTATGGGAAAGTAATATTATTTAAGATCAATGGAGAAGATCAAGAAGGTAAGACACCGGGAATTGTTATTCAAGATTATGGATTACTTGGTTTTGAAACTGTTCATGTGTATCTGTTGTTATTGAGCTTTGAAAGCTTATTTCAAAGGAGGTATAGTTATTTGCTTAATTAGTTCATCCTGGAACCAGAAAATATATAAGGATTTAAGATAAAACTTTTGATGGATTGACATGAAGCGAAATGTCACCGAGTTCGTTTTGATGTTTGGTTTGTCTAGAAGTCTTGATTGAGCATAGAAAACCAAACAAAATGTTATAGTCTCTTCCTGTTTTAGAATGGAAGTGGGAAGATGTTACAATGGATTCTTGTCATTAGTCGTTCAAGACTTAATGAAAGAAGGATGTATATGGAGGTTGTTAAGAAACTCATCTAGAGTGTTCTTTCTAATGCATTTAAGATGACTTAAAGAGTACAGAAGTTATCTGAGGTGTTCATACATGAAGTTTTCATCTTCATAAAAACTCCAAAGACTATTATCTCTGATTGAGATGGATGGTTCATGCCAAATATTTTTAAAGGAGTGACATCAAGCTTTGTGGAGTGAATTGAATTTTAGCGTTGGCCTCCCTCATCAAACTGATGAACAATGCAAAGAAACAAATTCAAACTCCCGAGGACATCTATTCTGGATTCCACATGAGTTGGAATGGTAGTTTGAGTTTGAGTGAATTCACATACAAGAATTTTGATTACATGATAAAGAAAATGACTCTTTTGAGGTTTTGTAAGGCCGGAAGTGTTGGTTGTCAATTTGTTGGAATGACAATACTGACAAGGTTCTTCATGGGCCAGACTTGGCCAAGAGAACAACAACTGATATCGCACTAACGTTCAAGGGTGCTAACTGCTCAAAAACGACAACAGTTGTGTGTTGTTTTAAAGCGAGAGCATGTTAAGTTCATTGTAAAGAACAATATTTTTGTTCTGGTATCTGCCTTGAAAGGCATATTCTGCTCGGGAATGCGAGACAACGTAAATGCTCGCTATGTTGGATCTTTCGGGATACTGGAAAGAACTGATAAGCTTGTTTATCGGTTGGCATTGCCACCTTCAGTGCATTCTATCCGTAATATTTTCCTTGATAGTATGTGTTCAATATATCCGATGTACTCAACAATAATGAGATGAATATTCAACCAAATGATCCCTATGAAGAAGGGCCATGTTGAATCGTGAATAAGAAAAACACCTTTGATTAGGTTACCTTGGCCTAAAATGGAGGTGAAGAAAAGACTTGAGAAACTAGACAGGAAATGCTGAGCCATTTTCCAAAGTTAATGAACGTTGTAAAGAAGAAGTTTGGTAACTAAGCAATGGTTGTTTGTGCTTTGTGCAGAAGTAACAACATGTATTTTTTTAAGGGGGTACTACAAACTTTTGTATAGGTTTGTAGTGGTTGTGTGTGTATGTTTGTGCTATCCTTCCTTGTGATCTAAGGTCTCCTTGGTTTCGAGGACGAAACCATTTTTAAGGGGGTACTAATGTAATAACTGCGGTTTTTGAGGATATTTTTGAATTTTTCTCGGATATCCTTTTAACCCCTTTGACCGCTTTAACGCTTAATCCAATATTTTTGTTGGAGATTAAATCCTAGAAAATTCGTGGTGATATCCTAAAATCACAAAGAAATGATTTTATGGATCGGTGTGAATTCTAGGATTTTTCAGTGGAAAAAGAATATTTATTGGATAAGCCGTCTTTTAAATTATGTATTGGAAATGATTTAAAATACGAACAGGAAGCCTTAAAAATTGAAGGTAGCAAGATAAAATCATGGAAAATTGGTTTTATTGGTCTACATAATTTATGGGACGTTTTGTATTTAGTAAGTTTTTCCATCCGAGGTACATAATTTTACCGCTTTAACGCGAGTCCCGTTCCGAGACGGGTTTTGGATTTTTAAACCGCCTTTTCTTTGCTTAATTGAGAAGGAAGGCTGAATTTTTTTTTTCCAACTTTCAACGTTTTAGATATGTATGGGCAATTGAATTGAAAACAGAGAGGGGTCGAGCGAGATCCAAGGCGGAACGACGACAAACCAGGGGGAGTTGAAGCTTTTCACCGCCGTCAATTTTCTCCGCCCCAGCTACCTCCTTTATCACCTGCACCCCATCTTCTTCCTCTTCCTCTCTTAGGCTGCTGCAAAAGAGGAGTTCGAGAGCGAGATGGTGAAGACGACGGCGAGCTCGGGAGAAGAATACTTCACCGCCAGTCATCTTCCTCGCCTCATTATGCGACGTCGCCGGCGATCGGTAGCTTGTTCGATCACCACCCACCGCAAGGGCCGCCTCCGGGCAACGCCCAACCACCCTCGGGCTCGGGAATCGAGCCACTATCGAGCCAAACGAGCCATGGGCTCGAGTGAAGGTATATACGATCGAAATTAATTAGCGGGTTAGTTACGGAGCCACTGTAAGGGCCTTTAGGTTCCGCTTTGCTAATTAAATTTATGGTTTTTATAATCGGTCCCAGAGGTTCAAACCGCTCGGGAAACGGACGTCAGGATCTTCAGTTATAGCGAATACAAGTTTTGGATACCAATTGGCAGGTAAAGGACTTCGGATAATTACTCGGGATTCGTTGTTAATCCGTTTGATCCGAGATTTGGTCACCTTTAAGAACTGTTGCTAATGAACAATTTTTATTTAGAAAATTGTTTCAAAAGTGAAGCGGATAATTAGTTATAATTCCGCCAAGATGGCTCCTTAAAGCAAGATAACTAAGGATTTATTATATATCGATATTCGGAAATTAAATCGTTTATCGATCGATTAGGAAGTTGTAAGAGTTGAGAATACAACTAAGAAGTGTTTCTGTGAACTCGTTGCTGAAAAATCTTTTTGTTATATTCGTCAGAAGGATGGTAAAGATTACTGTTGGAAATTTGCTAAAGACGTTGAGCACGCCTTCTAAGGCAAGTGGATGATTCTCTCTTGCATTATGGTTATTAAATGAGGAATTGAATCCCATTTTATATTTGTGTTAGGAACAACTTGTGTGCTCAATAAAATATGATAGGTTGTTATATTTGTTAGAAATAATGACCATGTTATTTATTCAGTTTCGCGATAGAACTGGATTTAGGTCCGTTATGTGTGACCTTGTATGTTGTCTCATGCTGAGACATTATTATGAAATAAGTTAGTTTTCAGGGGTAGGAGCCGAGTCTCCGATGATCTCTTTATAACACAGTCTATGTTGGGAGGTTTAGTTCGCTATCATATCCCAACATTCGGGTCATGACTCATGCCTCACTCAACGCTGGAGAAGGTGTTATGCACTCTAGCTAAGTGCAATTGGTACAAGTTGTTCGTCAATGATCATGGTTGAAATAATCCCTCTCATCTTGACGTCACATGTACATGTGGATTCTCAGCGGTTTCCGTCGATTCAAAGTTACCAATATGTTTATAAAAAGTTTTGAAAGTGATATAAGACAAGTGCGTTAGGCACATTAATGTACCCGGATGGTTAGTCTATTCGATAACCATTCTTACTCCCGGTTATGAATGATTCTTAATCAAACTTTGATTAAGTCAATCTGATTAGTCGATGGAGACTTTTCAAGATGTTATGTGATTAATATGAGTTCCCAACAATTGTTTATGCTTCTTAAAGAAACCACAAGCGGTGGTGTTCTCTCTCTTGATTATGCGATTCTCCTTCTTAATCTCTATAAGACTGCTAACTATTGGATCATAATCTGAGTCTAATCAGATTTGGATGCCAATATGTTTAGTTACAACCATAAGAACCAAGTTAGTTTCTCCGCTTGCTTTGTCTTTCATTAGACTAACCCGTCCATCTTCTTTTCTTTTATATGGTCAGCTGGTGTCCACCATTGATTTACGATACATCAGGTTCTTCTTGGAAGTTGATTCAAGAGGCGGATTCAGATGTTTGAAGCTCTAGAAGTTGAAGAAAGGTTTCCAATGGTTATACTTGAGTGAAGATCATGGTTGAACTACTTCAAAGCGAAGCTGAGTTTCAGAAATAAGAAATCAAGGAAGACTTGATGAAGATTTTATTTAAATAGAAGGTTGTTTTATTTATTTACTAATTCTTTTTAAGTTAAGGTTTGTATAAGACCTTTTATTCTCTTTTCCGCTGTAAAGTTTTACTTAATTTTGTTAGGTTTTAAATGGTTTCATTTACCTTGTTTTAGTTTTTTCAGTCAGTTTAAAGCCTTTGGTAGCTTCGGTTTAGTCTTAATCGGGGTTACTGGCGGTAATACCTCCAGGGTAGGAAGGGGGTGTTACAAAGCATGTACATTGAACGAAGTTGACGAAACCGAGGGACAAATCGCAGTCGAATTGCGCGGCCTACCTGCTAAAAGCGCGGCCGAGCAATTGGCAAACCGCGCAATTCCATCTCAGTCAAGATTGTGCGGGTTGCCTGCTCAAAGCGCGGCCGTGCAATCGGGTGCCAAACCGAGCAATCCTGGTGTTGACTACGATTCGTCTGAAACCCATCTGAAAGCCTATTTACCTGTTCCACCTTTCCCTGAAGCCTTAAAAGAAACCCGAAAGTTGAAAAGTGACAAGGAGCTGTTCGAGGTTTTCAATACATGCAAAGTAAACGTCCCGTTATTGAAATTGATCAAGAGTGTACCTTGGTCTGCCAAGTTTTTGAAGGAGTTGTGCACTCTAAAAAGGGGACAGAAGGAGAAAAGTCAGAAGTATGTCAAAGAGAAAGAACATGTGTCTGTTGTGTTTCAAAAGCGTTTGCCTGAGAAGTGTAGTGACCCTGGCATGTTCACCCTTCCTTGTATGATCGGAAGCATCAAGGTAAATGAGGCTCTAATTGATTTAGGTGCATCTGTCAATGTTCTGTCTTCCTCTTTATATAAGAAACTGAGTATGGGACCGTTGAAAGAGACCCGAACTATAGTTGAGTTGGCTGATCATTCCAGTGTCCGGCCTAAGGGAAAGATTGAAGATGTATGGGTTACAGTGGACTCCTTGACATTTCCGGCTGATTTTCTGATATTGGACATGGGACCAGGAGATGGAAAATCGTCTATGTTGCTAGGACGACCATTTTTGAAGACCGCTAATACAAGGAATGACATTCCACAAGGCATATTAAAGATAGTTCAATTCCTTCTTAATATCCTTTTTACGTCAAGCTAATGACGTTAAACAAGCGCTTCTTGGGAGGCAACCCAAGGTTTAGATTAGTTTTGCATTGAATGTTGCTTTAAGTTTTAAGTTTTTGCTTTTGTTTTTTTAGTTGCTTGGTTTTGGTAAGAATAATAATCAGACCTATAGATAGCTCGGGCAAGCATAGGAAAACGCGCCCAAATAATTTTTACAGTAGCTAAATACTCGGATTAGGGACTAAAATTGCGTGGCCAAGCAACTAGGCCCCTAACCGGAGCAATACAAGCTTAGGGCAGATTGCGCGGGTTGCATGCCAATTGCACGGCCGCACAATCTGGCACCCTAACCCGTGCAATCTCGACTAAAAGGCACTTACGCGGGTTGCCAATTGCGCGGCCGCGCAATTCAGATGCAATCCGCGCATTTTACCCGATTTAGCGAACCAAATAAAAGAAAACCCTAGCCTTCTTTCTTCTTCTTCCTCATTATATTTCCGCCTCCTCTCTTTCTCTAAAGCCCCCATTGAAGCCATTCAAGCTCTCAAGCTCCATTCAAGGCTTTCAAGTCGGATTTTCAACCCAAATCAAGCAAGGAATTCAAAATCAAGCGGGATTCAAGTAAGTTTTCTCAAAATTCCTCTTAAATTTCGTTTTTAAGTGTGCTAAACCTAGAACTAGGTTTTGCTAGAAAACCCGAAATTCCTCCATATAGGCTCGGATTTAGGCCTAGTTCTTTCACAAAAGTTCTTTTATTCCATGATTCTAGCCTAGATTTGTGTTTTATTTGAGCTTTTATCAAAAATCCGAGACTAACCTAGAATTAGGATTTAATTTTGATTAAATTGTTCTAGGTAGTGGGGGAAGAGAGAGATTGAGTGATTATTTGCTTAAATTCTATATATATTGTTGTGGTTGTCCTTGCCGGGACAACGAAATTGTATTTGCTTGGTTTTTGGTGGTGCTTGTGCAGGTACTTTTGAAATTCCGAAATTATGGCTCGAAAAAGAAATTGAACGGATGGTGCATCGTCGTTCTAAACTGCTAGTCAGGGTGTTCATCTGGTTCCTCCTACTGTGGAGGGCGAGAGCACTCCAGAGACCTTTGGGTTCAGTCTGACCAAGCTTAATCACATAGCCAGATTTGATATGTTGAAAGACAAAGAGTGGAAAGCTACTAGGTTTATAGACTGGAATTTGATGGATGCCCTTGGTCTATCGCATCTGTTAAGGGAGATGGCTGCACATCTTCCTATGGGACAGTTCCTACAGTGTGTGAACCCACTTTCAAGGGGTTAAAACTTGAGTTTTTGAGCTCTTTGGCGATAGATTTTATAGGTAAAGGGGAGTTTAAATTTTTGCTGCGAGGCATAAGGAGGAGGATGACCTTGAGGGAGGTCAACAATGTGTTTGGATTCTGTAATTTCCCAAGGCATGATGTGGTGTTGAATGAGAATGGTGCTACATGGGCTGATAAACATTTCTGGAGGTCCATCACAAGGAGACTCATCTATGAGCCTACCAAGGAAAAGACTTCTCCCATTACTCATCCTGCTATTCGAGTCTTTCGGAGATTCATAGCATGTACTCTTAATGGGCGGGGTGATGGTGGAAAAAACTGCGCTAAGAAAGATGTTGTTGTGTTGGACGCCTGTTTGAAAAGGAAGAAACTAAACTTGGGTGCAATGTTGATGCACCATTTGGCTTATGTAGGAAATAAGGGAGGTGGAGCCATCTGTATTGGAGGGATTGTGACTCATCTAGCCAGGCATTTTGAAATTGATCTTAAAGGGCTAGTTGTTGATATCCCGCCTTTGGCTATGGACTTCACCATGTTTACAAAGATGGGTGCACTTTACAAGTACAGAAACTCTTACTTCTAGGCTATTAGAGATTCGAAGAGAGTGATGAAGCTCCCTGATGGAGCTAGAATGAAGATTGGGAACAGCCCGGCCAACTGGTTTATTGAAGTCCGGGATAATGACCTAGAGCTGAGTGATGTCAAGGGCCCTGCTAGGGGTAAGAAGAAGGCTCCAGTTGCCATTGTAGAAGAATCTGATGAAGAAGAGGGGAATGATGAGGACTTTGTTATGGCTGAACAGGAAGAAGAGTCTGATGAAGATGAAGAATCTGAGGAGGAGGATGAGTCTGAAGAGGAAGAAGACCAGCAGCGACAGTTTGATCCATCTCTACCTTCTGGGAGTGGTATACACTATTCTGATGCTCAGTATAACCAGATGATGGAGATGATGAGACAGATGCAGGTGGATAACACCCAGCGATACAATGCTATGTCGTCTCACATCGATCAGATCTATCAAAACATCAGAGGCTACGTGGATGAGTGTTTCACCATTTATTTGACTCACCAGGATCAGCAGCTTGCTGCGTATCAGGCCCGCCAGGATGAGTAGTTCCGACTGCTCAATGCGAGATTAGACGGATGGAGTTCTGCGGGTTATCCTCCACATCAGTCCTACCCTCAGTATCCTTTTCCCGACCCGTTGTATCCTCAGTTTCCGCCGTACATGCCACCTCCTACAGAGTATCCACCACCACCACAGGACTATCCGCTGCACTACCCTGACAGTTAGAGTTTTGTGAGTTTTTCTCTTTCCTTTACCTTTTTACTATACTTTGGGGACAAAGTATGTTCTAAGCATGGGGGAAGGGAATTACTTTTGCATTTCATGTAGTTGCATTAGTTTAGGGCATATTTAAAATTTTTGCATGTATTGATTAAAATCTTTAAAAATGAAAAAATTTAGAAAAATTGAAAAAAATACAAAAATATTGCATTTAGTTTCTTATTTCCCCATTGTTTGATGCCGCTTGTGTTTCAATGCTAAGTATGAATTCTAACCCATGATTTGCATGATTTGCTGAAGTTGATATGATATAAGCATGATCATTGATTGATTACCTTGATTATAGGACTGAGCATGTATTTAGCTTGAGTATTTGATTCATTCTGAAGTTCTAGACAAAAATTTGCCTTGTGATATTTTTGGCCTTTCATGATTAATTGTTCTCTTTTGTCTTGAGTGCATCACCACGATTTTCTAGCTCTAGAACTTGCGTTATGACTCTTTTTTTCAAGACTGTTTTACATGATTGAATGCATGACATTAAGATGATTGAGGCAATGTTTCTTTATAGCCTATTATTTTCCTTCCTACCTTACAAGATCCATGTTCTTGAAACCTCATTTCTTTAAGCTTTAAGCATATTTTTAATAACTCCACAAAATTTTCCTAGCCTAATAAGCTTGACCCATCCGGGATTTAGGACTTTAGGTGGTGTTTTTGTTTTGTGTGAGTTATGTTTAAGTATGGGGGAGTTGGAAGAAAAGGTGGTAGAAAAAAAAGGGAATACAACTCTTGGTTGAAAAGTGAAGAAAAAAAATGAAGATGAAAAGTTTGTTGTAAAGCAAAAGAAAAAAAACTTTGAGCTTAAATGTTAGTAGTCTTCATTAGTGTGAGAGACAGAGTTGATGAAGAGGCAAAGAAAAAAATGGTGAAGAAAGAAACAAAGTGTATAAAAGTGTATATGGAGTTGAGAAAGAAAGTTTGGGAGAAGTAAGAAAAGAAAGTGTTGAATTCTGGTTTAGGATTAGTTCTTTATCCCGGATTTAGCACCACAAGCCAAATATGATCCCTTCCAAAATTCTTTTTACCTTGGCCCCATTACAACCCTTAAAAAGACCTCTTTATTTTTGTTATGTATTTGCTCCCCAGCGGTGGAGATTTAGAACTCTGATGCAAGCATATGGTAGTTTAGTTTTCATGGTTGATTTTGAGGGAAACACATACCCTTAAACACTTGAGAGTTTGAGTGCAAACACATTTACCGTGGTGAGGTCTAGAATGAATGAATGGTCTTTGCTCCTTGCTTATCATAATGCATGTTAGGAAGTCTTGGTCGGGTTTTTGATTATATGTGAAATGCTTATTTGACTTGAGATGGATGTATGATTACATTTCTATGGTGTGATTTGGATTTATGACTTGCATGAGGACAAGCAAGGGTTAAGCATGGGGGAATTTGATAGCTTGCATATAGGAGTAGTTTAGATGCATGTTTTATTTATGTTTTAGCTAGTTTTAGGTTGGTTTTTATCTAGTTTTTAGTTTTTTGTATTGTCGGGTAGATTGCGCTTGTTCGCTGGGTTTTGCAGGTTTTTAGGTTTTTTGAGCAACAACGGGGTGAAGTTTGGTTGACCATGGCGGTGGTGGATGACTTGAGGAAAGCTAGGAGGAGGTGTTACAATGAAGGTTGGAGAAGTGCACATGAAGAGCCAAGACAAGAGAAGAAAGCTCGGGATACAAGCCGAGCAATCCTGACTGAAGCCAAAAGCGCGGGATGGCAAATTGCGCGGCCGCGCATTGGGACAAACCGCGCAATCGGAGATTTCACGCGGACATGTATTGGGCCGAAGGATTGGGCTTGGTTTTTGGACTAGGTTATATCCGAGTATATGATTAAAGATAGATTTTTTAGGATTATTGGGAAGACATATATAAGTTTATGTCTGATTATTTTTCTCATAACTTTTATCAAACTTTGGAGGTTAGGTTTTGTTTCAAGGGAGCAACTTTGAAACTCTTGTAAGTTTGTTTTTAATTTAATTATGCATTGCTAATTTCCTTGTGTTTGACTAGTTATTGAAATCATAGATTGCATAATATTGTGAGGTTTGATTGATTCTCATCAACTTGAATAGGTTTTATTCCCTATGCTTAATTGAATCAGAATTATTCTAGGGTTTTGTTAGATTGATCACCTAATAGAATTTCTAGGTTAATTTACAACTAATCTGATTAATGCCCGTTCGGGGTTGATTAGATAAAGTACCATCTATAATTGTTTGGACCCGTTCTGGCTATTCAATTGTAGAAGGGAATAAATCCACAAATAACATAGATGTCTGTTTGCTCTAAGTGTTTGTTTCTATTGATAACTTGACTCGTAAAGTTGTCGTTTAATTGAATCTAGACGTTGTTTTAGGTTGTTAAATGATTAGGGTTGTTTAGACTGTTAGTTCTTTCAACTAGATTTGAAGTTTGGGTCATAATCCTTAGTAGGAGTATAATCCACAATAGATTATTAAGGGAATTGAGAGTCAAGAGAATCAATGATCAATAAGCACATCTATGATGGATTTAACTAGTTGAACACGCTCGTTTCTTATTTGATTTAAATCATCTTTTGCATTCATGTTTACTTCTATTTTTGCATAGTAGTTTAGAATTTACAATTACAAACCCCCCTTTAGGTTACTTGGCATACAAGTAATAACACATTTACACGAGTCCTTGTGGGATCGACCCTTACTTTCCGCTCTACTGAGTTGGTAAAGTTAAGGTTTCTTTGATAGGTATAAACGACCACGAAAAAACCTCATCAGTCCCCACATTCGATATAGTCAGTGTGGGTGTAGAGCATCTTGACCTCAGTTGTGTTGGTCTCCTTCATGGTGGGGTTAAAGTGGAATTACACCACCTCATCCCCGATCTCAAAAGTTAGGAGTCCCCTCCTAACATCGATTATGGCACCTGTTGTGGCTAAAAATGGCCTACCAAGAATGATAGGCACCACCGGGTCCCCGGGCATCTCCATCACGATAAAATCCGTCCGCCATGTACAACTTCATATTGATAGGTTCCAACGGTCCCATGTTGGCTTTTGACCAAATAGAGAGTGGTAGGAGGCTCACGTTAGCACCTCAGTCACATAAAGCTTTGAAACGATAAGCTCCAATACCAATAGTAATGGCGAACTTACCTGGGTCGCCTAGCTTCTCGGAGAGCTCCAAGGATCAGACCTCATCTGTCAGCTCGGATATAGACCTCTTCATGCTCAATATTTCTTTCAAATTTTTTGTGTAAGCCAGCATTTCGCTTAGGGCCTCAGTGAATGGTATGAAAATATTTAAGCCTAGAAGAACCTTTACAAAACGCTTGAACTTCTCTTCTATAGAGTCTTTGGACTTCTTAGAGGGGAAGGGAAGAGTCTTTGTCGGACTCGGAACCAACATGGGCTCCAGTCGTGGCGTTACCGAATCGATAAGGGGGTCGGTCGGTGCTGGATAAGGGTCGGTACCGATTGTGTGAGGGTTGTTATCGACCGTGTTACTGAGAGAAGGGATCGGTTTCAAAGACTTACCTGGGCTGGTAGGGTCATTATCGACCCTGGGTGGGTCGATAACGACCTGCTGAGCTTCGGTATCGACCCCTTTGGGGTCGATAACGGGCTTGACTGGGGTGTCATCTTTATCTCCGTGCTTTTTTTCCTTGGTCTCAGCACAATCCGGCAACTTCTTTCCACTTCTAAGGTGCATTGCTGCAATTTGTCCTCTAGGGTTTTCCTTGGGGCGGCCCGATAATTGCCCTTGAGGTCTTGTAATATGTGCAACAAGATTTCCTAGTTGGGCATTTACACTTTTTCTCCATGTTTTGATCTCCCCCAATTGTACCTGTACACCTTTTAGGTCATCACAGACTCCATCAATCTTGTTGTGGACGTCATTAATTTTGTTGTGGACTCCATTAATACCCTCTTGTAGCCCTTGTACCCATGAAGGTGGCTCTTGGTAGCCCGGAGGCCTATAGGGTGCGGGCCTTCTCTCTTGTGGTGGGGGTGCATAACCTTGAACTTGGTTGTAATTACCCAAAGCGGGATAGTTGTTGTTCCTGTCATAGTTGTTAGGTGGGTTTCTGTATTGACCTCTCATATAATGAGCATTAACATAGGTCTCAACGGTTCTAACATGCTCAATTTTAGTGCAAGCAGAAGTACTATAGGCTTGAGATCCACATTCTTGACAAGGTTGAGAGGTTTTAAGGAAACTTACCTATTTCTTAAGCTGATTGATCTCATCTTGCATGAATTGAACTTTCACATCCGAATCAACATCAGTGTTTGGATTGTAGAGCCTCGTTTGAGGTTATGGCATCTGTTGTGTCCCATACATGGCATCATAATTGGTGAGTTTGTCAAGTAATGCCCGTGCATCTTTGGGATCCATCTCAATAAAACCGCAATTGGTGTGCAAGTCTATGCGGTTCTTCGTTTCAGCATTGATCCCTTGGAAGAAGATCACTTAGAGGACATATTGTGGTTGCCCATGAGTAGGGCATTGTATAAGCATATCTTGGAATCTCTCCCATGTCTCCACAAAGGTCTCATTAGACAGCTGGTGGTAGAAGGTGATGCGCTTCCTTAACTCCGTAGTTTGGGCAGGTGGGAAGAACTTTGTCATGAATAAGTCATGCAAAGCCCTCCACGACCTAACCGACCTAAGAGGTAGGCTCTCTAACCAGCTCAGGGCCTTTCCTGTAAGGGACCACTTGAAAGTTTTCAATTGAAAATATTCTAAAGAGACATCGTCAGCAGCAATAGTGTCACATAAATCAGTAAAATTTCTAATATGCTCCATTAGGCACTCGGTGGGTTTCCCTTCAAACTGAGCCCTTTTAATCAAGGATATAAATTGAGATTTGATCTCAAAGGCTTTCTCTATCTTTGGGAGAACAATTGTTGATTCTGGCACCCTCAGTTCTGGGGGCATATACTGCTTGGCATTCCTTAGGATAGCATTCAACTACTCTGGTAAACAGGTAGTGTTTTCCCGTTCACGTTCAGTTGCAGCAGCTACATCGTCTCTATCAGCTTGCAATGCCTCCATCTGCCTACGGAGAGCAACCATCTGTTGAGCCATCTCTTCAGTTGTTGCCAATGCTTGGTTCTCTCTCTTCCTGCGATGAAGAGTAATTTCAGGCTCATTATAGTAAGGGAGTTTCAAAAGCAAGCCTGCGTCTTCGTTGTTGCATAAAACTAAAAACGCAAACAAAAAGCAAACAAATTAAAAACAAACACAAGGTCGGGCTATTCCCACACCCAAAAAGTAACTAAAACACGGCGCTATCGCTTCCCGGGCAACGGCGCCAATTTGTTGAGAGAGATTTACTTGACAACAAATAAATTTATAGTTAAAACCTCGCTGAGTATAGTAGAGTCAGGATCGTCCACGGGAAGCAAGGTTGTGTCTAATTACTAAACTAAAAAGCAAAGGAAAAGAGGGCAAAACAAGTCAAACAAACGCACTGAAGAGGGTCGGTACCGACCTTGTGAGGGTCGATTACGGGGCGCAAATTAAGACGAAAAACTATGTAAACAATGAAACAAACAGAAAATCCGCAGGTCGTTACCGACCTATGGAGGGTCGATATCGAGGTACCTGGGATTTAAAACTCGACTGACAAAAAGAGAAAGGTCTAGGATAAGGGTCCACCACAACATAATCATGCAATTTCAAACAATATGAATCATAAAAATCATGCCTTTAACTTAAAGTTATCAACTTTGGTTGAATAAACAAGCAAATCAATCAACTTTCATAAATCAATTCACTTCATCTACTTATTTTGATATAAAGTTCTCAACTTTCGTCTCAAACTTTATCTCTATTCAAGTTTATAACTTTTCTCTTTCGATCAAGTCATAACCATGAATTACTTCAACTTTCGTCAAAGCTTAAGCACAAACAAGTAGAAAAATAGATAAAAGGCATTCAATTCATTCAATCATACCATCATTCATCCATGACCATGTTGGGTTTCTAACCCCAACCCTAGAATAAGAGACTACTCACTCATGGTGGAGAAAGAACAAACAAAGAGATTGAAAGAAAACATACTTTGAATTAAACTAAAAGCTTACTTGAATTCAAACTCAAACTTGTCTTAGAACACAACATAGAACACAAGAAATCTCCATAATCTTCTTCCTTGCGCTCCAAGCAACAAACTTGTCTCTAAAAACCCTAAAACTTGCGTCCAAACTAAAACTCGGGAGAGATCTCTTTCAAAAACTTGTCCAAACAAGAGTATTTATACTAAAACATCTATCTAAAAAGTTTTCATAAAGATCAAAACTACTAAAGATAAAAGATCTCGGAATAATAGCAATTAATGCACTAAGTCGGTCAAATTTCAACAACACGAGGACCTCGGTATCGACCCCGTCAGGGTTAGTATCGACCCTAGAATTCCTCTTGAAAGCCTCGGTACCAACCCTTGGAGGGTCGATATCGAGCCTAGTCTTAACCTTGATCTTGTTATTCTTCACCACTTTAATTGGACTTCTTTGGGGTTTCTTCCATAGCCTTCGTCTCTTCCTCCTCATAGCTTGCTCCTCTCTTTTAATGTCCTTGAATGCATCCAAACCCGCCTCAAAACCTACATGAAAACACAAAACTAGCATAGTTTTCATACTTTTTACAAAATTTGCAAACTATACTAAAAAGACACAAAACACACACAAAAACACAACTAAACAACCTAGAAAAACATACTAAAAGTAAGCTAAAAACACGGACATCAATTATATATCCTATTTTTCAAAATAGGGATTGAGGGGGAAAAATGAAATGCTTTCCCTAAATTTTGGGAATTCTCCAAATACATTTGGAGAATGAATTAAATATGGGTATTACATATGTACACATGCAATTGGTTATATTAAATTTTTTAGTATTTTAGAAAATATTTATATATAAAATAATAAATAATAAATACTATTTTATTCAAAATAAGAAAACTATTGGAGTTAAATTGGATTTTTTTTAGAGAATTTGACCTTCGGTTCTCCATTTTAGGGAAAATTATAGAGAAACGGTTAAGCATGCTCTTAGGGTTTTCAATTCACTTATATCACCGGCTTAAGACATTAATCATGGATCTGTACACTCGTCGCTTGATGTAACTTGTAACTACAAACCACCCAATTGTAATCCGCATTAAAATGGTGCGTCCACAATAAATCTTAATATTTTATTTTTTTATCAGAAAACTCATTCATTCACTAAGGCAAAGCATCATTGTTCACAATACATAATAAAACAGAAGGTAGAAGTTCACTAAGGCAAATCTTCTTAATTATGGTTGGAGTTAAATAGTGGAGCGGACTCATGAAAGAAGGGTTTCAAAACTAAATTGAAACTACCCATCAATACCCAAATCTAAAAGAGCATTTTTCATTAAAAAAAAATAAAATCTAAAAGAGCATGAATTTCGAATCATAAATTAAACTCGTAATCCGCATTAAAAATCAAAAACTCAAAATCCAAATTTCCGATACCTACTACCAACCATTGGTGAGTAGTACTTTACATAATATATAGTTTATGTTAAATTATATGGTTTTGATCGTCTTTATCAAACCATAAAGTTTAAATTTTAGTTTCATTTTCTTGTATAATTGAGTTGTTCAAGAATTTGTCTTTCAAAGAAACTAAATGAGAGGCCCGCGAACAAGCTCGAGCTCGGTAAACATTTAAAAGAACCAAGCTCAAACAAAATTTTGAACTCGAACCAAGCTCGCGTTCGAACTCAAACTCGAACTCGCCTATTTTAACCGAGCCGAGCTTGAGCAACTCAAAGAGCGTGCTTGACTCGGCTCAGTTCAATTACAGCCCTACCAACCAACCCAAAATCCCAGATATAAATATGAACCCATTAAAAAGTAGGGTTACAAAATATACACCTTAATGCATAATCCAAACTACAATTGCCAAAACAAACCACCAACTAACCAACCGAAAAGTAGTAGTCATGCAGAGATCCTTTATGCAACTCTATACTTAATTTTGAACCATAAATCAAATCTAAATGACTATATACATGTACAACTATCTTATAGCGCCACTCTTCGTACATGATAAACGCAGATACTTACTTACACACCCAAAATATCTAATGATCAATTGAGAGATGGAGAACGAGTTGAAGATAAAAACAAGCTTATGCCAAGAAGTAGATGCAATAGGAGGTGACCCTGTGAGCCCTACTGGGCAGTACTTCACTAGCTCTGTGTTGTCTGTAAGCATTATCGCCGTCTTGGAATTCGAAGTTCCTCTTGATGACTTGCAATTCATGGAGCTTCTTCGCAACGTCTTCCTCCCGATCAATCCGCGGTTTTCCTCCATCATGGTTTACCTCTGCCTCTGTCGATATTTTTCTTCGTGAACATAGATTAAGCGTATACATCTTATAAATGGTATGTATTTGTTAGTCAATGGTCAGGAATTCTTCTATATATAACAATGTCCAATTTTCATTATGCTAATCGATATAAAAGCCAGCAGAGTCTATTCATGAAGCACTGTTCTAAAAAATATTAGGCGGTCCCTGGACGGAGAAGGGTCGCCTAGCATCTAGGTTTTCTAAACGGATGCCTATATTACCTAGATGGGTTGGAAGCTCATGTTTAGGCCTTCTAGCGCCTAAATAGTGGCTAGGGGGGATTTTTAGAACATTGTCAATCACGAGTTTTCATACTTCACTAAATGTGAGAAATCATGCATGTATATGTAAAATGACAAGATGTGGCTCAACTTTCTTATTATGAAGTAGTACATAAGATTCACCAAGGGTCTGTTTGGATCACTAAATGTATTAAATTTGGCGATCCAAACAAAACCTAATTAGTACCATTCTCTGTTTTTAAGAAAAAAAATTTATCATCGTTCATACTCCGACTTTGATAAAATAACCTTTACATTTCTATAGGTAAGTGACAACAATGGCAACAAAAGATGGAAAAGGGTAGAGGTAAATCTTGAAGATCATGTCAACATTCCTACCGTTCCATCCGACTTGCCACTCAAACAACATTATGACGAACATTTCGACGAGTATCTAACGAAAGTCGCAAGAGATCCATTGCCTCAAGACAAGCCTTTGTGGGAAATCCACATTGTGAAATACCCGACGAGCAAAGGGGCGGGGCATCTCATCTTCAAGCTTCACCATGCTTTGGGAGACGGCTACTCTTTGATGGGCGCGCTCCTTTCATGCTTGCAACGAGCCAATGATCCTTTGCTTCCCCTAACATTTCCTGCATTTCAGATGAAACAAAATTCACTCGGATATTGCACGAGAATCATGACAAGTGTACCGAATGCTATATGTGTAGCCTATAATACACTATGTGACTATGGATGGGGCATCCTCAAAAGTAGTGTGATTGAAGACGATAAGACGCCAATAAGGTCAGCCAACGAGGGTTTGGAGTATAAACCTATGCAAATATCTACACTGGAGTTCTCTCTTGACAAAATCAAACAGATTAAACACGAGCTAGGCGTGGTAAGATGGTTTCTCACTAATTTCAGAACCCTTATTTTCTAAGAACTTCAGATTCTATTAAGTCCGTTGAGAATCCTCTTCCCACGTCGGAAGTTGAGTGTTAAATTAGCCTACTTCTATATATATATATATATATATATGGATGGAACCCCATGAGCTTGTGTGTTGGGCTTACGTATGCACGACCCCCTAATATGGCTCACGGACCTTCACATAGTATCAGAGCTCATGGTCTGGTTCTGGACCCGTTTCTTGGCTTCTCTTGGCTTGGGTTTACCAGTTGAGCTACCCGCCCGTTATTTGGGTTGAGTTGGCTAAAAAGAGAATGAGATGCCACACCACCCGTCATTGTCACTATCACCGGGCTAGTTATAAAGAGATTGAGATGTCAGACCCGTCTCTTTGTCCAAGTGTCAACTGGACCAGGCCAGCTGCACTTGCAGGGCGTGTTTAGAATCCTCTTCCCACATCGGAAGTTGAGAGTTAAATTAGCTTACATATATACCCTTGCGCTACTCCTCCTATTACCAATTGGTTTTAGAACGGAACTCATGGGCTTGTGTGTTGGGCTTACGTATGCAGGATCTGGTAACTTTGTAGAACGGTTCTTCTTTTTAATTTGAATATGAATTAGTATCCCACCACTAATTATAACATTCTTAGTTGTTATATAGACAATAAACGATGTAGTCACAAGCATAATATACCTCGGAGTACGACTCTATATGCAAGGAAAGAGTGATAACTGGGCAAACTCACACTCGACGGCCTTGGTGTTGATGAATACTAGAAGCATTGGTGGCTACAAGTCTGTTTCCGAGATGTTGAGGCAAAATAACAACACCAAAACAGCATTGTGGGGAAATCAATTTGCATTCCTACATACATCAATGCCAAAGTTATCTGAAAACGACGAGTTTCTTGATCCGCTCAAGTTCGTATTTGAGACCAAGAGAATCATACAAAAGAAAAAAGCTTCATTAGCATACAAACTCACCGGTCAAACGTTAGAGATGATGACGAAATTTGTTGGTGCAGAGGTACCTCTTTATCTATCGATTTTTCTAACTTATGTCGTACATAGGTTAAGAAGATTAAAAGAAAATTATTTGTTAAATTTTATTATTTAAGATTATTTTGACTTTTTTGATAGAGTTTATTAATTTTCTAACGGTTTTTCTACAAATCAAATCTTCTATTCCCTAAATATACTCCCTTCTATACTCCCTACGATATGATTGGGTGATGAATTTCCAAATTACATTAAAAAAGAAACTTAAATATTGGTAAAATATTAAAAAATATCTTCTAAATAATTAAAACAAGGAGTATAAGAGGGAGTATGATTAAGGAGTAGAAAAACCAGACCGGTTTTTCTAACCTATGTCTTAAGGGCATAGATTAAACATTCCATTCAGGAGAACTAAAACCCTATTAAGAAACTAATAAACCCTTTTAAAAAATAAATAAAATTTAAATAAATTTAATTTAACAAAACATTACCATTTTAAGAAGGCATAGGTTAGAAAAATCAATTTTCTAATAGGTTTTTAGTTTCTAAATCTAAGTATTCATCTTAAATGTCAATAAAAATATTTTTCATCAAAAATATGTATTAAATAAAATTACATTTATACTAATAAAAGAAGGAAATATTATATTTAGACAAAAAATGGGAGTAACTTAATCGGATAATTACATGCGAATGTCAGGCAGCAGCTGGGTTAATACACAAGACCATAAGAAACTCAAGTTTAGTAATCTCAAATATGGTGGGACCTGTTGAGAAAATGGCCCTTGCTAATCACCCGGTTAAAGGCCTCTACTTCATCGTGGCGGGTGGTCCTCAGGTACATTACTATATGTGGCAATGCAATGTAATGCAATGCAATGTTGTTTTAAAACTAACATGGTTCTTTTTTTTTTTTTTTTTACTTTTACAGAGTCTGGAAATTACAATCTTAAGCTATATGCAAACTTTAAGGATTGGTATCGGAGTTGAGAAGAACTTCATTGATATGAAGGAGTTTAATTCATGCATTGAGCTAGCCTTCGAGCTAACATTTAATGCTGCAACTAAGAAAGGATTATAAAGAGTTCGTAAAAGTCATGAGTAAAGTATATATTCTCTAGATTAATGCCAAGGAACTAGTAAACATATACATTTAAAGACCAGTATAAAATAAGAGAATTGTTACGCATTTTTTGTTCTTTAATTTCTTGGAATTTTTTGGCTCATTTTTCTTCATCTAAGTCCTTGTTTGGAATGTCTAATTTAATGCATTAAGTTACAGTAAATTTAAGATTGAATGCAATCTATTACAACTTAGGCTCCGTCCACAACGATATACTTATATGAGTTGATGTTGATGTTGTTGATGTTAATGTAGTTGATGCTGGAATTAATAATTGAAATTAGATAAGTATTTTCAGATAAATTAATATGTGTCAGTAAAGAATATAGTTGATATTTGTTAAATTTAATGTGAAAAGAGGTGTAGAAAAGAATGAAAAATTTCAACTGGGTCAAATAAACGCATATCAATTAGATATGTACCCCTCCCCCTACTTATTTTTGTGCAAAATATCAACTGGTATCAATTACATAAACACGTTTGAACCCCAATTACCAAACACTCACACTAGTTAAATTGTTTTTAAGATCAACTATATAAACGCATTTCAACTAGCAGATCAACACTATCGAACAGATTGACCCTTAATGTATTAAAAATTGGGTGTTCCAAATAGTCATTAAATTGTTTATTTAGTTGATTTTACCTTTGTGAAGACGTCCCACATCTACCAAATAATTTATTACATTTTAATATATATATATACATATATATATATATATATATTTATATACACACTTTTCACTCCATCTTTGCTATTCGATCATTTTTTTAACTCAATGGTCTTCCAATAATCCAAAAGCATAAATAAAAAGGGTTGCTTCGAGCACAAATTATTCAAAATAGAAAAGACAACAATTGGGATACATGGCCGATGCACAATCAAAGGACCTCATAGCCAAAGAAACAAAAAAAAAGGACCTCATAGCCATTGGAGAAAATATGTATTTCCCACATCAAAAATAAATCAAATAAATCACTAGTATATAAAGCAGGTTGAACCTCTATCCATTGGTTTAAGCTTTTAGGTTAAGAGTCCGTTTGGTATTACTTATTTGTAGTACTTATAAGCACAAAAATGCTTATATGCAGAAATAAGCACATAAGCATTGCCGAACACACATTTCTCCCTTATTTTAAGCAACGTGTAAGCACATGCTTATAAGCAAAAAAATGTAAGCATCCCCCCATGGTTTTCGGTTTAATCATGCTTATCTCACAAAAATGTAAGCACGTGGGCCCCACCCGTTTATTTTTTTTTACCCCCAAATCCCCTTTTTATTCTTCTCTCTCCTTCTCTCCTTCCTCTCTCCTTCTCTCCTTCCGCCATTGATGCCCTCCTCCAAGCGGAACGACGGGCTCGGAAGTACGGGCTCGGAATTCAGGCGGAACAAATTAAATTGTTCCAGGCGGAACAAATTAAATTGTTCTAGGCGGAACAAATTAAATTGTTCCAGGCGGAACGACGGGCTCGAAAGGACGGGCTCGGAATGATTTTTGCTGGAATGGAGAATGATTTTTTCATTGTTCCAGGCGGAACGACGGGCTCGGAATTCAGGTTGGACTATATCGTCGGCGTAGATCTTCACTGCCTCGTTCAAAGTCCACAAATTAAATTAAAAAAAGGATTTAAATATTTTATTAAAAAAATAATTTTGTAAGGGTATTTTAGTCATTTCCTTAATTACCTTTTAAAAATCAGCAAACCCTCCAACCGAACACCACTTGCTTACAAGAGAAATAAGTTTTTGCTTATCAGCATCAGAACTTTAAGCACAATCCACTTTAAGTAACTTATCAACACAATTTACTTATAAGTAACTTATCAGCAAAGTTTACCCGAACGCACCCTAAAAGATAGATCCCGATCTTTTTTTGCGAAATGGTAAAAATCCCCGACATGTAACCCATTTATTTCGGCCTCGAAGTTTAACATGGTAGTAGGTTCGGTCTAGGTCTGGATTTCCTGGTAAAAACGATTATATATATCTAAAAGAGAGTGGGATGCAAATAACCCGTTAGAAAAAAATAGACTAGAATTTATACATTGGACATGTCAAAAAATTGTTTTAGGTGCTAACTAGACCAAACTAGCACATATAAATACGGGTGAAACCCTACCCATTGGCTAAAGTTTTTGGGTTAAAAGGTGGATTACAACCTTATATACAAAATGATAAAAACTCCTGATACGTTATCAATTTATTTTAGTACCCCTAAATCTAATATGTTATCAATTTTTTTTTATAAAGGTAAGGATTGGAAGTACCAAACAGACTCGGTAAATCGAGAGGCTGAGATAAAAACTCGGTAGCCGATTAAATCGGCGAGAAAACAACGATCAACAAGCAGCAACACAAAAAACCAAAACCAAAAAGAGATATAAACAAAAAAAAACAAGAAGCTAGAAAAGGTTTCGAAAAAATCGAAAAAGATACAACTGAGATATGACATAACTCATAAATGTTTCACTTCTTAAAATACGATTTTTCTAACCTAAACTCTTTAACATGGTAATCTTTTGTTAATTTATATTTATTTAAATTTTATTTATTTTTGTAAAAAAGTTTATTAATTTCCATATAGAGTTTTAGTTCCCTTGAATGGAATGTTTAACCTATACCCCAAGGACATAGGTTAAAAACCGCTTAAAATATTTGAATGAAGTTTGATTATACATATAATATCGGTACGTAAATTTTCACTACAATCATGTAGTTGAACCAACATAAATTGACGTACATAATATCAATGGTTTTAAATAAGTATTAATTTATTAGAAGATCACAACAAAAATATGATATTTGATTTACTACGAATATAGTATAAAAGCGGTATATAATTAAATATGTCATTAGTTTACTTTAAAGGCAAATATTCTAATAAAAAATTTAAAATTGCACAAGTAGATGATGTCGGTGCAATAGATTATTTTTTTTTTTATAGAAACAAAAATCTTCCCTAAAAGGAAACTTGCAGATATTCTGTTAACAACTCTTGTTGCCCAAGTTTCCCACTCCAATCTCTATAAAACCAAACCCCATTCACATATTTCACCCGCTTCTTTTCATTGCAATTTCTTCTCTTGCCTATCTACGTTTTTAGGGTTTCTGAGTTTGATGATGGATATTTGGGCAAGGAAAGAACATGGTTTCAGGAATAATTATGGCTATTGGAGGCGAATGTCATCAGAAAATACCCGCCCTAATCTTGGTACGTTTATATGTTTCTTTTATCATACATAGTTTGGGGAATTTTAAAACCTTTATTCTGTTTTTTTGATTGATGGTAATACCCATTAGAGTCGAATCGGAAATCTCATATATAATATTACCATAAAATGTTAATGGTTTTCCTATCCTATGCCCTAAGGGCATAGGTTAAGAATACTAATTTTGGGAACTAAAATTCTAATACGAAACTAAGAAACCCTATTGGAAAAATAATTAAATCTAAATAAATATAAATCCAAAATATATTACCATTTTTAGCCTTTTCACCTATGTCCTTAGGACATGTTAGAAAAATCGAAATACTAATTGTTTAACTAGATGCCAAAGACTTAAAACCTTTATTCTATTTGATGGGAGGGTTTGTACTTCGTTATAATTAATCATTCAATTGTCATTTGCTTAATTAATTCGTAGAAAATCTTCACAAGAATGACGCTTAATTCGTTATGCCTGTTTCATTATCCATTGTTGTAATTGTAACTGTGTTTTTCTGTACAAGTCTAGCGTCTTTTCAAACTTTGTGTGAGTCTTGAATTATATAGACTGAAAAATGCAATGATCTCTATCTTAGGATCATATATAAATAGAGTTAGCTAGTACGTTGTATATATGCTATATATGCTTTTGGTGTCCTAAAGTTTCAACTCTCACCAACATTTTGATATATTAACATCATCTATATGATTTGATCCTTTCAGGCGGACATAGAACTGTTCCATCGTGGGAAAAGAGATTTTGCGCGACGATCGGGTTAGTGTCTTGGAGAAAGCTGTTGGAGACCAAGAAGTACATGCACATACATCCAAGTGTGGTTAACTGGATCGGGTTAGTGACGCGGCTGCTGAGGAGGCGTTCGATAATGCTAAGAGGCGTTACTGGGCGGAGATCAATGGCCTTCCATGCGACATAAAGTTGCCTTATCCCGACGCCTACATAGACAAGATTGATTGGGAAGCTGATGCTAATGTTGCTGCTGAGATTGAACGTGACAAGGACAACAAAGATGACTTGTTGTACAAGTCAGTAAGCGACTCTGAATGTGACACGAGGGTGATTGAGGAAGAGCTACCGGTGTTGGAACGATGTTGGGACCTCTGGTTCTATACATCGGAACAACGATACAGTTCTCCGAGTTTTGATAATGACAAACGCTATAAGGGAACTAATGTGCTTCGATCAAGTATTTCTAAGGAACACAGGTTGAGCAATGAACTTTTACGAATGACCAAAGAGCACAGGAGCACACAATGAAGAGTTCCCATCAAGGGAACTCTGAAGAGGAAAGTTCCCATGAAATGAGAACTCCCAGGAATGACCAGAGAACACAAGCTTACACGATGAAGAGTTTCTCTCCAAGGAACTCAGAAGAGGACAGTTCCCACGATATGGGAACTCACATATGAGGACAAGGACCGATCAGCGCATATCACGGGATCCTGTCTTGGACAGGATGAAGGCACAGTCTGAGGAGCAGACTGTCACGATTGATCCAACGGTCCGATCATCTCAAGAAGTTGACCCAGTTCAAATTGAAGTCACATGTGAAGAAAGTACAACTTGGGCATCAAGCAAAGGGCATTTCGGACACAAATGAAAGATGCGATTGAAGCCCAAGTTCACTCGAGTATAAAGCCAAATGAATAGTGCTCGGATTGAGTACTTCTCCCAGAACTTACAAATAACCACAACAGAGAAAGAGAAAAGAAGAAGAGAAGTCCCCGGCGGCGAGTGTCTGATCTCGACGACGGTGAAGCCGAGTTCCCAGGAGCAAGGGAACTGCAATTCGGTGTAAGGTTTGAGTTACTTATTTAGTGATTGTCGTTCTCTTAGGAACTCAGTTGAGAAGATTCATTAGTGTTGCTAGAGTTAGGTAGAACTCGTAGGAACAGAGAAGTTTGAATCTGGCTGTTTGTAACTAAGGAACAAATCAATAATATAAGTAAGTCATTCAAAATCCTCCAAGCGGAGGTAGAGGTTTACCCATACAACTAGTTGGTTGTAGTGGGGTTCCTCTATAGGGAACTGTGTTCTTTCTATCTTTCTAATACTTGCGATAATTTTTTCCGCTGCCTTGGGAACAGCTTAACAGCCAGTTCCCAAGCTCTAGCTAACGGGTTACGATCCAACAATTGGTATCAGAGCCTGGTCGCTCTAGATTTGTGTTAGCATCGCAGGTTTCGAAATGGCTCACGAACTCACCCAAGTCGGCCACAACAACAGCAAGGCACCAAGGCTCATCACTGGTAGATTCGAAGTATGGCAACGCGACATGAAAAATTGGATGCGCAGTCAGGACTACCAAGCTTGGTGCGTCATAGAAAAAGGGAACTTCAAAATTGATCCAGCGATTGAGAACGACCTTTCAAAATGGGGACACAATGAGTACAAGTGCATGGAGGCCAACTTCAAAGCCATCCAGTACCTCCAGAATGCCATGTCGGTGCAAGACTGCGACAGAGTGGCAAACCTGGACACGGCAAAGGAAGTGTGGGAAGCCATTCAACAAATGCACATTGGGAACTCAGACCTCCGAGAAGATCTTCAGATGAACGCAAGGAGGGAGTTCTTCACCTTCCAAATGGAGATAGGAGAATCCGTTGATAGCTACCAATCCCGTTTCGAGGGACTTTGCACCAAGATGGCTGGCCTTGGGATCACTAAAGAGGAAGTCACTGATAAAATGAAGGTTCAACAACTCTTCAATGGGTTGACTGGAGAATGGACAAATGAAAGAACGATGTTCAAAGAGAATCCCGAAAACAGAGCTCTTATGCTCCACCAGGTTTTTGGAAAACTGGTGGGATATGAGAAGAGAAAGATAGATGACAAGGAGCAAAAGAAGGCACACCAAGGAATTGCCCTCAAACTTGAAAAAATGCTCAAGTCAGTTCAAGAGCAACATGAAGAATCTGAAGAAGAAGAGGATGAGGAACTGGTACTTGTAACAAGGGCCCTTCGATCCTTCTACAAAGGGAAGTTCAAAAAGGGGAATGGGAACTCACAGAAAGGACAAGGTTCCCAAAGAAGACCAGCTGAAAAAGACCTCTCGGACGTCACATGCTACAAGTGCTACAAAAAGGGACACTTCGCAAAGGAGTGCCCACTGGGAACTGACGATCGAAAGCAAGGAAAGAAGGCCTACATCGCCACCTGGGACGATGACGAGGACGAAGATCTGAAGCCTGGGCATCTCCTGACATGTGTGCAATGGCCATAGGAGACACCACTGGGGAACAACCTAGTGAGGTAACTACTGAATCCGTTCTTGCTTCCTTGAATAATTATGAAAAACCTGAGCTGCTTAAAATTCTCTCAAGCCTTGTCAAAGATAATATTAAATTGCAAAAGAAGTTGGAAAAGTCGGAACACACAAATGCTGAACTAGTTGGTCTAGAGCCATGTCCCAACTGTGTGTCCCTTCTAGAAAAACTTCAGTCTTATGTGTCTCACATCGTAGAACTTGAGAATGAGCTTAAAACCCTAGAAAGTGATGAAAACACCCTTGTACAAAATCTGAGTAAAGCAAAAGGGAACTCTGAAGCCTCTAGTTCCCAAACCAAGTTTGTCCCTGCCAGACACGGAATAGGGTATGAGTCAGAGAGCCCTAGAAAAGGGAAGTCTCCTTTGAGTGAAAAAGAGATGAACGAGTGTAGGGCCCTAGAACTTCAGTGTGAGAAACAGAAAAACGCACACTTGGAAGAGAAGATCCGTGTTCTGGAGAGTGGGGTAAATGGAGAAGTAGATTATTACACTGGGAACACTGGACACAAGTTGTATGTTCAAATAGCTAAGGGAAACAGGTCTAGAGTGTACAACAAGGAAACTATGGATAGGAACAGGATACAGAGACCCCATCCTAAGTACTACCTAGGAGAATACTATAAGACCTACTGGAACTGTGGTGCTCATGGGCACTACAAGGAAAGCTGTCCCAAAGCTAAGGCCCAAGCCCAGAGAAACCACGAGTACTGGAACAAGCAGAATCAACAAACTAACAAGCCTGCTAGAATTCCCATTAAAAGAAACAACCATAGGAACTCTGCCTATAACAAGTACTCTCGTGACATTAACATTGCTGATTATGTGCTATTTGAGACTGTCTTCCCTTGCAAGGAACCAGGCAAGAGTCATCTTGCCTGGGTCCTCAAAAACTAACTTTTCTTGTAGGTGGCAATGAGGGGGAACATCATATGGGTCATTGACAGTGGATGTTCCAACCACATGACTGGAAACAAAGACAACCTCACCTCACTCCACCCAAAGGCCGAAGGAGGTCACGTGTCCTTTGGCAACAAAAATAAAGGAGAGATCATAGGAACAGGGGAAGTGCTACTCAACAAATCAATCAAAATCAGCAACGTTAACTTGGTGAAAGATCTGGGATTCAATCTCTTGAGCGTCTCCCAAATATGTGATCAAGGGAACAACATCGTCACCTTTGACTCAAAGGAATGTCTAGTGATCAACAAGAAGACTAACAAAATCATCCTGAAAGGAAGAAGGTCCAACAACATATATGTGGTGGATACAGACTTTGAGCCACCAAGGAAACTGTGCTTGGCAAGTTCCGTTGACGAAACGGAACTCTAGCACAAGGGACTGGGCCACCCAGGTATCAATCAAATCTTGAAGCTTTATCTACAGGATCTAGTCATTGGTCTCCCACGAATCAACCTTGAGGGAGTTAAGATGTGCGAAGCATGTGTTCGTGGGAAGCAAACCAGGAGCTCGTTCAAACTCAAAAGGGTGGTTAGCACTACAAGACCATTGGAACTGATTCACATGGATCTCTGTGGTCCTATGGACACTGAAAGCTACGGAGGAAAAAGGTACATGTATGTCTTAATTGATGACTTTTCGAGATTTACATGGGTACTTTTCTTGAGATCAAAATCAGATACCTTCAAAGAGTTCGAGAGACTGATCAAGAGGATGGAAGTGAGCATGGGAATCAAGCTCAAGTCACTCAGATCTGACCACGGAACTGAATTCAAGAACTCAGAGTTCCTAAGATATTGTGACAACAATGGTGTATCTCACAATTTCTCAGCTCCTCGGACTCCTCAACAGAATGGTGTGGTGGAAAGGAAAAATAGAACCTTGGAAGACATGGCAAGGACCATGATGCTAGAAAGTAGAGTTCCTCCAAGTTTCTGGGCTGAAGCGATCTCCACAGCTACTTACATCTTAAATCGAGCCATGACTAGGCCCATGATCAAAAAGACATCCTACGAGCTGATCAAAGGAAGGAAGCCCAACATCTCTCATCTGAGGACCTTTGGATGCAAATGCTTCGTTCACAACAATGGGAAGGACAACCTCGGCAAATTTGAGCCTAGAAGCGATGAAGGGATATTCCTGGGATACTCTTCCCATAGCAAGGCATACAGGGTCTACAACAAGAGGACCAAGAAGATAGAGGAAAGCATCCACGTCATCTTCGACGAGAAATCTGTAAAGATGGGAACAGAGGCCCAAGGAAAGGGAACTCTGTTCAAGCTGGTCAGACAAGAAGAAGACGACGACGAGGATGAACCGAGAAAGAAAGATGAAGACTATCCAAATGGGAACAATGCCCCACACTCAGGGAACAACGAAGGAAACCAAAACTCCACAGATCAAAGCTCCTTTGAAGTTCCCTCCTCAACAGCAGAACCACAAGATGCCTCCAACTCTCTTGTTCCCCAAAATGAAAATGCACCAGAATCTAGTGTTCAAGGGGAACAACGAGGGAACTCCAAATTAAATCATGACGAAAGTCCCAGCGAAGAAGCTGAACACAACTGTTCCCCTGAGGAAGAGGAGGCTCAAGACACAGATGAAGAAGAGTCAAGGGAACGGGTTGACGTCTCACACATTCTAACAAGAAACTACCACCAAAAGAGATATCACCCCATCGACAACATCATCACTCCATATGAAAAAGGTGTTCTAACTCGCTCTTCTCTCAATAATTTTTGTGCTTTTAATGCCTTTGTCTCAATGGTGGAACCAAAAAGCATAAAAGAAGCTCTAAAGGACCCAGACTGGATCCAAGCTATGCAAGAAGAACTACACCAATTTGAGAGGAACAAGGTGTGGAAGCTAGTTCCTAGGCCCAAAAACAAGAACATCATAGGAACTCGATGGGTCTTTCGGAACAACCTAGATGATACTGGGGCCGTAGCTAGGAACAAGGCTCGTCTGGTTGCTCAAGGCTATAGACAAGAAGAAGAAATCGACTATGACGAGACCTTCGCACCAGTTGCAAGGATCGAGGCCATCCGCCTTCTCATAGCCTATGCAGCCCACAAAGGATTCAAGCTATACCAGATGGATGTGAAGACGACATTTCTCAATGGGCACCTCAAGGAAGAAGTATACGTAGCTCAACCCCCAGGATTCGAAGATGAGAAGCTACCCAACCACGTCTACTTCCTGGAGAGGGCCCTCTACGGACTCAAACAAGCTCCTCGAGCATGGTATGACAGGTTTGCTCAGTTCCTTCCGTCTCATGGATACCTTCGAGGTTCCATAGACAAAACTCTTTTCCTTAAGAAAGAGTCTAAGGATATCTTGATTGTTCAAGTTTATGTTGATGACATTGTTTTTGGAGCAACTAACGAAACTCTTGTAGAGAAGTTTAAGGACCTCATGAGTAGTGAGTTTGAGATGAGTCTCATAGGGGAACTCACGTTCTTCCTAGGACTCCAGATTTCTCAAACAAAGGAGGGAACAAGGATTCATCAACAGAAATACATCAGAGAAATGCTAGTCAAGTATGGGATGGACCACTCAAGGCCCATCGACACTCCCATCTCCCCAAATTCAAGGCTCAATGCTGATGAAACAGGGGTAAGTGTCGATCAAAGGAACTTTAGAGGTATGATTGGCTCTCTCCTATACTTAACTGCTAGTAGGCCTGATATTATGTTCTCAGTATGCTTATGTGCACGTTTTCAAGCTAATCCCAAAGAATCACACCTGAAAGAGGTGAAGAGGATTTTCAGGTACCTCAAAGGGAACGATAACTTCTGCCTCTGGTATCCAAGGAACAGTTCCCTTGAGCTCATTGCTTATACAGATGCAGATTTTGCTGGGCATCTACTTGATAGAAAGAGCACATCAGGAATGGCCCAGTTCCTTGGGTCATGCTTAGTCTCTTGTGGATCCAAGAAGCAAAATTCAGTGGCACTCTCCACAGCTGAAGCAGAATACGTGGCTGCCGCATCATGCTGTTCCCAAGTACTATGGCTCAAGTCCCAACTTCAGGATTACGGTATGTCATTTGGCCCAGTTCCTATACTCTGTCATAATACTAGTGCCATTAACATTTCCAAAAATCATGTGCATCATTCTAGGACTAAGCACATAGACATTAGGCATCATTTTCTACGTGACAATGTTGAAAATGGGAACATCTCTATGCAACACTGTAGAACGGAAGAGCAAATTGCGGACATTCTCACCAAAGCTTTAGACAGACGTCCCTACCAGCGTTTTCGAATGCTTCTAGGGATGATAACTCTAAACTAAACGAGTCCCTGTTTGTCTCTCCCTCAATGCTTGATTAGTCTAACTAGAAATGCATGATAGGGAACTGTAGGACTCAGTGCTTTCATTTTGCCATATTACTAGTCTAGAGCTTGATGTGTATAGAGGAACATTATCTCTTTTGACCCAAAATGATCAACCAGAGTTCCCTTTAACCCTCTCTACAAGCCACTATGACGGTTGATCATAAAACCTACCCTAAGCTAAGGACCAGACAAACGTTTCTCATGAGCCAAACTCTTTATCCCAAAATCGAGTTGCAATTGTCTGGTTCTCTTTTGAGTTCCTCAGCCTCACAAAGAAAATTGAGTGTGAGTTCCCCTAACCTCTCCACTCAATATGACCTTTCTAGAGATCATGGGAACTGGTGCTAACAAGCAAGGGAACACTGGATCTGAAAAGATGAACCGTCACTAGGGAAATGGGAAATTATGTCAGACTCTGAAGCGTTTTGGGCCAAGCACTCAAAAACTCAAAAGACTTCCCCTGGAAGAAAACGACGCGTGTTAGAGGCATGCTCGAGAAGTTGAAACGGTTCTCCGCTCTTATTGGCCAACGGTTATCGAGGCCTTTCTCAACTTCCCTTTCTACCCTCGTATCTCTCTCACATAAAACCCTACTTTACCACTTTTGGGTTCCTTCTTCCTCATCCTTCCCTGTCATTCTCCTCCTCTGCAACTTTGCCTCCTCCCTCTTTCGAGAAAACTTCCAAAAACTCTCTCTTTCCCAAACCTTTCTCAAATGGCTCCAGCCCATTCTTATGCCGAGATGAAGGCATGGATTCAAAACAACCCTAAAGCCCTCTTCCTCACCATGATGGCGGACGTTGAGAAGGCGCAAAATGAAGCTCTTCGCGATGTTCCCATCGAGGGACTTTACAATTATGTAAGTCCCTTTCTTCCTCCTCCCTCGGCGGCGCAACCTCCAGCACCGCCGACCTCCACTCTTCCACCTCCCTCGTCCTCCGAAATTCGCATCGTCGACACTTTCGGATCCGAACCCCCTTCCAAATACGAAAAACCCAAACAATCCAAACACAAACACTCCCCAAAATCCAAACACCACTCCTCAAAATCCAAACACCACTCCTCAAAATCCAAACACCACTCCTCCAAACGCAAACACTCACAAATATCCGCTTCTTCATCCCCATCTCTTCCCATTCCAAAGAAAAAATCCCTCCTCAACATGGAGGAGGTCCTTAATATGTCCAAACCCGACGCCTATGCCGTCGTTCACCCATCCGAGGTCGAGAAGCTCTTTCTCCCTCGTCCCCAATCAATCCCTGAGACCTCAGGTCCCATGGACTCCACGATAATCTCTTCCTCCCCTGTTCCCATGGTTGAGGGAACTACTAACCCTCCTCCATCCTCTTCCTCCCCCACCCACCTCACCCATTCCCACATCCCCCATTACTACAAAATCTGCCTCAAGTCCCAAGGCTCGCACTCCTACTCCTCCTCCTTCCACTCCCAAGGTCCCAACTCCACAAAATTCTCCTCTACCTCCCTCTTCTCCCACCACACTCAAACTCCCACCTTCTTCCCCACCTTCTTCGGCCCCGAAAACCATAGACCTCGACTCCGACGAGGATAATTTCCCCATCGGAGTCCTTGCTCGCCAAAAGGCCAATGCACCCATCGTGATGCGAACTGCTGAAGAGGAAGCCCAACTAAAGGCCCTCGAAGAAGAATTCGAAGGCGTACTCAAAGGGCCTTCCGAAAATCAAGGGGGCAAATCCCAAGAAGAAGGGAACCCAACACCAACTAACGGTGCCGAGACAAGCAGTCATCGTCAGGAAGACGACGAGGAGGAAACAGGGCTGACCTCCTCCAATGATGAAGGGACCTCTAGTGATGACGCTGAAGAGGAAGAAGAGGCCCCCACTTCCAAAGAGCCTGCCGGCATCCAAGCTCCTGACCACCAAATGGTGGTGTCGGCACAGGTCCCAGAGGAAAGGACCCGTCCACTGATGCTCGAAGCGGCTGCTCCCCCTCAGCAAAAAGGAAAGACTTCGGTCTCCAGGGGAAACACAAAGAAGAAAGGGCAAGGAATGGTGCCTAAGAAAGTCTACATCTCTGAGAATCGCAAGCTCCTTCCCTCCCTCATCCTCTCAGAAAAACAGCTCACCGATGAAGGGCTAGGGCAACTATGGGACCTGATCAAGGCCCAGGGATGGGAACATATGTGTAGTGAGGCCGTGAGTGTCGATCCCTCTCAGGTGCGCCGATTCTACAACAACTTTGTGGTCCAAGACAACGGCACCAAGGGAACACTTTCCCTCGAAGGCGATGACTTCATCTTCACAACCTCCACAATCCGCCTTCAACTACAGGTCCCTGTCTAGGGCCTCCAGGAACTGCCCGCCAAAAGCTGGGGCGACTTCAACAGTGAGGAAATTTACAACACGATCTACGAGGGCCGTGTTCCCACCACTGGCACCTCTACTCATCACTTGTCCCTCATTGCAAAGCTGGCCCATCAATTCATCATCAACATAGTGATTCCTCACCAGGAGAAGCGCCTTGTCATCAATATCCCTGATGCCATCATCCTCTACCACTTCCTCCTCAAAAAGCCCATAAATCTTCCTCGTATAATTTTGGGGCACATGGAGAAGTGTATGGCTTCCAAATCCCACTCCCTCCCTTATGCTGGCCTCATCAAGAAACTCTTGCTCAGAGAGGGCCTCTACGACACATCCAAGGAAGAGGTCACCATAGGAAGGGAACTGGACATCTCTGTGGTCCACAAAATGAGGCACTCTGAGCCAGTGGAGGAACAAGAAAGGCTGCCATCTGGTGAAGGCACTCAGGATGGGAACACTCAAGTGTTGGTGCACATTGGCAATACTCTCGACAAGATGGCCAGGGAACAAGAAAAGATGGCAAGGGACCAAGAACAAATTGCTAAAGGCCAGGAAAAGCTTGTACAAGTCTTGACACGACTTTGTGATGCCCTGTTCCCACCACGCCCATGATCTTCTCCTTCTTTTTCCGAGCCTCAATGTTCCCACAAATATTCTCGTGTGTTCCTATGTACATGTTTTTGCTTAAGTAATGAATGGTTTTTAGTATGATTGCATGTTCTTTTCCTTCCTTATCTATGCGTTTACTTGTTTTCGATGATGTCAAAAGGGGGAAAGACAAAAAATGCGAGATGAGTTAAGTTGAAAAGATATCACATAATATGCTATAGCTAAGGGGGAACAATTGCATAAAAAGCTAAGTACGAACTCAGTGATTCACAAGAAGTGGCTCCCTAGGAATACATGTAGGAACTCATTTGCATATCATGCTTTGAAATACTTGCTGATTTTTGTGATAGGTTTGTCATCATCAAAAAGGGGGAAATTGTTGGAACGATGTTGGGACCTCTGGTTCTATACATCGGAACAACGATACAGTTCTCCGAGTTTTGATAATGACAAACACTATAAGGGAACTAATGTGCTTCGATCAAGTATTTCTAAATAACACAGGTTGAGCAAAGAACTTTTACGAATGACCAAAGAGCACAGGAGCACACAATGAAGAGTTCCCATCAATGGAACTCTGAAGAGGAAAGTTCCCATGAAATGAGAACTCCCAGGAATGACCAGAGAACACAGGCTTACACGATGAAGAGTTTCTCTCAAAGGAACTCAGAAGAGGATAGTTCCCACGATATGGGAACTCACATATGAGGACAAGGACCGATCAGCGCATATCACGGGATCCTGTCTTGGACAGGATGAAGGCACAGTCTGAGGAGCAGACTGTCACGATTGATCCAACGGTCCGATCATCTCAAGAAGTTGACCCAGTTCAAATTGAAGTCACATGTGAAGAAAGTACAACTTGGGCATCAAGCAAAGGGCATTTCGGACACAAATGAAAGATGCGATTGAAGCCCAAGTTCACTCGAGTATAAAGCCAAATGAATAGTGCTCGGATTGAGTACTTCTCCCAGAACTTACAAATACCCACAACAGAGAAAGAGAAAAGAAGGAGAGAAGTCCCCGGCGGCGAGTGTCTGATCTCGACGACGGTGAAGCCGAGTTCCCAGGAGCAAAGGAACTGCGATTCGGTGTAAGGTTTGAGTTACTTATTTAGTGATTGTCGTTCGCTTAGGAACTCAGTTGAGAAGATTCATTAGTGTTGCTAGAGTTAGGTAGAACTCGTAGGAACAGAGAAGTTTGAATCTGGCTGTTTGTAACTAAGGAACAAATCAATAATATAAGTAAGTCATTCAAAATCATCCAAGCAGGTAGAGGTTTACCCATACAACTAGTTGGTTGTAGTGGGGTTCCTCTATAAGGAACTGTGTTCTTTCTGTCTTTCTAATACTTGCGATAATTTCTTCCGCTGCCTTGGGAACAGCTTAACAGCCAGTTCCCAAGCTCTAGCTAACCGGTTACGATCCAACAACCGGCCTCCATGCAGGACTTCCAACCGGCCTTGTGTGCTAACTATGGATGGGATTGCATCGAAGTCGTCGACAACACACATAGATGGAGGGATCCCGAAGAGATATACAAGGTGTTCGCTTGTTGAAGAAGCTAGCTTGGCGGGGGACAAGAGTATCAATGATCCTTTCTTTTAACACCGATATAGATAGAAATCATTTCTTTTGTAATATAGACAAAATAATATATAGATAGATTCAAAATACAAAAGTGCTTCTATAGATCATTATCGATTAGATTCAGTATACATAATTCGTGTGGCTCAATTACAAAAGTGCTTCTATAAACCAAATCATATGCAAGCAAATATTATGTAAAAGACTTCTTACGTAGTTGGCCGGCATCACAACAGGAATACAATTGAATTGTGGCCTCCACAGTCCACATCTAATCGCTCGATTAGATTCAGTATACATAACTATGGAGACTTGCTTTAAAATCTCAAATTTTTGATTGAATGCAAAGGTTAATGGTTAATCTTCATCTAATCGCTTGTCATGTGTTCGACAAAATTTTAAAATGCTCAACTTAGAGCTTAAAGCATTTTTTTTTACCAATTTTACTTATTATTTTATTTAGTTTTATGTCAATATGATTTGTTTTCATGTCTATTTTTTAAAAGGTTGTGACTTTATCACCATATCTCAATTGGTTAGTGTTCAGAATTCATGAACCACTAGGACAAAAATTTTGAACTTAATATGCCAAAATAAGTGAATAAAGCTTTTTAAGTATGTAGGTGTGAAATTGTATAAAGACTGGATTAGTTTGTGATTTTGATTCATTTTGTGTTTTGCTTTTTTTATGTGTCTAGAATGTAGTCTTAACTTCAGGTCCAATTTCACGTAATATTGAGCTTCGAAGATAATTTTCATGAACCTTATTGATACTATTTATGAACCTAACCGTATAAGTACATAAACCAATATAATACCACTTATATAAATCATAACACATATTCATGTGAATTAACTTTCGCATTGACATAACTAGTATGACTAGTATGACATAAAAAACATGAACCAACATTACCAGTATGACTTAAAAGACATGAACTCCAAGATAAATATTATGAATTAAAACGACATGAACCATAAGACTATTATGAACCTATCTTACAAAAACATGATCTCAAAGAACAATCAAATGCGCTAAGGGGACTCGACGACTAATCCGCATGACAACTTCGAATAGGTCCTAGAGTACTTGAGTAGTAGTTACGACACAATCGAACACAACTAACATTCAAGTGGGGCATGTGTAAGTGGATAAAATAATAATAATTACCTATTTAAGCTATTTTCCGCCGGAAAAATATTTTTATTTATTATCCTATCTTTTTCTCTAAATAAGGTTTTTTTTATTATGGTAAGATTTTATCTTCTTAAATTTTGTAATTAAATAGTCATAATGGAAGATTCTATCTTAGTTGAAAGATAGAATGTCCGAGTGGATTAGGAAAAAAGAAATCACTTGTTTGGGTGACAAGGCAAGTCAGTCGGCTCTAAGAGGGTGTTTTACGACCCCTTCTTATCTCTTTCTCCCATTATAAATACATGTACTCGCCATGTATGGTAAGCACATTTAATACTCGGTAAACTCGCTTGCAAGTCTTACCTTTTATCCCGATGTTCAATCGACAAACTGCTCTTTTGACTTAGGCATCAAATGTGGATTAGAAGGGATCCCGCGCCATGTGTCCATTTTTTTTTATAAATTCTAATTAGAAGAAGTTTGGAACGGAAGAAGACGAAAAGACGAATCAAGAGGAGCATTCATTAGGACATAAAAGTCTAATTTTTGTCCACTAGCTAACAGAACCCAAAACTATATATTAATCTAATTTCGAGATTTGTATTATTAGTTTATTTTAAATTTACAAAAATAGAACATGTTTAATTAGAAACACGTTTTTTTGTCAGAATAGCTCCAATCTTGAAATCTAAACCGGTCCCAAAATTTTAAGGCTGAAACAGACTCCACTATGACACGTCCAACCCGGCCATCCCAATTAATTTGGTTGCAAGTATAAATTGGGGAATTAATTCTTCTTTTTTATAATGACCCCATGTGCATAAGAAAAATAGAAACCTAAGAAAGGTTGAAATTGAAAGTGACAACTTACAATTCATTAACGAGGTTTAGGGTTATCTAAATGTCCATGGGAGATTGAACTTATAATCTCCGACATCCTTGTCTCCATATCTGGAGCCCAAAATATTTCTATCAATCACATTTCTAGGAACTGTAATACTGTGGCCGATAAAATAGCTAAATTGGGTCATAGTCTCCCCGCCGAGTTTATTAAGACTCATCTAGAACTTATAGTTCTTATCCGAAAAGATGCTCTAGGACGCCCTCCGTAGTGGAGTGCCTCCTAATTTTTACCTAATCATAAAAAAATATATATAATGACCCCATGTGCACGCTATATATATTTTTAAAGCAAATAAAGCTTCATTTTTTTTCTGCTAATTATGATGGCACCTTGTTTGATAGCATTCTCTCTTGTCCTTTTAAAATTTATTTTTAGGCAATATCATACATAGGTAGGTAGTTTTCCAGCAGCATAGGACTATAAAATTAATATATATGTTGACACCTTCAGCAAAAGTAGATATAAATAGATTTGCTGCGCCATTTTGTATACAATTAACTCACAGAACGAATCAATGGAAAAGGAGTTGAAGATAAAAACTTGGTTATGCAAGGAAGAAGAGGAAGAAGACTTAGGAGATCCGGTGAGTCCTACTGGGCAGTACCTTAACAGCTCGGTGTTGTCACTCACCATTCTCGCCGTCTTGGAAACAGAAGAACCTTTTGATGACTCGCAAGCCATACCACTTCTTCGCTCCATTTTCCTCCCCCTTAATCCGCGGTTTTCCTCAATTATGGTTAATATATTTAACCTCATCTTTGTCTTTATTTATTTTTAAATATTTTTTTGAAACCGACTATGGTTTGTATATTTTGTTTGCAATTTAGCATTTGCAGTTACATTTATTAACAAACTAAAATAAAGTAAGGCCTCGTTTGTTTCTGTACTCTGGTATTTGAAATGGGTCAGGAATGATTCAAACTCATAAGATTCTTTGTTTTAATTAAGGGATGAGAATGAGTAATTATTCCAACCCGATACCATATTTTAACACAAATTTTGGGTATAGAAATAAACGAGGCCTAAGAGATCTTTATGAAATACTTTTTGATCTAGATGACTAATTAAGATCACAAAGTACTGCAAAAAAACTCTAGTAAAATGAAAAGTAGCTAAATTTAGTAGGCAAGTTTCAAGTAAGATTAAAAGAAATAGTTAATCTATCTATAGAGTTAAATTGCAACTCTAATGACTAAGTCATCATAGATCTAGATCTAAACGCAATGAATAAGGTACTTGAACCTGACTCGTTCCTGATGCAGGTCCCTTTTCCTCATGAACCAACTTCCAAGTTGATGGCGAGCTTCACGCAGTTCCCATCACTTGGATCTGGCTCTTCCTTCACTGGATCTGGTTCGTCGTCTTCACTTGAGTTGCTCGCTCTCTCTCTTTCTCTGGGTTTTAGTGACTACTGTTCATTCCCTTTTGAGAGCGTACTTGACCTAACTTCATCTCTTTCTATTTATAGTGGTGGTTTCTTTCCTTTTTACGCTTTTGTCCTTTAACTCTTGGGGCACACAATACTGTTCAAAAAGACCAGTGTAACCTTTTGGAAACTTTCCATCTTGCGATAATTTTATCCTTTTGTTCTTGCCGCCCAAGACAACGGTGAAAAGCCCCTTTTGTCCTTCATTTAAATTGCCACGTACTCGATGGCTCATTGGGAATGTTTCCCTTGCTTTTCCTGTATTCTTGTATCTTTCCTGTATTCACTTGTCTAGGAATTAGTTCCAAATGTTTGTCAGTATCAAAACCTCAATTGCGCGAATGGAGAAACCATTTCTCTAGTGTTAGGAACTAAAACTGATCCGAAAATTTCCCCCTTTTTAATGATGACAAACCCTAAAAAACGCAATTCAGGGAAATAGGAAAGATAAAAGAAATTCGACACCAAAGCAGAATAGCAAGATTCTTGTAGATACTTAGTTCCCCCTGAAATGGACAAGCAATTCAAGATTTTTAAGCAAGATAGTCCCCCCTAGCTTATGGATTTATTTATTTCTCTACTCTCTTAAACACAATGCATCTCTGCATTTTTTCACTTTTAATTTCCCCCTTTTCACATCATTGAAAAGAGTTAAGGCAAAGACAGAAACAGAGAAAGCAGGTAAAGCACAATCACTACTAGAGAATAAAAGCTTAATGCATTCATTGAAACAATTCGTACAAGCATGGGAAGCAAACAAACTTAAAGCAAATTTGAGAGAGAGAGAGAGAGAGAGAGTTAGATGAGCTGGGGAGATTTTGTAGGGAACTTGTTAATGGTTTGGAGGAGGAGGAAGGTAACTTTTGTTGGATGTCTAGAAGAACATGAAGGATTCGCTCATTGACCCCACATAGACGATTGAGAGCTTGAAGGACAATTGTGCAATCTCCTTGTTCAAGGAACACTTGATGTTCCATTTCTTCAAGTAGTTCATGGGAGTGCTTCATCCTTTGGATGTTGGACATGTCCATCTCCTGTCCAAGCTCTTCTTTGGATGGTAAACATTGTTCCTCTTCATAATTTCCTTGACCAGAGCAGCATAAGGAAGTCCACGTGTCTCCTTGGCAACATACTTGCACATGTGCATGATCATTATCCGAGGCAAGTTGATCTTTTTCCTTTGTAGGAATAGATCGAGCAGAATAGCGTCGTTGGAATTTAGCGTTGTCCGCTTCTTCTGCCATGGAATCACCACCCTGGTGATATACTGGTGTGCCATCTTACCTAGTTGACTCAATCCATTAGTCACAACCTCCTTTCCTTGTGCAAGAACATGTCCCGACAGCCTCTTGAAGATCACTTCTCGTCCATCGGTGTCTTGCCATGGACTAGGAGGAAGAGTGTCGAAGCCTTCACTTGGAACTAGTAGGATCTTTTTGATGAGGGCATAGGTGACGTTGAACTCATCGTCTCCAAAGCAGCATCGAAATACTGGGTTGAGATCAGTTCCCTGGGTCAGTTCAAACTCTGAGTAGAAGAGCTTGATTTGGGATGGATCCACCTTAGCTAGTTCCGAGCACAGCTTGTCCCATTTTTGAAAGTGTATCAACTCTTGTAGTTCCTTAAAATTATTTTCTTGAAGGAACTCGGGGGTGACTATCAGTGGAACAACCAACTTCTTGTCTCCAATAGCAACTGTTCCCTTCTTCTTTTTCTCTTTCTTGTCTTCTGTTTTCTGCTTCGTTTGTTCTGGCGTCTTTGAGCCTTGATTAGATGGATGTCCAGAAGTTGGTTCTTTGAATCCAATCTGGAGAAGAGGTTCCCTATTTTCCTCTATCTCATCCTCATCTTCATCCACGTTGATTACAAATTTTTATTTGTTGAGTGCGTGGAGTTGTTCAGAAGCAAGAGGTGCAAATTCCTCTTCAGATTCTTCTTCTTCTTCTTCCCCAAGTTGTCTTTATTTTCTCTTTATGGTTCGTTCACCAGTGGGGAAATTGGAGAGAGGATCTTTTGATGGAGTTGTTTTGGAGAGAGTTGGTTTTGTGGTTCCTTGAGTGGATGGGAACTCTTCCATTTTGTTGTGGAGTTCTTGGTGCAGAAAAGTTGTGGGAGACTCCATTCTCATTACAAAAATTTAGGAAAACTGAGCTATCAAACTCTCCATGATCTGATCTTATGGATTTCAGCTTAGTTCCCAAGCCCACTTTTGTTCTTTTGATGAATATCTCGAACTATTTGAAAGCTGTTCCTTTAGAAGACAGAAAGATAACCTAGGTGAATCTAGAAAAATCATCAATTATAACAAACATATACTTGTTTTCACCATAGCTATAGGTTTGCATTGGTCCACAAAGATCCATGTGAATTATTTCAAGAGGTTTGGAAGTACTGACCACCTTCTTTGGCTTGAAGGAACTTCTAGTTTGTTTTCCTCTTGCACATGCATCACACATTTTTCTTGTGTTTGGATTGATTCTTGGGAGACCAACCACAAGATCTTATAGAAACAATTTTTGAATCAAGTTTAATCCAGCATGTCCAAGCCTTCGATGCCAAAGATCAGTATCACTGGAAGTAACTGCAAGACACAGTTTCCTTGGGGGTTGAAAATCTTGATCAATAATGTAAACATTGTTTGACTGTTTCCCTCGAAGAATCACTTTGTTGGTTTCTTTGTTCACAACCAGACACTCATTTGACTCAAAGGAAACAATGTTGTTCCCTTGATCTCAAAGTTGTGCCACACACAACAGATTGTATCCAATATCTTTCACAAGATTCACATTGTTAATTTTGATTGATTTGTTAAGCTTGACTTCTCCTGATCCCTAAATTGCTCCTTTGTTTTTGTTGCCGAAGGAAATGTTTCCTCCTTCAACTTGGGTGTTAAGAGAGGTTATATTGCTTTTGTTCCCTGTCATGTGGTTGGAGCAAGCACTATCTATAAACCACATACAATTTTCCCTTGCTTTCACCTGCAAAACAATCAATGTTTGGTTACCCAAGCAAGATGTTCCTTGCCTGGTTCCTTACAGGGATAACAATCAACATAATCAGCAATATTAACACCAGCAGAATGAAAGATCCTAAAGGTCTTAGGGTGAGCAAAGTTTTTATGTGACATTCTGTTGTTGTTCCATTTCATGTGATTCACTGGGGAATTCACTCTCCCTTTTTGACATTGTTCCTTATAGTGCCCATGGTACCCACAAGTCCAACAAGTTTTGTAATACTATCCCACATAAAACTTAGGATGTGGCTTTTGTATTCTATTTTTCTCAATGGTTTCCTTGTTTGGAACTTTGGGCCCATTTCCCTTGGCTATTTTGAAATAGATTTTGTGAAAATTGTACCATGTGTAGTAGTCCCTTTCCCCTTTGGTTCCACTCTTTACAACACTAATTTTCTCTTCTAAATGGGAATTTTTTGATTTTCACAATTTGTAGTTCCAAGGCTCTACTCTCACTCAACTCTCTCAAGGTGAGGGTGTTTTGATCATTCCCAGAGTCATTTTCAGAATAACCAATACATGCCTAGAAGGAACAAACGTCATTTTGGGAATCTCAAGAATCCTTTTTCCATCACTTTTCTCTAGCTTTCTAAGGAGATTTTCCTTGTTTAGAATAACAGTTTCAAGCTGAATGGTGAGATCATCTTTGGTGACATTTAAAAAGTCAAGTTCATTCTTCAGTTCATCACATATGGAACAATCAACAGATTCAAAATTTTTCAATTTAAGTTCTGTTTTCACAAGATCACTTTTCAAGTTAAGACTATGTTCCTCAATTTTATTAATTTATTTTTGAAGTCTCATATTGTCTTTAAGAAGTTTAGCAAGTATTCGAATCAAATCAGGCTTACTATACATCTCAAAGCAGTTAGATAAAGTTTGAGCACTTACATCATCCTGTTGTTCCGATGGATCTCCTTTGATAACCATATGACACATGTCTGTTGTAGTCCATGCCTCCGGATCTTCATCTTCAGCATCATCCCATGTCGCTATGTAGGCCTTGTTTCAAGCCTTCTTTTCTTCGTTTCACAAAGGACAAGCTTTACCGTAGTGACCCTTCTTGAAACACTTGAAGCAGTGATGTCCTTTGCATCCTTCTCTCCTGTTTTGTTGTAGCCCTTTGAGTAGCTATTACTTCCATAGTTCCTTTGGAACTTCCCTTTTTTGTAGAGATTTCGAAGAGCCTTTGTAATGAGTACAATATCATCCTCCTCTTCTTCTTTGGACTCCTCACATTGTTCCTGGATAGACTTGAGCACTTTCTCCAGTTTGAGTGCGATCCCCTTCCCAGGTTTGTCTAAAGCCTTGTCTGAGTTCCTTCTGGCTTCATAGGACTTTAGTTTCCCAAAGATCTCATGAAGTAGATGGTTCATATTGGCTGGGTTCTCACTAAATGTGGTTCGATCATGATTCCATTCTCTTGAGAGTCCATCGATCACCTTCTTGACTTTGATCCTTTTAGTTATTTCCTCCTTTTTGATTCCCAAACCAGAGAGTATGGTTAGTAGACTCTCGAAGCGAGATTGGTAAGACGACACACTCTCTCCAAGTTCCATCCTGAAGCTATAGAACACAATCAGCTTCTATTTAGTGATCCTCCTTGAAATCTAAGCTTCCCATGTGCATTTGCTCAATTGTAGTCCACATTTCATTTGTAGTTTTTAGGTTCCCAACCTTTGCTGCATCCATTTTGCTCATGGAATTGTTGAGGTACATTTTTGCTTTGAAATTTGCCTCCATACATTTATACTCATTTGGACCCCATTTTGTCAAATCGTTCTCGATGGCTGGGTTGATGGTAAAGTTCCCTTTCTCGATCACCATTCATGCCTGGTAGTCTTGACTGTGCATCCAGTCTTTCATCAATCCCTGCCATCGTTCGAAGCGCCCTTCAATCAGCCTATGTGGTTTGTTGTTCCCGAGTCCAATAGCATTCAGTTCTGTAGACATCCAACGACTAATAGTTAATCTAGAGCAACCTGGCTCTGATACCAATTGTAAGGATTGGGGATTTGTGTTAGTAGCACAAAACGGGAACTGTTCGAAAGACAGCTCCCTACGCAGAGGAATAAAAATAACACAGAAAAAACTGTAATGCACTAGCAAGGACACGTTTCCTTATAGAGGAACCTCTACAGCCAACTAGTTGGAGAGTAAGCCTCTACCTCCCTTGGAGGATTTTGGACAAGCACTATATTAGATTGATAGATCTCTAGATACACAATACAAAGATGAACTTCTCTATTGTTCGTAAACACAAATACAAACAATACTACCGACTAAGTCATCATGGATCTAGATCTAAATGCAATCAATAAGGTACTTGAACCTGACTCGTTCCTGATGTAGGTCCCTTTTTCTCAGGAACCAACTTCCAAGTTGATGGCGAGCTTCAAGCAGTTCCCATCACTTGGATCTGGCTCTTCCTTCACTGGACCTGGTTCGTCGTCTTCACTTGAGTTGCTCGCGCTCTCTCTTTCTCTGGGTTTCAGTGACTGCTTCTCATTCCCTTTTGAGAGCGTACTTGACCTAGCTTCATCTCTTTCTATTTATAGTGGTGGATTCTTTCCATTTTATGCTTTTGTCCTTTAACTCTTGGGGCACACGATACTGTTCAAAAAGACCATCATACCCTTTTGGAAACTTTCCATATTGGGACCATTTTATCCATTTGTTCTTGCCGCCCAAGACAACGGTGAAAAGTCCCTTTTGTCCTTCATTTAAATTGACAAGTACCTAGATGGTTCATGGGGAATGTTTCCCTTGCTTTTATTGTATTCCTGTATCTTTCCTTTATTCACTTGTCTAGGAATTAGTTCCAAATATTTGTCATTATCAAAACCTCATTTGCTCGAATGGAGAAACAATTTTTCTAGTGTTTGGAACTAACACCTGATCCAACAAAAGTTCATTCTAGATTGTCACTATTTCCCTATCTATTCCACAATTTTGCTCTAATTGCAACTATATGTCATGTAAGTAGGCCGAACTTTTAGATATTTGTATTCTAGATGAATTGAAATACGAAGATGATGAAAAGGGATTTATACCTTGCCAATGTAAAATGTAACGGTTTTTCTATAGGGCATAGGATAAGAATAATTCATATAGAAACTAAAATCCTAAATGGAAACTAATAAATCCTATAAAAGGCAAAATAAATCTAAATAATAAAATTCAACAAATAATTTCTCTTTTAAGGTTCTTAACCCAGGGGCGGAGACATGAATCAAGCTAAGAAGAGGTTAAATATATAAAATACAAATCAACACTAGACAAATTTATCATTTTTGGTCGATCAACACTAGACAAACTCGGAATACGATCAAGATTATAACTAGAACCTACATTTTGTAAAGCCCCAATAGTTGTAAGAAATCTATTCTTTTCCTAAACACAAACAGTGTTAAAGAACATGAATATTAATCCATGACTTCCTCCATCAATGAATCCAACAATTAAACATCAAGAATTGCAATTGAATCTAATAAACACGGAAGAAGAATTAAACCCTTTAGTTTTAAAAAAAATAATTTTTTTTAAAAATTCCAGTGGGGGCTACAACCTCTATTGGGCACCACTGACGCTCATTTGGATGAAAATATAATGGTTCATTTTATGTACAGGTTACCAACTCTAATGGCAAGAAACTATGGAAAAGGGTGGAAGTAAATCTCGAAGATCATGTCATCATTCCAACTTTCCCATCAAACTCACAAATAGAGCTTTATGACGCTCATTTCGACGAGTATCTAACAAAAATGGCAATGGATCCATTGCCTCAAAACAAGCCATTGTGGGAAATCCACATTGTTAAGTATCCGACAAGCAAGGGTGCGGGTCATATCATCTTCAAACTTCACCATGCCTTAGGAGATGGGTACTCTCTAATGGGCGCGCTCCTCTCATGCTTGCAACGATCCGATGATCCCTCGCTTCCGTTAACATTTCCGGTGTTTCGGATCAAACAAAACAGAACTGGATATTTCAAAAGGATCATGGCAAGTGTGCCGAATGCTATATATGTAGCCTATAATACTTTATGTGACTATGGATGGAGCATTCTCAAAAGTAGTGTACTTGAAGATGATATAACACCAATAAGGTCAGCCAACGAGGGTTTGGAGTATAAACCTATGCAAATATCTACACTGGAGTTCTCTCTTGTCAAAATCAAACAGATGAAATCTGAGCTTGGGGTGGTAAGATGATCATATTTCTTATAAATATTTGACGCTTATATGTATAGTACATAATTTTATATGAATAGAATTAGTTGAGTTTCTTTTAGATTTTATTATAACGTTTTTAAAGCTGTCGTTTATGTTTAAGGTTTCCTCACACTTATATGCATTATTTTCACACATTTATATTACTACCCTTAAAAAAATGCTTTGGGGGGGGATACCATGCAAAGTATTTGGATTTCGTATGGATCCTAGGAGAAAATTGATTTCAATGCATTAAAGTATATGATCAAATGGAAGTTAATGCATTATTTTGGTTTTGGGTTGAAAGTATTGTTGAGAGCATTTCACTTATACACATATGATTTTGGGTTGAAATTTTATTGGGCTTGTATATTAGGTCCGTCACTAAATGACCCTCAAATTATCAGCTACCGGACTTTTTTATGGTACTAGAGCATGTTTGTTCTAGACCCATTATCTTCCCTTAGATTTGGTGTAGCGAGTTGCTACCCGTCCGTTATCTACCTTAATTTACTATCGACTACCTTGGGTTGGGCATAACAACTTACTACTACCCACCCTTGTTATAACTTTACTTAACTACTGACTATCTTCGGTTAAGCTTAGCGAGTTATTGCTACCCCTCTCCCCGTTATCTACCTTACATAACCTATTGATGTTCAAGTGTCAACTGGCCATCACAATTTAATTTGAGGAGGCGTTCCGAGAATAAAAACTATCCAACATCTGGAATCGAAAGAAAACGAGCCCAGTATATACCCTTGGGTTACTCCTACTATTGCTAATTGGTTTTAGGATAAAACCCCATTGAGCTATTCTACTAGGCCTAACGCGTATGTGTGCCCTTCTAGTCATGTTCGCTAGTCCACCGCCCATACAATTCTTGTAAGAGGTACGAACACGTCTCCAGTCTACGTACTGACCTACATAATTTCTTCATGGTACCAGAGACGGTTTCGATGTGGCGTTCATTTCTTGAAGTCATCGGGCTTGTCAACTTCATAGGCCAGTTCACACAATCCGCTCAATAAAGGAGCGACTGATCCTAAAAGTTACGGTTCGTGAGCCTTGAGGGATTATTTTGACTTGTTGCCCTAATGAGAAAATGGAAGGAGATCGTAGAATACAGGAGTTGCAGATCCAGTTGTGAGAGTTCGCTAAGCCTCGAGGAATTATTTCAAGTGTCAAGTGGCCATGACAGTTGCACTTGAGGGTGTGTGTTGAGAGTGTTTCCCATTTGAAAAACTTAGACATAAATTGTCTAGTATATAATCACATGAGCTACTCCACCCACTACCATATAGTTTTGGGTTGGAACCTCAATGTACTTGTATGCTAGACTCGTTACCGCGAGACCCCCAAATTATCGACCCACCAAACTTTATCATGGTATTAGAGTATGTTTCTTTGTGAGTTATTTCTTAAAGTCTTCAGACATTCCAGCTTCATGGGCCCGTTCAGGCAGTCCACCTAATAAAGGAGCAATTGGGTCCCAAAAGTAGCGGTTTGTGAGCCTTGAGGGATTATATTCGGACTTGTTATCCTTATGACCACATTCAAGCAAACAACCAAATAACGGAGCGACTAATTCGAATGTCACAGTTCAGATGTATTGAGGGATTGTTTCCAAGTGTCAACTGGCCCTAGCAATTCCACTTTAGGGGCGTGTTGGGAGTGTTTCTCACATGAAAAACTTAGACATAAAATTTCTACTATATATATCCATGAATTACTCCACCCATTGCCATATGATTTTGGATAGAAACCTCATTAGACGTGTATGTTAGGCTCGTTACTGCACGACCTCCAAATTATCAGCCTACCAGACTTTATCATATATTATATCCAATCCTCTAAATTGACACCTTGTGTGTGTTGAATTTTGAAGATAATTTATTATTTTACATCAAATTAAAATAAATCTTGAATTCAATATATCTACCTACTACAATACTAAAGTAGAAACCATGTTTGTAGAAAAATTTGTGCTACTTGTCATCATTTGAAAATATTAGAATTAATTTTTTTTTATCAATTTTGTCAAAAAACTACCCACTTCCTCCACTTTCTATGAAACCATTATAATATATTTCTAATGAAAATTTGATTCAAAAATATTTTATTATTCTAATTTTTTTTTATAAATGGTTATTTTGAAGTTATGTAAAAATATATTTTTAATGAACATTTAATTAAAAAATCTTAGTATTCTAATGTTCTAGTACAAATCATTTTTTGAATTTATCCAAACACTATTTTTTAATGAATTGTATCCAAAAATTATTGTCATCCTAAAACACTATTTTTTAATGAATTAGTTAAGTGGTGTTATTTTTATAATGGGTAAATAATAGTTATAAATTTAGAAGCACAACTCTACTATTCAACGTCTTAAGTTCTCATGCATGTATGACTTATACATTTTGAATTGAATTCCACTTTCCATATTTCATATTGTGTTATATGTATATATATATAGAGTCCGGTTCACGTGCGAATGGGCGCCCAGGTGCGAAATAAGAAAGAACAGGAGCCGTTGGATCAAGAAAAATCAAAGGCGCTGATCATTTCACTTAAAAAGGGGAAAAAACGGCACGGGCGAATTATTGGCGAATTATTCGCGTATTTTTGAAAAAAAACGAAAATAGGACACGCGCCCAGATTGTTCATCAGTATTGTGGATTTGTTCATCAATAATGTGGATTTGTTCATCAAAACTGTGATTTTGTTCATCAAAACTGTGATTTTGTTCATCAAAACTGTGATTTTGTGCATAAATAAACTATTGCTTGTGCATCAAAAATCTATTGTTTGTACATAAAAAATGAACAAATGTGTATCAAAATTACATGTAATATGTTCATCAACATTGTGATTTTGTTCATAAAAAAACGAAAATATTTGTTCATCGGTTTGTGCATATTTGTTCATCTGTTTGTGCATATTTGTTCATTAGTAATATCAATTTGTTCACTGGTTTATGCATATTTGTTCATTGCCTTTTTCATATAATTGTTCATTACTAGATGCATATTTGTTCACTAGTAACCTCAATTTGTTCATTACTATATGCATATTTGTTCATTAATAACATCAATTTGTTGATAGCTAAATAAGGCACAAGCACACCTCTTCAATTTGTTGCTATCTCATTCTCTTAGCATACACCATATTATTGCAAAGTCAAATTCTTTATCTCTATTATCTTTTGCATTCAAGTTTCTACATCAAACTTATCTTATTTTGGTACTATATTGAGCACTTCATTCGTATTGACAAGTTAGCCTTAAAGCACTTCATTCATATTATACTTTGAATTCAAGATAGCCTTAAAAGCACAAAATAAATGCAAAAAATGCACAAATAGATAGTCCTAAATGTACAAGTTGATGGTATTAATAGTCCTAAATGTACAAGTTGATAGCATTGACACATAAAACATAAGTTTATTTCAATTCACAAATAAGGTTATATCAATGAACAAATAAGGGTATATCCATGAACAAATAGGGTATATCAATGAACAAATAATGGTATACCAATGAACAAAAAAGAAGTATACTAATGAACAAATAATAGTATACTAATGAACAAATAATGGTATATCAATGAACAAATAGGGGTATATCAATGAACAAATACGACTATATCAATGAACAAATATGGGTATATCAAAACTAATTATATGTGCATAAAAAACTACATAATATTGTATTCCTACACATAAATAAGGTTAAAAAATAAAATTAAAAATTAAAAAAGTTCGAAATCGATGAACAATGTTATCAAAAACTCAATGCACAATTAGTTAGTATTGATGAACAATTGGTGAATATTGATGAACAAATCGCTATTTCTAATGAACAAACTGGGCGCGTCTCATAAAAACGTATTTTTCGAAAAATTCGTGAATAATTCGGGAAAAATTCGTCCGTGTCGTATTTTATTGAAAAATACGCGAATAATACGGGAAAAATTCGCCCGTGCTGTATTTTATTTTTTTTAATGAATGTTTAATCAGGGACGTTGATTTTTTGGAATGAACGATCGAGATTTATTCTTATTTCTCACCCAGGCGGCCATTCGCACGTGACTCTTTTTCATATATATATATATATATATATATATATATATATTGCCTATTTATTTTTTTTTCTAAACACTTTGATTTTGACAAATATTTTTCAAGTGTTAGAGTGTTCTCAATGGTTACCTAAAATCTTAGGCATCACAGAGAGAGAAACAATAAAAAAAATAATAAATGAAAGAAAGAAAGTGATGACCAAATGAAAAATGGGCATGGTGATGAATGATGACCAAAACTTATTTTGGGCAATGTCTGGACATAATGACAAGTTGCATTTAGACCACAATTTATTTTGAATATGAATCGGGTATTAAATTTTTTTTAAAAAATAATATTTTAATTGGTGACCAAATAAGTTTGGGCAACCATTGAACCTATTCTTATAAGTCATTGTATCTATATGTTATAAGTTTGCAATAATTTTTTAAATATTAAAAGTTATTATATTTATCTCTAATTATAATCCATATATGTTACGGACCTAACACTAGTTTCTTTATTATCCTTAAGTGGTACGTGCCTAACACTAGTTTCTGTAGTATCCTTAAGAAATCCAAGAACATTAGATGACGTGACAAGGACTCAAACCTATGTTTGTAATTTTCCAACCACGCAATGCATATTCTTAAGTAAATTGTTAGGAATAACAAAGTTAGAAATATAAGTGTGTGGGTGCTCTAAACACAAAGAGTATCTTACAAATCTCGTCGCCTCTCTAATTAAGCAAGCCTCTAAGTACATTAAATATCTTCTTGTCTACTTTTGTAATCTATTTTACAGTATTTATTTTGATTATGTAAATTTCATTTTTTTTTTCAAAACATACTAGTCATTTTTATTACCTACTTGGCTTCTTAAAACAATCAAAATAAATTAACTACAGTATGTCAACATAACATTATCTTGTATGTTATGCGCTCAGACAATAAACGACATAATCACAAGCATAATTAACCATGGTGTGCGACTCTACATGCGAGGAAAGAGTGACAACTGGGCAAGCTCACACTCCACAGCCTTGGTGTTGATGAATACTAGAAACATTGGTGTCTACAAGTCAGTTTCCGAGATGCTTAAGGTTGATAGCAACACCAAAAAGACATTATGGGGAAATCACTTTGCATTTCTTCACACATCAATACCATTGTTTTCTGACAATGATGAATTCCTAGACCCGCTCAAGTTTGTGTATGAAGCAAAGAGAATCATCCAAAAAAAGAGAAGTTCATTAGCATTCAAACTCACGGCTGAGATGTTGGAAATTATAAGGAAGTGTATTGGTCCTAAGGTACACACACATATCTATATTTTATCCATTTTGTCTATTAGTATATAAAATTGTGAAAGTATAAATACGAAAATTGCAATACAAGTTTTGTTTTTTGATTTGGTAAGATTTAGGGTAGCTCAAGTACTACTTGGATTATCCTAGAGGACCCTTAAACGGGTGAGAACTGGTTTACTAACCAATTCTAAGAAAGAAGGGCAAACCGCCGCCCTAACGCTCGAACTTGAGACCTCTTGCATGTTAGAATATGTTCATCCCACATCTGAAAGTTAGGAGTAAATTGGACTAGTATATAACTCAGTGGATTACTCCTTCTATTGCCAATTGTTTTTAGGATGAAACCCCGCTGGGCTAATATGGTATCAGAGCCATCTGCCTAACGGCCTCTCGATCTCGATCCTAGGCCTGCCCCGTCTTGTTGTCCAAGTGTCAACTGGGCTAGTTCCCCCTATTGCACTTGCGGGGGAGTGATAGAATATTTTGGACTAGTATATAACTCAACGGATTACTCCTTCTATTGCTAACTGGTTTTAGGAAGCTAGGAACCCCGCTGAGCTAATATTGCACATGGGCAAGAGGCTCAACAGCTGAGCAATGCGCATATGTGTAAAATTGCAATGGTTTCTCCTACCAACATTGCAATATAATTATGAAGCAAATGTATCCATGACAAAATTTGATGAAAAAAATTCACTATCATTGCTTTAACTAATATTATCATGTACGAATGTCAGATAGCATCAGGGTTAATACACAAGACTATAAGAAATGCGAGCTTAGTTATCACAAATTTGGTGGGACCCGTTGAGAAAATGACACTTGCTAATCAACCTGTCAAAGGCCTCTACTTCATCGTTGCTGGTGGTCCTACGGTATGATAATTCTCCTTATTTTGAAAAACTATCCATGTTTTTTACTTTTGCATATTAAGGGTAAAAATATATTGGTAAGAGAAGGATTTACAAAGGAGCTTACTTTATACAAAATTGCAACAAAATTCTATGCCTTTGAGTTTGTATCATATAATTTAGAAAAATCGTTTAGAAACTAATACCCTATTTTTGAAATTATGAACCCTTTACAAAAAAAATTAAAAGAACTCTAAATACAAAATTATTGATTTCTTGCTATAATTAGGTTCTTAACATATGCCCTAAGGACATAGGTTAGAAAAATCGTTTAGAAAATAGGGATGTTTCTATATGAATCTTGATTCTATTAAGACATACCTTAGTTTTAGGGGTTCAGGTTCTCAAAGATCTTTTTATTTTTGGTGAGCAAAGATAGTAGGTGATGGTGCACAAATAAAACTGTGCACTAACAAACAAAATACATATCCTTGTTGAGGATGAATGATGCCGACATCCCACAGGTCCAACATGATAGGGACTTATGAAGATTTTAAGCAAACCACTACATAAGTTTCTCACCCCTACTAGAATCATCAAATCTGGTGGGTTCAAGTTCTTTTTAATAATCAATGCACACTTCTTGCTTGAAAGACAAATGAAGTATACAAGACCCAAGCTAGGGGTGAAAACATTGTTCATTTTGCGCGCTCTTCGTACTTCGTACTGAAAGTTGAGAACCGCCAAATGAGTATCGCATGGGTGGCGTGCAATTTGAAACCATTTGATCATTTTGAAAGAAGCAACAGGGCAGGACCTTATATTAGTGCAATGACCTCTCCTACATCGGAAGGTCCATAAAGATTAAAACAACATCCTCAACAAATCAAAATTTGACGCATTCCACACCAAACAAAATCCACGTACCTTTTTCGAAATTATCTTTTAGCAAGAATGTCGGCAACGAAAGGCGATCCAAAATACAACAAATTCTCGGGGTTCGAGAGGTTGAAGAACATGAGAAATTCCTAGGACTTCCTACCATGATTCGCTGGTCAAAGAAGGTGATCTTTGGGCAGGTGAAGGAAAGAATTTGGAATAAAATTGGAGGGTGGAAGGAAAAAACACTATCAAGGGCTGGAAAAGAAGTTCTTATTAAGGCCGGATGAGTTGATGTGGTATTATGAGAAAAATGGTATATTTAGTGTCCGATCTACCTACCACATCCTAATGCATAATGACACTTTGATGGGAATGCAAGGTGAGTCATCATCGTCAATTACGATGACGACCTTCTGGAAGAAACTCTGGAGGATCAAAACGATTCCAAAAGTTCAATCATTCTAGTGGCTAGCCTGTAGAGAATTGTTACTGGTCAAGAAAAATCTCCACAAATGATCAGTTGTTCAAGACGATTGATATGACATTTGTGGCAGGACAAAATCTGTTTCCCTTGCTTTACTAGCAGGGACGGAACTAGCCCGAAAAATCTAGGTGGGCTAAATTTTAGGTGTTGTTTATTTTATTCTACTACCTGTATATTTAATTTTTAGGGTGGACTAGAGCAAACCCAGCCCACCCTGGTTCAGTCCCTGCTTACTATGGTGTCTTGAAGTTCATAAAATCTGGAAGCTTGTACCAAAGCTGAGCCGGTTTCGTTTCAGGGCTGATTCTATCCAAGGACAAAGTAGAGTTGTGGGCTACACTCATCTCGAATATTTAGCGAAAAAGGAATCTACAATGATCGCAACACCTCCCAAGATGACTAAAACTCCATAAAGAGAAGAGGGTTGGTAGAAACCTGCAGATGGATTCATCAAAATCAACACAAATGCATCAATTTCTACAATATATGGATAGTTGTATTGGCTTTATTTCTCGAGAAGGCCATTTAATCGTGGTGGCTTTAGGGTGAAAACGTATTCAATCGACTTCCGAGCCCATTATTGCTAAAGCTGAAGCCATTATGTGGGTTGTACAACTCTATTTTGATCAAGACCTTTCACATGTTGTTTTCGAGTCGAATATTTCTCAATTGATAAGGAAACTACAACATAAACTTCCGTGGAAGGGCTACCTAGGAGCGGTCATTGATCGAATCAGGGTTGTAAGCGTGGAGCTTGAGTGTTGTATTCGGAAGAACGTCCGTAGATTGGCAAATCAAGCGGCAGATTTGATCTCTCGTTCTCTTACTGACTATCTGGTGTTTTTCCCTTCTTCTAACTGTTATATTGGTTTGAACTCTATCTTTTTAGATGATGGTTTTGCTTAATAAATTGAAGTTTGTTTTGCTAAAAAAAAGGCGATGATTCTCAGAAAACTAACATATGTCATTTTTGTTAATTTTGCAGAGTTTAGATATCACAGTCATAAGTTACATGCAAACATTGAGGATTGGCATTAAAGTTGAGAAGAACTTCGTAGATTTGGATGAGTTTAAATCATGTGTTGAACAAGCTTTTGAGTTGACATTTAATGCTGCAACGTCAAAGAAAGGAGGGTGAAGATTTTATAAAAAGCAACATAAAACATATTTCTCTATGTTTATGTCGACCCACTGTCATGAATTGTTTTTCTTAATTTTTTTTTTCAAATTAATAAAACATTACAAAATTAAATGTTATAAATTTGTCTTGATTGATTATCTCATCATAATTATATTTTTCCATTCATCCAGTTAGATCAATGTGATGTTCCTTAGGCTGCGAAATAACAACTATGCAAGTAAATAAATAAAGCACAAGAGACACTTCTTAATAGAGGAACCCCACGACAATAAACTGTTGGAAATTTGACACCCTACTTTAATGGTAGAACAAACACAGACTCATAAGAGAAATAGGAAAAGAAAAATAACAGAAGAATAAAAGAATTTCTTGACCCAGTTCGTCAAAATGACTACATCTTGGGCACTACCAAGCCAGAGACTTTCTACTAGATATGAGGATTACAAGGATTACAAGATCTGATCTCCCTGATCTACCAAGCCAGAGACCTCTCTAGCTCTCCGAATTTTTTTCCATCTTTGCTTTTCAGGTTTCATTACACACCAATTACAATAATCCTAGTTGGGTTTAAATAGAAAACACAAGACAATATATAGGAATAAGATATTACCAGATATTGCAAGGTTAGAAATTCCAATATCCCTAGATATATTTCTTTCCTAATATCTAATATATTTTACCCATTAATGATAGAAAATCCCATCTACCAAAAATAGCCCACCGAAACAATGTTGTACCAACGCGGGCCAAGACGCGAGCATGTCCCTGGGATGGCGCGGCCGCGCTCCACCACCCAGACCATGTCTTGCCTTCTAGGGAGACTATCGCTGAGGAACGGGCACATCAGCCCGAGATGCGTCCGCGTCTATTGGCCTCCAACCAGTGCTCCTCTGCCCACGATCGCGGCCCTCCTGGTGCGGTTGCGGGTTGCCCTTTTATTTTGTCTTCACTTCTCTTTTCCGCCTTTATCTCCTATTTTGACTCATCTGAATTAGGCTCCATAAATCTCAACACAAACTAGCTGTCTGGATAAATCTCTACCTCCCTTGGATATTTGAATTATCTAATTATATTATTGATTTGTTTCTTACTTCAAGCAAGATTGAACTTCTCTAATCCTAGTAGTCTCCTAACTTTAGCAACACTAACAAATCATCTCAACTTTGTTCCCAAGCAAACAAACTCAACTAACATAGTAAACCAAACCTTACACATGAAGAGTGACTATCTCACTTCCTTTTCTCTTGGGAACACCTTCATTCGTGTCATCGAGATCCAACACTAGCTTTCGGTGACTTCTCTCGGATATTCTTTCTTTCTCAGCTCACTTTAGGGTTCTTGGGTTTATGCTTGGAGAGAAGTAAGTTGTTACTCACTATTCACTTATAGTTATAGCCACTCTTGTCTGGATCACAAATCCTTATACTTTGAGGGCCAAGTATAAAATTCCCTTATTTATTGCATCGAACCCTAAGCTAAGTCAAGATCTGACCACCTCGAGGCGAAAGAGACCATGGTGGTCCCCTTGGCTTGATCGGAGTTATTAATACTTTATAGAGAACTGTTGGGATTCATCTTGAATGCGTTGCTACAATGGCGGTGTTGGCGGAAGCGGAATCAAAGGGTAGGGCTTGGCAAAAAGAACTGTAATCGAAAAAACGACAACCGGTCACTTTTTCCCGTTAACACTACCAAAATAAAAAAATTATTCAGTTACGATTAACCAACCGATAATTTTAATAGTTTATCAATATGGATAAGGTTATCAATATTTTCATAAGCGGTTAACCAATAAACTGATACTATTCTTACCATATATTATAATCCCTCTGTCCCGTTTTGTTTGGCCAAAAGGACAGAGGGCACATCATTTAAGAAACAAAAAAAATGCAAAATTAAAGTACTGGTTTCTGAAAAAGGTGCAGAACGATTAATGTAGTGAATAGTGAAATTTTGTATAAAAATGGATTGATCATCCACAATTTTTTTGGACCAATCATAAACAAGATTACATATTCAATAGCCAATAGAAAATCATAGATTACACACACAACCATCATTGACACAAACGTTAATTCGAACTTTTGGTCCCTATTTTACTATTAAATGAAAATAAGAATTCGTTAAGATCCTTGCTCGAGCACGCTCTATCTTACGCTATAGAAGGAAAAGTTTACCAGAGATATTCCCGAGCCCACCGTTAACAAAGCACAAAACCTAAATATGCAAAGGCTTCATTCAACCATAATTAAGGTTGGTTCCCTAATGCATGCAAAGGAAAATGCATAAATGAATTTGCATCTTATTTTCCTTGAAGACTTCAACATTGATTTACAAAAAATATCTCAAATGTCCCCATAACCATCATAGATACAAAATCAAAGCAAATACCTTAATATGCAATGGCCTCATTCAACCATAGTTAAGTTGGTTTCCTTAATACATGCAAAGGCATGTACATAAATGAATTTGCATCTCAGTTTTCATGAAGATTTCATCATTGAAAAAATATAATGTAACGGAACAAATAAGGTTTTTGCATCAACCACATCAGAGGACTCATTACAACAACAACATTGATTTATAAACAAACACGCATTCACAGTCACACACAAACATGCCTTCAATCACACACAAATACAACAAAACACTTGCAACAAACCGTTGTGCATCAACAACATCACCCACCTCAGACGAATCACAACAGTAACAACATGTAAGCACTCAACATTGTCATCAACATGCCAAAGCCACAACAAAGCATCATCAACAATCTCAAACAAGTCACACATCACAGGAAAGCAAGCATTCTCATAATGTAACAAGGAAAAGGAGAAGGGGGCATATCATAGTTAAGCTTCCTCATTATTAGAGGGGACATTTTCAGAGGCATCCACTTCAACATTAGTAGGCAACACAACATCTCCAGGGGCGCAGGATGAGACTCAACACAATCATCATCAACATTCTCGAGATCACACTCAATTGAAGATTCAGAACATCAAGGACTGTAGGAGTGGTAGCCAACACATTCATTGCCCCACTCACAATTCGGATAATCAAAGCATGCATAAGACTCTGTTTCATCTGAAGGTAGGGGACCATCAAACTCATCGCTATTTGATTCACAACTCATCTCAACTAAAGGATTCAGGGGACCTACATGACACAAACAAAAGAGAGATATTATGAGATGCCATAGAGATTCGGAGAAAAAAGGTGAGGAAGGAGAGAATGTTGTGATGCATGCTTGAGAGATCGAGGGTTAAAGAAACCAAGAAATGCATCGCCCTCAAGTGTTTCTCTCTTTTTGCTCTCAGAAATGGTCAATTAGAATAGCAAAATAGATCGATAAAAAAAAGAGAGAGAACGAGAGATTAAGAGAAAAACAGAGACAAACATTTCAGAGATTGCAAAAAAAAAAACAATGAGATCTTGGCAAGAGCTTGCAACAAAACAAAGATTTAGAGGAAAAATACAAATCTTAAATAATCAACATCAGCATGGAAAAAAAAAAGAGAAAATGAGAGATTTAGAGCAAAACAGAGAGTCGAAAGTCGAGATCCAAAGAATGAACAATAGATCTTGACAAAATACAAAGAGATCGACAATAATAGAGAGAAAATGAGAGATTCAAAGAAAAAAACGAGAGATTAAAAGCAAAAACAAAAAAAGAGAGATCTCTTGTTCAAAACAATTTGTAGATCTGGAGATTCAAAGAAAAAAAAATGAGATTCAAAGCAAAAACGAAAAAAGAGAGATCTCTTGTTTAAAGCAATCTATAGATCTGCATATTCAAAGCAAAAAAAAAGAGATTCAAAGCAAAAAAACCCCGAAATCCACAAAAACAATGATAGATTTGGTGAACAAACAAGAGATTGACAAAAAAACAAGAGCGAAAAAGGAGAGAAAACCAAATATTTAGGAGCGAGAGAACTTGAAGTGATGGAGAGATTCACATACCTTTTTGAGAGATCGAGAGATTGAGAGCAAGAATCGAGCACCATGAACAAAAAAGAAGAGAGATCTTATGAGAATCCAAAGATTTAGAGCAATCGAGAATGTGTGATGAGAGCTTCGAAAACAACCAGTGGCCATGACCTTTTCGCATCTTTTGACCTAGAGCATGCGCGAAACTAGGATTTGAGCGAGCTCTGTGTGTTCTCTCTCTGTTTGGGTTATTTGGGGCCACGTGCATCTAGGGCTCGTGTATAATTTATAACAGAATTAATTATTTATAGCAACTATAAGAATGGGGTGAACCTTTTATTAACCACAAGGGTACCAAAAAGGAATTAAAATTTTTTTGGGACGCAAAAAAAAAGTCTAAAACTCAATAATATCAAAAGGAATTTCATTTAATTTAAAGATATGAACTTTTTTATTTTGGAGCAGCCCATGATAGAAATTTATGAGTATATTTCACTTATTGAAGAATGAAAATGCATAAACTAATTTCACTTATCGAAAGCTTCAAGTCTTTGATTGTGCATTTCAATATTTGGATGCTTTGAATATTGTATGTATTTTAATATTTGGATGTTTTCTTTGAATCATATATATTTGTTTTATTTTGAATTTATGAACATTGTATGTTTATATGCTTATTGTAGGATCGTTATTACTTAAACGAGTCGGTGACTCATGCGAAGTCGTCGACTTTGAGTAACAAAAGCAGCAGAATAATTAAACAAGAAAAGCAAACATTACCAACTGTCAATGACAAGCGATGTATAGTGGAAACTCCTTGTAAACCAATTAGTTTACTTAGAGAAAAACCACTCCCTTTCAAGCTTCTCACTTGGTCGGATTTCAAGAGTCCTTAGACTCGCTCTATTGATTTCTTGAGTGTTACAAAGCTCTCCCGTGTACAAGTTGAATCCCACAACCTTGAACCACGCTCTACCTTTGTACTCGCACTCTCAATCTCATGCTATGCCTAAGATCTCTCGACACACCACTTGTACGAATCTCACGCATAAGCTTACTCTTTCTTTCTTACACACAATGTAGAAATGACGCTCAAGAGACTTACCACTATCCTAAACACAAGAGTATTTAAGCTAAGGTAAGAGAGATCTTGTGTGTATCAACTCCCATTCGATTAGGTGATACACACTCAATCTTTTACATATCTTTCCAAATATACATTAACGCATACAATGAAATATTTCTAGGAGAATCAAATCTTCTTTATCTTGATTTTAGCACTCTTTTATGATGATCTTCTCCTAAAATAGAACGATGCAGCTGTCTTCAAATACATGCACACACGTCATGCGTTCCTGCCTTAAATAGATTACTCCGCCAGCTGGTCATGTCAGTGACTTTGCCAAGTCGCCGACTCGACTTGTCAACTCGGAGTCATTGACTCTAGAACCATCAAAACTCTATCTTCTAACACTTGTTATATCTTTGACTCTATGTTTTCATGTATTACTTGATCAGTTAGATGTTGTAAAAAAATTTTGTCTAATGATGTTTGGCGCAAGGCTATGTATGATTTCTACTTGAACCATTCTGTTTATTTAATAGAACATTCCAGTGAAGGGACAAGGAATATTGCCTCTCATGCACGTGGTGCATGGCTAGGCCGGTTAAGGCCACAACACTTGTGCATGAGGTCTCCGTTTCGACCCCCAAGATGACGGTTTGTCTCTTTTCCCTTTAAAACTGGTTAGTAACCAGTTTTCATCCATTTACGGGTGCTCTATGCTAGTCCAAGTTGATACGTGATCGCCTCGGATTACTCCTCATTGACCAAGTATATGACCCACACAAGTCTCGATCTTGCCTTGTAATTGGATTTTCGAACCTACAATGCTTCAAAGTTAATAACTTGTTGCGCAAGTAACAAAACGAACGAAATATGATTTGAACGAAACTGATTTTGAATAAATTGAAAGAATAAACTTTGATAGTTCAATTGGATTGGCTCTAACGCTAAATCGAATTGATTAACTAGGTTTGATCTTTAACAATCAAACTAGAACAATCTCAATTGACTAAATCAATCAAATCAAATTAAAACAAACAAAGAGAGGGATCGAGAGAGATGATTGAGATTGAGATCGGTTGAATGATGATGATGATCGAATTGCAATGCTCCAAACACACATGTATTTTGTGGCCCAAAAGCAAGACTAAACTAAAGGGGTTTAATCTTACTTCAAGATGATTTTATTGAATGTAAATTGCAAAGTATTTAAAGACAATACAAAATGTCTTCCTTGGAGAGCAAGTCAAGCATATGGCCGGTCCTAGAAGGGTATTTTCGGCCTTTTCCTTGCTTCCCAAGATATCATAGAGTAATGTAAAAACATATATCTAAATTCTCTTACCATAAATAAATCAAATAATAATTACATGACTTATTATGATAGAAAATTATCCTAACAAACTATAAATATCTCTAAGATAATAAAAAAGATAGGAGAGAGATTATCAACCAACTAACAACCTAGATGGTCGAAATCCTCTTAACATAAATTAATAAAAATCGTCCAAAAATAAATAAAGCTGATATTTTCCATAATTTAGATTGGTCAAGTCAAATGGTTGACTTTGACCCATGTAACAACTCATCTCACCCAGTCACTTACTAAATTCAGCCCTAAAGTGAGACAAGTTATTCCATGTATCTAAATAAGGAAATAGAGTATGAAGCTCGGCCCAATTAATTTAATCCATTGGATTTGGGCTCAATTGATGTTGAATACAAGTAACCCATCTCATCTTGTTGGACCCTTCAACAATAGCTGCCAATCGAACTAAGATCGTCGTCGTCCCTTGAGCAATCTTCTTAGCCCGACTCCTAGTAATTGGTCCATCAGATGGTACTCGAATCAACTCATCGGCGTCGGTCGGAGACATGACTGACTTCACTGCATCACAAGTAGTAGTTGGACTACCCCAGTCCTTCAATAAAAAAGAAGAATATTGCCTCTCCTTAAAAAAAAGGACGAATAGTTGTAGTTCACTAGTACTACATGTTCCATGCATTCAGTTCAAATTTTATATTAAATGAGATATCAATCTACATTTTGAAGACAAAAAAATATGTAAAAAAAGAAAATAAAAAAATTATTTAATAATTTACATGTTAAAAAGATAAAAAGTAAATTGATTAGCCTATAATAATTTTGATTATAATGAATGAAATTAGTATACTATATATGAACTAATCTATATAATATTAGCAATTAATTATATGAGGTCTAACTCCTAAGCACTAATAGAATGGATGAAATTGATAGTCTTTTTTTTAGTTAAGGAAAGGGGTTTGGGTGGTCACTAACAAGCTAGTGACCGTCTAAGGGTACCCTAGCGGATGAAGGTGTGCAAACCCGAGTCAACTGCAAGTGGAACAGACAAGACGCGTCGGAACAAGCCAACAATGTAGTCCGCCACCGAATTGCACTCACGGTTGACGTGAGCGATATCCCAATCCTGAAAACGAGCCAACAAACAGTGGATGTCCGAACGAAACAACTCAATCTCCCACGAGCAGCGCCAGTCACCAAGAACGACCTTGACCAGCTGCAAATTATCGTCTTCAATTTGGATCCGGGGAATATCACGGCGAATGGCCTCAAGAAGTCCCTAGCGTAAGGCGATGGTGTCGGATGTCAGAACAGATTGATGACCAATCAGTCCTCCGTCAAAGTGGATGGGGGAGCCGCGAGCTAGAGTCCCTAGGAATGAACCCCTAAGAAGCCACGCCATCCGCATTCACTGCACCATCAAAATTCAATTTAATAAAATCCTTTCTAGGTTTTGTCCATTTTGTGGGCTTTCTCTTATGCCCACCTCAAGCCGTTCCAGAACGTGTGTTATCTGAGGCCGAGGCTTCCGTGTTTTTCCAACTTTTAATTTGGTTGTGAATAAAATTGCAAATGTTTGCGGCGTTATTCAAGTTAGTGTTGTTGTTGTTGTTGTCGAAAACTCTTTTGTTCCTAGAGTACCATAGGCACCACCAGGAGTTAGCGAGAAGTTCCATTTCCTCTTTTGTTGATCACAATGTTATCTCATCCAAGACAAGATGTGGTTTTTTATCCTCGGGAAATTTGGTTGAGGGTTCGGAAAAGTTTGGGATTTATGAACTTGATGGTTTCCTCGGTTAAGGGGCATGATAGTAACACATGGTTAGTGTCTTCCTCCACGCAGTTACAAGCCTCGTAGCCTTGCTGAACCGGGATATGGTTGGCTTCTAGCCTCATCTTAGTTGGCAAACCATTTCTGGCTACTTTCCACATGAAATTATTCACTTTGGGGGGATGGTGAGTTTGTTAATCCATGCTAGGTTAATTTTCGGTTCGCCTTTAGATTGGTGGATCCCTTGTATCATTTTATGATTGAATGGGTTGAGTACCAACCATTTTTAGTAGGTTGCCTGTATAGTATGTCCGTGATTTTGTTAATAGGGTTTATTATTTTGGATATGAAATTGATCGTCTTTATTTCTTCAAAAGTTTATATACACACACTTCAACCAAAAAAAAAATGGTTTATATACACACAATTTATTTAATTTTAATTGACTAATTAATTTTGAATCACTTAATTCTAACTTCTCCTCTTAATTTAAATTTCATGAATCAACTTAATTTATAGATTAATATGGTACACTTTTCATCACCATCTTCTTCTTGTAGATGCACTATTTTGCTTCTACTTCTTGTACCAGACTAATGGACTAATGCTCTGTTTGCCCGAACGTGCTATTACTATTTTTCTTTTGGTAGAAGCTATTACGATTTGGTATAATATTATTATATATTACTTGTAAGGTCTCATGATCGAACTCATAAAGTCCTTATAAATGTATATTCAAATTTGGAACTATATAGAAATAATATAATATAAATTACCACATTCATGAGTAATATGACCATGAAAAAAACATATGTCAGTCATATAAGCAACAAATTAATATAGAGCAAACGTAACACCATCTCATTCATATGATCATAAGAAACTTTGATCCGCATATGTTTCTTGCAATAGCCAAAATATACTCGTGTGATTTAGAAAACAATAAGACAGCAAAATAAACTAATAAAAGATCTATTATTCTCTTCTCCTCCTCTTTGTGGAGTATTGGTTGTTGTTGTTGCTCTTGTTGGAGGCGGGAGGCAGAGGTGGGCGTTGAACCTTGTGGATGACGAACCCGAGTTTGAGCCGGTCTTCGGCCTGAATCCGAAATGACCAAACCTGAATAGCATCTCCCTCCGCCAGCCCGTTAACCCGCATGAGCTCCATCCATAGTTTGCCCGTGAGGGCATACCACCAGCTCGTACTCTTCTTCTTCTTCTTCTCTTTGGAGCCCTCGTTTTGGTTATCCTTGTCGGTGTCTTCTTTCGAGTTCCAGCGCGCGAGGCGGATATCACGCTCTTGCAGCGAGGGATCCACAACCCTAACTGTGATCCCTTGGCAACGCTTGCCGCGTTTCTGGCGGATCAACTCCTCCTCTTCAGCCGTCAAGAAGTCGTGCTTGAGTTGGTCGCGGGGCAGGGTCGGCCGAGCTTGGTGCGCTTGCGTGTCGGTCTTGGTGAGTGCCTTGCAGATAACGAGCCTTAGGCTGCCTTCGATCGCTCCCATCGAAGCGATGAGATCCCGATAAGCACCGGGAAGCTCTTGGTCACCATCGTTGGCGTGTTTGCGGATCCAGGCTCCAAAGAGCATGATGCCTTCCCCCTTGTCCATGTTACTATAACTATGGCAAAGGTATGAAAGAACGAGAGAAATTAATATGTACGCAAAGGAGAGATCCTAGAGAGGTAATAGGAAAATCAGAATTTGTTGAGTTGATGGCAACCAATGATGGCGAGTCCATATATATATACACACATTACATGAGCCCTATAATCTATCAATTAGCCCTAGTTTCCATATTTACATACCCTTTTTATATTATATTTTATTCGGTACTCAGTTTCATTTAAGGAAACAAATCTTTTTATGCTGTAGTAGGATTCTCTAATTGGTCAGTAGAAACCATCAAATATTTGTTAGATTTCATCATTGGCTAAAAACCACATTTATAAAATGATTTTAAAATTGTATTTATTTAGATTTAATTATTTTTTTAATAGAATTTATTAGTTTTTATTAGGATTTTAGTTTTCAAAATCAGAATTTTTTACCTATGTCCTAAAAGAATAGGATTAGAAAAACCGTTTAGAAAAAACGTTAATGAAACCAATTTTCTTATGCAGCTCCAACTCCAAGGAAACAAATTTTATTTCCTTTCCTTATTTGAATCAATCGCATTATATTTGATCCAATCATCCTACTAATCTAATTTCGTATCTATATATGAGTTGCTTCTAGGGCTGTCAAAATTTGACCCGACTCGATAAATCCGCCCGACCCGCCCGACTCCGAACCTGATCCGACCCGAAAAAAAGATAAAAAGTTTTATACCCGAGACATGTTTGATCCGAACTGATTTTACCCGAATCCGAAAAAACCCGAACTCGAGATTAACCCAAACCCGATTATACCCGAATGGACTAAGCCTGATGCAACCCGGTATCCGATGATACCCGACCCGAAGTCATCCGAAAATCCGAAGTAACCCGACCCGAAACCATCCGAAAATTTCAGTATGTTTTAAAATATTAATGATAATGAATATTTAGTATAATTATATTTTTAATTTAAATGTTACATTAAATATTTAGACCCTAGAGTAGTTAAACTACGAAAAATCACCTTTGATATATGGTCTGAATCAAAATCCGCTTACTCGAAATCAAATTAACTAGAAATTTGGTCAAAGTCGAAATCCAATTCACCCAAAATCCGAAAAACCCGAAACCTGACTCACCTGAAATCCGACTAAATCCGAAACTAACTAAACCCGAAACCGGACTTATCCGAAATCAAGTTGGACCGATAACCAAATGGCCCAACCGAAATTGACCCGAAACCCAACTTTTCCCGATTAATTGAGCACCCGACCCGAAATGATCCAACCCAATTTGACCCGATTTCCAAAATATTCGAATTTCACCCGAATCCAAACTTACCCGAAATCGAATTGACCCGACCCAAACCCGACCCGACCCGCCCGATTGACACCCCTAGTTGCTTCTAGACATAAATCTATAACTATATATAAAAACTGTCTCTTTTCGAGCCACCAGAACGATTCTGGCCCCACCTCATATTTACAAAAATAATATCAATTTCTATTATTATAACTTCTTTCTATTAATTTTTTTAACTATTTAAATTTATCTCTAACATCAAGCAAATATCTATTTAGTACTCCTATAATAATATCTTTTGAAAGCTTCCTTATATAATTATTTAAAATTAAAGATAAAATATTTTAAAATAAATACAAATCTATTAGCATATATCTTTCGACGAATTTATTTATAGATATATTTTCTTTTATAATAAAAAATTAATGATAAATATTTAAAATATTTAAAATGTTTAAAATTAATAAAAATAGATAATAAAATATTTAATAGATATATTGAAATATTTGATAATCTCTAAATTTTCGTACATAGAAAGTAATAAAATATGAATAAAATAATATTTAATCATATCTAACATTTACTTTATGGAACCACAAAATGAGTTTGGTCCCATCTTAAATTAAATTAATTAAATTTTAAGTATTTATATAATTAAATTATCTTTATCTTTTACACTTTATTATATCTTATTTATTAAGTAACTATTATTTTTTAAATTCTTATCTCTTCCATATTTGAATATATAAATTTTTTATTCATATTTTATCTTCTTTTTTAATTAAATATCTATGAAATATCATCAAGGAAAAGAGATTTGTAATTATTTTATCTTAATAATATATCTTCATTCTCAACAATAAATTTAATCATTTATATTGATTAAAAATTATACAATCTACGAACAATAAATTACTTATATTAAATTTTATATTATATTTTGATTTATTAATATCCTATTTATAATGTCTATAAAATATCGAATCGTAATCGTACATGGTACGACGGGTACAACTAGTTCTCTATAAAAGCAAACCACATTCACATATTTCACCCGCTTCTCCTCTCGAATTCTCTGACCCAATCTTTCTTATATATAGCTTCTTTTCATTGCAATTTCCTCTGTTGTCTATCTACATTTTTGGGTTTCTGAGTTCAAGAAGTATTCTCGTTTTTGATGATGGATATTTGGGCAAGGAAAGGACATGGTTTGAGGAATTGTTATGGCCATTGGAGGCAAATTTCATCAGAAAACACCCGCCCTAATCTTGGTATGTTTATATGTTTCTTCTATCATTATAGTTTGGGGAATTATAAAACCTTCATTCTATTTTTTTTTCATCGAGAGTACTACCAATTAAAGTTGAAGCGGAAATCTTTTATATAAAATCGTAATTATTTAACTAGATGTCCAAAGGCTTAAAATCATTATTCTATTTCATGGGAAGGGTTTGTACGTAATTCATTGTAATTAATTCAATTATTATTTGGAAATCTCATATATAAAATCATAATTGTTTAACTAGATTTTAAATGCTTAAAATCATAAGGGTTTGTACCTTTTGAGATACTAATCAACATCATCTCTGTATTGATACTTTCAGGCAGCCATAGAACTGTTCCATCATGGGAAAAGAGATTTTGCGCCACGATCGGGTTAGTGTCTTGGAGAAAGCTGTTGGAGACCAAGAAGTGCATGCACATCCATCCAAGTGTGGTTAACTGGAATGACACGGCTGCTAAGGAGGCCTTCGATAATGCTAAGACGCATTATTGAGCGAAGATCAATGGCCTTCCGTGCGACTTAAAGTTGCCTGATCCCGATGCCTATATAGACAAGATTGATTGGGATGCTGCTGAGATTGCACGTGACGAGGACGACAATGATAACTTGTTGTTCACGCCATTAACCGACTCCGAAAGCGATACGGACTTCCAACCGGCCTTGTGTTGTAACTATGGTGCTCGCTTGTTGAAGAAACTAGCTTGGGGGACAAGACGAGTTCGAGTTCCTCTCGTTTAACAACAATATAACTAGATTTTACCTATGTGTAGAATGTTGGCATTAAATTTGGTTTTGTAATTAGATTTATTAATTAAGTTTATTTACTGAAATTATATAACTGTCTTTTAAAGTGGTTATTGGCGGTAATTGGCAGTTGATAGTTATTAGTGTATATATATATATATATATGGGTAGTGGTAAAGGTATTGATCAGACAATTGGAACAAAGGTATTGTTCTAGAGTTGTAATGAAGGGGCAAAGTTACTGCCTCCCATGCAACACACACATAAAGAAAATTGTGTGTTGATTGAAAAGAGTGTGTTGGTCTATATGAACCAAGGATCACACATGTATAAATGTAATTCTCTATATAATGTTCATGTGATTTTGTGTTCATTGATTCTGGGTGAGTGAGATTATAACATAGAATTCATTTCTTTTGTAATATGGACAAAATATATAGATTAAAATAAGAAAGCTTTTCTATAGATCAACGATTAGATTCATTATACATAATTTGTCTGACTCATTTATACTAACCAATTAAATCATACAAATATTATGTGCTCCCTCCGTTTCATAATAGATGTTTACAGAGACTTTTTTTATTGTTTCACAATAGATGTCTATTTAAAAAACTTTTTCTATTTATACCTCTAATAATTGTACTACATTAATCATATATACTTTTTCCAAACTAACTTTTAGGAATATGAAGTACTATTTAATAGGGGTATTTTAGGGAGGATTTTTTTCCTTAATTATCTATAAAAATCTATTTTGAAGCGGAAGGAGTACGTAATAGACTAATTACAAATACTTGGGAATACGTACGTAGTTGGGGTCACAATACAATGAATTGTGGCCTCATCCTCATCCTTTTCTCTAGACTTGTTATAGTCTCTTGAATGACTGTTCCCTTCGTAGTTCTTCTGAAACTTTCCCTTCTTGTAGAGGTTGCGTAGTGCCTTTGTGATGAGCGCTATGTCATCCTCTTCCTCATCTTCAGATTCTTCATACTGTTCCTGTACAGACTTGAGCACTTTTTCAAGCTTAAGTGCAATTCCCTTTTCGGGTTTGTCTTGAGCCTTGTCAGAGTTCTTTCTTCTCTCATATGTTTTTAATTTTCAAAAGATCTCATGCAGCATGAGGTTCATGTTGGATGGATTTTCTCAGAACGTTGTTCGATCGTGAGTCCATTCTCCGGAAAAACCATCTATCACCTTCTTGACTTTGATCCGTTCTGTGACTTCACTCTCTGAGATTCCCAAGTTCTCAAGTTTAGTCAGTAGTCCCTCGAAACAAAACTGATATGATGATACAGTTTCTCCTGGTTCCATCCTGAAATTGTAGAACTCTTGACGGACATCCATTTGATGATCTTCCTGTAGAACTCTTGGCCCCCATTTTGTGAGATCATTCTCGATTTCTGGATTGATGGTGAAGTTCCCTCTTTCAATTACAGCCTATGCCTGGTAATCATGACTTCGTATCCAATCTTTCATCAACCCTTGCCATCGCTCAAAGCGTCCTTCGATCAGCCTAGGTGGTTTGTTGCTTCCGTGTCCAACAGCACTGAGATCTGAAGACATTCCTGTAGACATCCTACGAGTTTTCACATAAAATCTAGAGCCAAGCTCTGATACCAATTGTAGGATCGTATTAGTAAGACAAGTTCGGGAACTGTTCCAGTGACAGTTCCCTTACGCAGCGGAATAAACGATACGATAAGTAAATAGTAAATCAGAGACAGGGACACGGTTCCTTATAGAGGAACCTCTTCAGCCAACTAGCTGAAGAGTAAACCTCTACCTCCCTTGGAGGATTTTGAACACAGACTATATTCTATTGATAGATCTCAAGTTCCACAATACAAAGTCGAACTTCTCTATTGTTCGCAATCCCACTTACAAACAATACTAACGACTAAGACATAGTAGTTCCTAGATCTGAGCACAATTGAATATAGAGAGTGAACCTTACTCGTTCCTGTGCAGTTCCCTTTAGCACAGGAACCACCTTCTTCAAGTCGACGAAGATCTTCACGCAGTCTTCATGACTTGCTTCTTCCTTCCTTGAACTACAGCTGAATTGTCGTCTTTACTGAATCAGCTCGGGCTCTTGCTTTCTCTCTTTCCTTTTTTGGATCTCATATTCTTGCATTCAAGAGCTTATCTAACCTAGCGGCGTCGCATACTATTTATAGGGTTTCTACTTTTAGTTTTGACACCTTTGCCCTTGTTATCTTGGGGAGTACGACACTATTCAAAAAGACTAGCGTACCCTTTTGCATTCTTGTTCATTCGGAGCTTGGCTTGCCGCCCAAGACAATAGTGAAAATCTTCACTGTCCTTTCATTTACTTGCCACGTACACAGGTGGCTTGACAGGGAACGTTTCCCTTGCTTTTCCTCTGAACCTGTCTAAGATCACTTGTACAAGGAATTAGTTCCATTTGTTTGTCATTATCAAAACCTCGATTGCTCGAATGGAGAAGTCATTGTCCCAGTGTTAGTTCCCTAACATTGTTCCAATAATTTCCCCCTTTTTTATGATGACAAACCTTTATAAAATGCAAGTCAGGGATGCAGGAAAGATAGAAGAGATTAAGCACCAAATTAACACAAGCAATACTTTGTAGATACTTAGTTCCCCCTGAAATGGACAAGCAGTTCAATTTTCAAGATTTTTTAAGCTTATAGTTCCCCCTCGGCTTATGGCTATTTATTCTGCATTCTCTTAGACAACGCATCTCTGCATTTTTCCACTTTTCCCCCTTTTGACATCATCGAAAAGAATCAAGTATAAGCATTCAAGAAAAAGAAAGTAAAGCACAGTCATAACTAGAGAATAATAGCAAAATGCATTCATTGAAACATTTGAAACAGAGTACAGGAACAGACAATCTTAAAAAGCATTGAAAGAAGGTAAGACATCTAGGGAAATGTTTTGTAGAGGGCTTGTTCATGGAGCAGAGGAGGAGGAGGAAGGCAACTTCTGTTGGATGTCTAGAAGAACATCGAGAATCCGCTCATTGACCCCACACAGACGATTGAGAGCTTGGAGAACTGTCTTTGAATCTCCCTGTTCGATGTACACAGAAGGAAGAGCTTCCTCAGTGGGTTCCTGGGAGTGCTTCATTCTCTGAATGTTGGACATGTCCATTTCTTATCCAAGCTCTTCTTCCTCTTGAGGATGATAAACATCATTCCTCTTCATGATTTCCTTCACCACAACAGCATATGGAAGGGCATGAGACTCCTTGGCAACACACTTGCACATGTGCATGATCATGATCTTGGGCAGATTGATTCTTTCCTTGCGTAGGAACAGATCCAGGAGAATAGCATCAGTTGAATTGAGCGTTGTTTGCTTCTCCTGTCTGGGAATTACTACCCGAGTGATGTACTGGTGTGCCATCTTCCCCACTTGACTCAAACTGTGAGTAAAGACCTCCTTGCCTTGAGCAGGCACATGACCTAGAAGCCTTTGTAGGATAGCTTCTCGTCCATCAGTATCTTTCCATGGTCGTTGGGGAAGTATGTCGAAGCCTTCTCCAGGAACTTGGAGTATCTTCTTGATCAGGGTGGAGGTGAAGGAGAAGTCATCCTCTTCTGTTTGCCACCTTATGACTGGATCAAGCTCAGTTCCCTTTGTGAGAGTGAACTTTGAGTAGAAAAACTTGATCAACCTTAGCCGATTCTGACCAAAGCTTATCCCATCCTTGGAACTGGATGAGTTCTTGAAGCTCGTTGAATTCATGCTCTTGAAGGAACTCAGCAGTGACGATCAGAGGAATGACCAACTTCCTCTCGTCAGTTCCTTTCTTCTTCTTTTCCTTCTTCTCCTTTTCCTTTTCCTTCTTTTCCTTCTTTTCTTACTTTTCCACCACCTTTTGTTTCTTGGAGCCTTGATGTGATGGTTTCCCACACACTCGCAAGAATACGAGATCTGTTGTAGTAATAGATCAGGATCGAATCACGGGGATTATTTCTGTTTTAGTAAATTCTAGAAACAAGTTCCTAAGCCAAATAAATGATTGTAGAGTAATTCTAACTATTAAAAACAAATAAAACAAGTAAATAATAAGAATGAAATATATATGAGAAAGCAAAGTTCCAAGGCAAGGAATCCCCACAACTTTGATCCACGGAGTTCGAATCTCACTTCTACCTAAACTGAGTTGGATATTTTGTTATGAAGGTTATTGTCTAATGTCATAAATTAACTTTTCTCAAAGTTTAACTTAATGTACTTCTATCAAATTAAGAACCCACTCTCGTGACGAAACAAAACCGATAGAAACCCTTTAAGCACTTAGAAATCTAGACGGTAAACCAAACTTGCCCCACTCTCGTGATGCATCAAACTTGACTCAATCACCTAAAATTTCTATGACAATTAACCACATGAGAAACTAATCTCAAGTTCAATTCTAGTTTTTCCAAATAGATATAACCACCTCTCGATGTGCTCTCTCTATTTTGTTTACTTACTTAGACTTCCACCTCTCGATGCGCAACCTAAACAAGACTCTAACAAGTTTAAACCTATTAGATTAAGCCCCTAGAATCAAATCATATTAGTTTTCCAACTTAATTCAAGCAAAAGGTATTGAATCTAATCCGCTTCACATCGTTGGGATCAACCAAACCCTAGAACTATAAAGTTTAGCCTAACATAATTAAATTCATGATCAAAACAATTAAATCCAACATGGAATAGAAATAAGAACAATAATTGAAAGAGAAACTTACTAGAGATTCAATTGAAAGAAAACAAAGTAGATCCAAGAGTGCAATTCTCCAAATTGAAAGAGCGTAAACTCAAAACCTAGAAATTGTGTCTTCTCTCTACTTGAAATTAGAAATAATAATAATGCATAAAAGTCCCCCTAAAAGAGCTTTCTAAAGAGTATTTATATTAAAGGCTAAAAATATCCAAAAATATAACATAAAAGATGGCCCCACGCGCAAGAATTAAGTGCTTCTCGCGGCTTCCTGTCCGCCGTCTCGACCGAGACGAGCACCGTCTCGACCGAGACGAGCACCGTCTCGACCGAGACGGCGACTTAGTCAATTTTCTCCTCTTTTTCTCGTCTCTGCCTTCATCTCTGGCTTGTTGGCTCGTCTCTGGCACCTCTTTAACTTCATATTCTTGTCCCATGAGCATCTTCAAAAGCTTGTTCCACCACTCTTTGACTCCTCTAATATCATTAAGCTCTCTAATCGTCCTTAAGACCCAAAAACACCTCCAAAAACCTGAAAATGCAAACAAAGCTTGTGTAGACATCCATACTACGAATAATATTAGAAATCAACACAAAATGCAAAACCTAAGCTAGAAAAGAATGAAATCTAATCCTAAATTATCATGAAAAACCATGCAAAACTAGATGACATCAAAATACCACATACTTAGACTTTGCTTGTCTCCAAGAAAAACTTAAAATTAAACCACAAGTGCAAGAAAAAATATTTTGCCTCAACTTGTTCAAATTCTCATAATCATGCTAATTGAAAGATCAAAGACAAGTGCCATCATAGCATAATCATTATTATCAACAAGATATGCCCTTCTTAGTCCCTAGACCTCACAAGGATAAATGTGTTTCACTCACTCTCAATGTGTTTAGGGTAATCAATATCGCTCAAATCTTAACTTTGAAAACCATCTACCATATGCTTGCATCAGAGTCCTAAATCTCCATCACTTGGGACAATGCACATGACATAAATCAAGAGGTCTTTTATTATGTTGTAATGGGGCCAAGGTAAGAGAAAAGGTAGGGAATAATTTGGTCTTGTGGTGCTAAATCCGGAAAAGACGAATCTAACCAAATTAAACAACACACCAAGCTTAAGATTTTTTTCACTTTCTTCTTTTTCACTACCTTCTCACCATAAAACTTCAACTCCATTAACAACTTTATTTATTCAAACTCTTTTTTTCTTCTCTTTTTCATTGCTTTTTTTTTCCTTTTTTTCTTACTTACAACTTGCTTTATTTCAAACAATCACCTCCAATACCAAAACATACAACTTCTTCAAGCTTGGCTCACACTTAGCAAATTTAATCAAATATCCTAATTCCGGGATGGGTAAAAAGGCTAAAAATAGGCTCGAAATGCTTTTGTGGAGCTTCAAAAATATATAGGGCTATAAAAGGCTAGAACATGGCTTGAAACACAGGAAATTATATGTAAAGGTAGTCAAGGGATTATGGCTAACAAAACAAATGCCTCTATCATTTTCATGTCATGAACAAAAGTCATATATGTGGCCTTGAAAAAGGTTGTAACACAAGTTCTAGAGATTAAGTAATCAAAGCAAGAACACACACAAAGAATGCAAGAGGACACATTTATGAAGTCCATTAGGCCAAAAATTCTCACAAGGCTTTTTGTCTAGGGACTTATTCAAGCTATAATCTCATCAATAACTCCATGCTAGGCAAACCATCTAAGAACAATCAATGCATTTTAGAGAAACTCAAAAACTTAGCATCATAGACAAATATCTAATCATTGTGGCCAATTTTCTCAAGCAAGGATACTCATCAACTCATCATAAAACTCTTTTTGTTTTTTGTTTTTTTTTGTTTTTACATTTTTTTTTCAAACAAAATAAAACATGCAAGAAAAATAAACATGAAATGCATAACAAGCTAAAGTGAATACGCCCTACCCCATACTTAAACCCTATATTGTCCCCAATATAGAAAATAAACAAGAGGGAGAACGAAACTCACAAGATCCTACTGAGGTGTGTAGTCAGGTGGTCGCGGATAAGGAGCCACTGGATCATAGTAATAGCCAAAGGCATGGTGGTACATATGTGCACTCATCTGCATAAGCTGGTTTTGCTGAACCTTCATCTCAGCCATACTCCTCTTAAGAGCATCAAGACGACCCATGAAATCTGGCTCAGAATGGCTAGTAGAAGCAATCTCTGGAGCCTCAATCATCAGCACATCATTGCCAACAAGACCTACATTAATGGTGTCTTCACCTCCATCCTCATCTTCTAATTCCGGATGTGGAGGAAGGCGCTTCCCCGTCCAAGCCTCATACCACGACTTCGGGTCACTAGTACTGACGAGATGACCGGAAAATAGTTTGTGAACATACGTCCCGGAAATCTGGACAACGTTGGAATATCGTCCCTTGTCTACCGTAATCAAGTTAGCATTGATGGCGTGTGCAATATCAAGAGTACAATGCTCCACAGCCTCGTACCGCGCCGTGTCTACCCGAAAATGGTGTGCTAACCGAGTGACCAGGCCGCCTATATGAATAGGACCCGAAGACATATCACGTAATTTCTTAGCAAATTCATAGCCCAAGTTGAATGGCTCATTGTTCACTATAGCCGATAGACAAGCTAACTCTCCAACTCTCATCTTGTTGCTTTCACTCCTACCATATATGGTGTTACCCAAAAGGCGTTGAATGATCTTGAAACAAGGATGAACGATGTCCACAGTAGTAAAATCCCTAGCCATACAAGTTGACTTGCCTGATATTTGATACCAAAACAACTGGAGGTGCTTTGGAGTCTTCTTTTGAATGTGGTCATGATTTGGAAGACCCAAGATGTCATTCAGAGCACTAAGTGTCAAAACCCGATCAACATTTCCCAAGCGGAATTTGAGAATGGTTTCGTTTGCTCTAAATGCGGGACGGCCATCTTCAAACTGAAATGTGCTTAACAACTCTGAAGTAAACTGAGGGTGGGTGGGATAAGGTGTTTGAACCAAAGACGTCATACCCATTATGTTGCAAAGCCGAGTAACCTCCTCATGGATCCCCAGAGTCTCCATGGATTCTTGATCATAATAGCGTGTCCCAACATGCACTCTAGCAAGATATTCTTTATAACGAGCCAGTTGCTCGCCTTTCAGACTAATCAATTCAGATTTACTTCTCTTTCGAGAACCGCTAGCCATTGATAGAGACAAAAACCTACACACCAAAGATCAAGCAACAACACAAGCTACCCACAAAATAAGAATAAAATCAATCGATCAAACAAACGGGTAGCAATTAGTGCATACAAGGTGTTAGTCCTCAAATCAAGTCAAAGAACCATGCTCAAGCTCAAAAGCATACAAATAACCACAACTTTCAATCAAACCACGACCCCATACTTGAATCTTATGCTAGAATATCAAACAAGTTCTAATAGCTAAGCTTTAAGGCATGCTCAAGCCAAATACCAACATTCCAACAACTTTAATTCTCAAGGCAACTCAAACAAAAATTAGCAAGTTTGAACACAAGTTACCCACAATCAAGCATGAACATAAATTGAGAGCATACAAATAAGCAATAAATCCTCAATAATTTCGGAATTAATAGCAAACACTAAAAATCCCCAAATTAATTTCGGATCTAAAAACCCTAAAATTGTAAATCTCCCAAATCAATAGTAAACATGGGAGTGCTAGAGATTTAATGGCACAAATTCACTAAAAGAGCAAGAATAGGGTCGAGATTTATACTAAAAACCAAGCAAAATAGGTTGAGTACACCCGAATTTCGACCCAAACAAGGGCTGCAGGTTGGCGCTGCTGGTGCACTCTCTGGTGGCCGCGCGGCTGGACTTTGGTGCAGCAGAGATGGTGCGGTCGTCGGTGGTACGTGCTTGGGCGAGCGCATAGGAAGGCGCCTACCTACGCTGATGTTCGCGCGACTGGAGGAAGACGCCGTGCTGGTGTTGCTATCGCCTGACGCAGGGGCTGGTGTCGCCTGGCTGCGCGACTAGTGGAGGCGTTGCTAGTGCGGCGGTCGACTGGCGCAGAAGGCGGTGGTGCTTGGGCGAGTGAGGCTGTTGTTGTTCAGATTGGGCGAGGGAGGCTGCTGTTGTTCAGAAAGTATCGAGAGATAGAAACAACAGCGTAGAAGAATAGCTTCTACTATTTTTTTTTTAGGTTTTACGTAAAAAAAATTTTTATTTATTTCCGGAAAATACCGCCGTCTCGACCGAGACGACACTCGTCTCGATCAAGACGAGCTGCCGAGAGCAAAGACCCTCAGGTCTTGATCGAGACGCCAGGCGTCTCGATAGAGATGCTCCCGTCTCTAAGACATCATGGCTAAATTCCGGATTTTTTGTTATTATTTTTTTTTGAAAAATTTTTTTTTAACAAGAAAAACTAAAGAAAAATAAAAAGGTGCTCGGGTTGCCTCCCGAGAAGCGCTTATTTAAGGTCATTAGCTTGACCAAGTACCTCTTTTTAAGCATGTGGAATGAGCAAGTCTAAGGAAGACATTACCTCAATTGGCTCGGATGATTGATAAATCTTTAGGCGTTGACCATTTACCTTGAATTCGCCTTTCTCTTGACTCCATATGTCGACCGCGCCATAAGGATGTACCTTCTTTACAAAATAAGGACCGCTCCATCTTGACTTCAACTTTCCAGGAAATAGTTTTAGGCGAGAATTGTAGAGCAAAACTAGATCGCCTTCCTTGAACTCCTTGGGAGTAATCCTCTTATCGTGCCACCTTTTGGTTCTTTCTTTGTAAATCCGAGCATTCTCATAAGCTTCAAGCCTCAACTCCTCAAGTTCTTGGAGTTGCAATTTCCTCTTTTCACCGGCTGCTTCTAATTGAAAGTTAAGCGTCTTAATTGCCCAAAACGCTTTGTGCTCAAGCTCAACCGGTAAATGACAAGACTTCCCATAAACAAGCCGATATGGAGTAGTACCAAGGGGAGTCTTATATGCAGTTCTATAGGCCCACAAAGCATCATCAAGCTTCATTGCCCAATCCTTCCTTGATCAGGACACAGTTTTCTCCAGGATGCTTTTAATTTGTCGGTTAGAGACCTCAACTTGACCACTTGTTTGAGGATGGTAGGGAGTAGCAATTCGGTGATTTACCCCATACTTCTTCAAAAGTGCCTCAAAGCTCCTCTCAATAAAATGTGATCCTCCATCGCTAATAAGAACACGAGGAACTCCAAATCTAGGGAAGATGGTGGACTTCATAAACTTGGCTACCACTCTAGAATCATTAGTAGGAGTGGCAATGGCTTCCACCCACTTAGAGACATAGTCTACTGCCACAAGAATGTATTTGTAAGGTCCAGAATTAGGGAACGGACCCATGAAGTCGATTCCCCAAACATCAAAGAGCTCTACCTCCAAAATACCATTAAGTGGCATCTCATTCTTCCAAGAAATATTCCCTGCTCGTTGGCACTCATCACAAGACACAACAAATTTCTGCACATCTTTAAACATAGTAGGCCAATAGAGACCAGATTCTAGAATCTTTGCAGTAGTCTTGAAGGCTTTTGCATGACCCCTAGTGGGTAAAGAATGTCAATGTGGATCACACTTTCAACTTCTTCATAAGGAATGCATCTTCTAAATATCAAATCACTACCCTGTTTGAAGAGCAAGGGCTCATCCCAATAATATTGGCGCACATCATGTAGGAATTTCTTCTTTTGATGATATGTGAGACCCGGTGGTAGCTCTCTACAAACAAGATAATTCACAAAATCAGCATACCAAGGAGTATCTTCATCAGAAAGACGTCTCACTTCTTCCATATCATGAGCCAAAGTGATGGCAAATAAATGATCATCAGGGAAGGAATCATCAATTGGCATTTCACACTTCTTCTCCTCAATTTGCTCCAAAGGGAGCCTAGATAAGTGGTCAGCCACCAAATTTTCAGCACCTTTTTTTATCCCTAATCTCCAAATCAAACTCTTGGAGAAACAAAATCCACCGAATAAGACGAGGCTTAGCATCCTTTTTCTGCATCAAATAGCGGACAGCAGCATGATCGGTATAGACAATAACCTTGGAACCCACCAAGTAGGACCGAAATTTCTCAAAGGAAAACACCACAGCAAGCAACTCTTTCTCAGTGGTGGTATAATTCATCTGAGCCTCATCAAGTGTCTTGCTAGCGTAATAAATGGCATGAAGCTTCTTGTCTTTCCTTTGGCCAAGGACAGCACCAACAGCAAAATCACTAGCATCACACATGACCTCAAATGGGAGGTCCCAGTCTGGAGATTGCATGATAGGGGCCGACACCAAGTCCTTTTTCAACCTGTTAAATGACTCAAGACACTCGGGAGAAAAATGGAAGGCTACATCCTTCAATAATAGGTTAGTCAAAGGCTTAGCAATTTTTGAGAAATCCTTAATAAATCTCCTATAAAAGGCAGCATGTCCTAAAAAACTTCTAATTCCTTTTATAGAGGTAGGGGGTGGCATCTTTTCAATGAGTTCAATTTTAGCACGATCCACTTCTATTCCTCTATTAGAAACTAAATGTCCTAGGACAATTCCTTCATTAACCATAAAGTGACATTTTTCCCAATTTAGCACAAGGTTAGACTCTTCACATCTTTTCAACACTTTAACCAGATTAATCAAACAAGTCTCAAAAGTAGTGCCATAGACAGAAAAGTCATCCATAAATACTTCCATAATATCTTCAATCATATCGGAAAATATAGCCATCATGCATCTTTGGAAGGTAGCAGGAGCATTACAAAGACCAAAAGGCATTCTCCTATAGGCAAAAGTGCCATAAGGGCATGTGAAAGTAGTCTTTTCTTGGTCCTCGGGATGAATAGGAATTTGCCAAAACCCACTATACCCATCTAAATAACAAAAATAAGCATGCTTGGCTAGTCTTTCAAGAACTTGATCGATAAAAGGAAGAGGAAAATGAACTTTTCTAGTGGCAGTGTTCAACTTCCTGTAATCAATACACATTCTCCACCTAGTGACGGTCCTAGTAGGAATCAATTCATCATTTTCATTTTTGACAACCGTTAACCCACCCTTCTTAGGCACAACATGGACAGGGCTCACCCATTTACTATCAGAAATAGGAAAAATAATTCGAGCATCAAGCAATTTTAAAATTTCTTTTTTCACTACTTCTTTCATGTTAGGATTGAGCCTTCTTTGGTGTTCTATGGTAGGCTTGTGATTGTCTTCCATAAAAATTCTATGCACGCATAAAGATGGAGAGATTCCTTTCAAATCATCAATAGAATATCCTAGGGCCTTTTTGTGATTCCTAATAACAACTAAAAGTTTTTCAACTTCATCATCATTCAATTTAGAATTCACAATCACAGGATAAGTAGAATTTGGTCCTAGAAATGCATACCTCAAGGTGGAGGGAAGTGGCTTTAACTCAAGTTTGGGGACGTCAGGTTTGCCCAATGGAATTTCAGGAGCAACTTTTCCAAGCTCAGGTGCTTCAGGAGACACCTCTAAATCTGCAATGGCACAGGCTAGATTTCTACCTTGGCAAGTAGTGGTTAAGCAAAGCTCCAATGGATCATTAGAAACAATGGAAATTAAATGCTCTTGAGATTCACTATCCACAATATCAATCTTATCACAATAATCATCAAAAGAAGGTGATTTCACAGATTTAGCAAAATTAAATTCGATCTTCTCTTCACCAATGGTGAAAGAGAGGATTCCTTCTTTCACATTAATCATTGTACCTGCAGTGGCTAAGAAAGGCCTACCAAGTATAATAGGAATTGGAGAATCAGCCTTAATATCTAACACAACAAAGTCTATAGACACATAAAATTTTCCAACACGAATTGGAATATCCTCAAGTATACCTGCAGGGTGAGCAATAGATCTATCCGCCATATAAAGTTGCATTTTCACAGGCCTTAATTCTTTCATGCCAATTTTTTCACAAATAGATAGTGGAAGTAAACTAACACTAGCTCCTAAATCACATAAGGCATTATAAGAATAAGCACCCACATTAATAGGTATACAAAAACTACCTGGATCTTGGAGCTTTGGTGGGAGCTTGTTTTGAATCAAGGCACTGCACTCCCGGTTCATGGACACCATATGACACTCATCAAGCTTCCTCTTGTTGGAGAGGATCTCCTTCAAGAACTTCACATAAGAGGGCATCTCCTTTAAAGCATCAGTGAATGGAATGTTGATATGCAATTTCTTCAATACTTCAAGGAAATTCTCATACTTCTTCTCTAGCAAAGCTTGATTCTTCCTTTGGGGAAATGGGAGTGGAGGAACATAAGGAGGTGGTGGCACATATGAAAGCACCTTCTCCTTGGCGAAATTTGAAGGCGTCCCGTCATTTTCAACCGGGCCATCCGGTTTTGTTGTCTCCTTAGCTTTCATAGGCTCCTTGTCATTTTCATGTAGTTGCTTGCGATTCCTCAAGGACACCGCTGAAATTTGGCCTTTCGGATTCTCTTCGGGGTGGCCTGGTAGAGTACCCAAAGGTCTAGGAGCATTGGCGGCATTTTGAGCCACTTGAGTTTCTGTCATCTTCTGTGCTTGCTCAAGAGCTTGCACCTTATTAGAAAGTGCTTTCATTTCCGCCATCATATTCTCCATAGCAATCAATTCTGGAGATTTCTTAGGAGCCACAGGTGGAGCAGGAGGGGGCCTAGCTTGATAGCCCAAAAAATTACCTTGATAGCCAGGAGGAGGGCCATCTCTAGCCCCATAAGGAGCTTGATATGCAGCTGGATTTTGAAATTGAGGTTGAGATGTTGAAGAAGCATTATTTCCATACCTCAGATTTGGATGATTCCTCCACCCTGGATTGTAGGTGGGCGAATACGGATCGTTCTTCGGGTTTGAATATGGAGCTCGATAGCCATCTTTAACATAACTAGCGTCTTCAGTAGGAACTTCCACAAGTTGAGCCATATAAAGTTGACAAGTAAGAGCGGTATGGTTGGGAACACCACACATTTGACAAACAACCTTTGGAGTTAACGGTTCAGCTGGGCTTGCTTTTGACATGTTCATCTCACCAACTTGCTTCCTCAGTTGTGCAATCTCATGAATAAGAGCACTAATTTGAGCCTCCTTGTGAATACTAGAATCAACCTCATATAATCCCATACTCTTCTTAGCAACAGAGGAAGAAGAAGAGCGAGCATTGGAAAACCGTTGAGCATGGAGGGCGGTCTTCTCAATTAGAGCCCAAGCATCATCAATTGGCATCTCCATAAAATTGCCCGATGAAGATGTATCAATATGTAGTCTTGTAGCATCATCAATGGCACTGTAGAAAATTTGAAGAAGCACATACTTAGTGAACCCATGATGAGGGCATTGAATAAGGAGGTCTTTGAATCTCTCCCATGCTTCAAAATAAGTTTCACCAGGAGCCATGGAAAAGGAGCTTATTTGAGCTCTCATCTCAGCAGTCTTTTTGGGAGGAAAGAATTTGGCCATAAAAGCCTCATAGAGCTCATCCCAAGTAGTGATAGAATTCGCCGGAAGAGACCGGTACCACGTCTTCGCCTTGCCCGTAAGAGAAAAGTGAAAAGCAAGAAGGCGCATAGCCTCCTTAGGCACATTTTGAATATGAACTGTATTTATCAACTCCAAGAAGGTTTCAATGTGCTGGTGGGGATTTTCAGAAGGCAGACCCCCAAACTGATTTGCCTGAATCATGTTGATCAAGCCAGACTTCAACTCAAAGTGTTGAGCTGTAACCTGTGGAAACACGACCCCAGAGATTGGGCCGCGATTGACGGGCATCATGTACTCGCCAAGAGTGGCGGGTTGTGGCGGAAGTCGAGCCCTCTCAACTTCAGCTCGCTGATCCGCTTCCAATCACTCAGCCTCACGTTGTGTGAAGCCTTGCAAACGGGCAGTCATATCAGCAATCGTTTTCTGTAGAACTTCCATAGCTTCGTCACGATCACCCATGGTATGTCTTTGAGTTTCTCGGGTTTCCCTTAATCTAGCGTGAAGAGATCGTTTAGGCTCGGGATCGGGATCGTGTAGTGGGGTGCTAGAACTTCTCCCTCTGCGCATACACTAAAGGAACCACCTAAAACCAAAGACAAAAAGAAACAAATCAAAAAACAAAAGGGGACTTAGATGAACTAGTTCGTTAGAACCAACTAAAACTATCAATAATCCCCGGCAACGGCGCCAAAACTTGATGTGATGGTTTCCCACACACTCGCAAGAATACGAGATCTGTTGTAGTAATAGATCAGGATCGAATCACGGGGATTATTTCTGTTTTAGTAAATTCTAGAAACAAGTTCCTAAGCCAAATAAATGATTGTAGAGTAATTCTAACTATTAAAAACAAATAAAACAAGTAAATAATAAGAATGAAATATATATGAGAAAGCAAAGTTCCAAGGCAAGGAATCCCCACAACTTTGATCCACGGAGTTCGAATCTCACTTCTACCTAAACTGAGTTGGATATTTTGTTATGAAGGTTATTGTCTAATGTCATAAATTAACTTTTCTCAAAGTTTAACTTAATGTACTTCTATCAAATTAAGAACCCACTCTCGTGATGAAACAAAACCGATAGAAACCCTTTAAGCACTTAGAAATCTAGACGGTAAACCAAACTTGCCCTACTCTTGTGATGCATCATACTTGACTCAATCACCTAAAAGTTCTATGACAATTAACCACATGAGAAACTAATCTCAAGTTCAATTCTAGTTTTTCCAAATAGATATAACCACCTCTCGATGTGCTCTCTCTATTTTGTTTACTTACTTAGACCTCCACCTCTCGATGCGCAACCTAAACAAGACTCTAACAAGTTTAAACCTATTAGATTAAGCCCCTAGAATCAAATCATATTAGTTTTCCAACTTAATTCAAGCAAAAGGTATTGAATCTAATCCGCTTCACATCGTTGGGATCAACCAAACCCTAGAACTATAAAGTTTACCCTAACATAATTAAATTCATGATCAAAACAATTAAATCCAACATGGAATAGAAATAAGAACAATAATTGAAAGAGAAACTTACTAGAGATTCAATTGAAAGAAAACAAAGTAGATCCAAGAGTGCAATTCTCCAAATTGAAAGAGCGTAAACTCAAAACCTAGAAATTGTGTCTTCTCTCTACTTGAAATTAGAAATAATAATAATGCATAAAAGTCCCCCTAAAAGAGCTTTCTAAAGAGTATTTATATTAAAGGCTAAACATATCCAAAAATATAACATAAAAGATGGCCCCACGCGCAAGAATTAAGTGCTTCTCGCGGCTGCCTGTCCGCCGTCTCGACCGAGACGAGCACCGTCTCGACCGAGACGGCGACTTAGTCAATTTTCTCCTCTTTTTCTCGTCTCTGCCTTCATCTCTGGCTTGTTGGCTCGTCTCTGGCACCTCTTTAACTTCATATTCTTTTCCCATGAGCATCTTCAATGGCTTGTTCCACCACTCTTTGACTCCTCTAATATCATTAAGCTCTCTAACCATCCTTAAGACCCGAAAACACCTCCAAAAACCTGAAAATGCAAACAAAGCTTGTGTAGACATCCATACTACGAATAATACTAGAAATCAACACAAAATGCAAAACCTAAGCTAGAAAAGAATGAAATCTAATCCTAAATGATCATGAAAAACCATGCAAAACTAGATGACATCAAGCCTCTCGTTGAAGGACGCCCAAATGGCGGTTCCTTATAACCAATTTGGAGAACAAGCCCTGTGTAATCCTCTAGTTCATCATCAGTTCCCTCAACAATGACTATTTCTGTTGATGGGTTTAGGGCTCGTAGTTGCTCAGAGAGAAGAGGCTGAAGATCCTCTTCATCTTCTTCTTCTTCTTCTTCGTCACCCACCTTTCTATGCTTTCTCTTTTTCGATCTTTGACTAGTGGGCACATTTGAGAAAGGATCTTTGGATGGGGTAGTTTTGGCAGAAGAGGAGGAATGTGGAACAGTTAAGAACTCTTCTCTCTCGAATTGAGAGAGAGTTTGATCAAGATTTGAGAGGGTGAGATCTTTGTGTGATGGAGTAGGAATTGTTGCAGTTTTTGTAAGGGAGGAGAGTTCTTTGGAACTTTGAACTTGAGGCTTAGGGTTTTGAGAGGTTGAAGCAATGGGATCAGTCCTTTTTGGGCTTAGATTGTCATAGATTTGAGTGTGGTGTTGTTTTGGAGAGGAATGGGAGGAATCTTTGATACGGAGAGGGTTCTGGCTTGGTTCAGAAATTGTGTGTCGAACACCCTCAATGTTGAGAGTTAGAGTTGAAGAGCCATCCGGTCTCGTTGTGAGAACTGGAATTTCAGATCGAGGAGTTGTGGGAGGAGAGTTTTAAGGAGTGAGAGGGGGTTGACCATCTTTCTTCCTTAGAAGAGAAAAGAGACGCTCTTTAACATCAAAGATGTATTCTGGTTCATGGTGGTCTAGATCCAGGTTTGTAAGAAGTTTTTCTTGAAGATAGACTGGATCGTTGTGAAGAAGATGCTCAATGAGAGGGTTTGGGTGAAGGCTGGTGTATTTCGGTTGGTTTTGATTGTCCATTGGGAAAGTTTTGAGTTTCTTGGGAAGGAATGGAAAGAGAGATTTGAGTTCTAGGGTTTGCAGAAAAGAGGAGATGAGGAGGATGAAGTTGAAAGCAAATGTGGAGGACGGGTTAAGTAAGGAAAGGGAAGAAATTTTAAAAGGTGAGAGAGGGATTTACCAAGGTTCCATTGAAAGTCGCATTTAGTTACTCCAAAGGTAACTAGAGAGATTTGATGTCTTCCATTAAGAGATTCTTTCCAAATCAACAGTATCTATGTGGCGAATAATGAGCCAAAGTAGCAATATAAACGGTGCAGATTCAAATTTCCCTTTTCTCAACCTGTCGCTTCAAATATCCAGTTCCCAATGCCTTTTCTCTTTCCAATAATACAGCTATTAGGCGCGTGGGAGCAAAGATCCTCATTGTTCCCTAGTGACTTAGAGTAGTTCCTTTCCTTTCCAACCTCATTTCCATGAACAAGTAACGGAAGGCCATATTTGGATACATAAGGATTTTTGTGGAAAGTCAAACAGTCGTATCCAAACAGAATAAGGGTAGGGAAGCAATTGTTAATATCCAGGTAATTGAATCCCGTATAAGGAGGTTATTAATTAATTAAGGCTCATAGGAAATGTTTACCTGGATTGGCTTTCAGGGACAAGTCTTATGATCAACCATCCTTTCGGCTTGTAATGAGGGATATATAAGATCAGGTTGATCATTTTGGGCCAAAATAAACAAAGTGCTTTTAAAGAAGTAGTTCCCATACATAGTAATAAACACATTTCATGCAAAGAGCAATTATTAAAATGAAAGTTACTAAACCATGCAGTTCCCTAGTCATACTAATACTTAACTAGTCAATCATTGAGGGAAAAGATGGACTGGGACTTGTTTAATGTAAGAGAATCATCCCTAAGAGCATTCGAAGATGCTCGAAGGGTTGTCTGTCCAAAGCCTTAGTGAAAATATCAACAATTTGTTCATCTGTCCTGCAATGTACCATCTCAATGGAACCTTTCTCTACGTGATCACGTAGGAAATGGTGTCTAACCTCTATGTGCTTTGGTCTAGAGTGGTGCACAGGGTTTTTTGAGATATTTATGGCACTAGTACTATCACATTTAATAGAAACAGTTCCGAGAGACATACCGTAATCTTGAAGTTGATACTTGAGCCATAGAACTTGGGAACAACAAGCAGCAACGGCTATGTATTCAGCTTCAGCAGTTGATAGTGTCACTGAGGATTGCTTCTTAGATCCCCAAGATACAAGGCAATCTCCTAGGAATTGTGCCATGCCTGAAGTACTTTTCCGATCTACTAGATGCCCAGCGAAGTCAACATTAGTGAAGGAGGTTAGTTTGAAGGAACTGCTCTTTGGATACCATAAGCATAGGTTGTCTCTTCCCTTGAGGTAGCGAAAGATCCGTTTGACTTCCTTTAAGTGAGACTCCTTAGGGTTTGCTTGGAACCGTGCACAGAGACAGACGTCAAACATAATGTCCGGTCTGCTAGCAAAGAGATAGAGAAGGGAACCAATCATTCCTCGAATTAGTTTTTGATTGACATTGGTTCCTTTCTCATCTGCGTCAAGACGTGTGCTAGGTGAGATCGGAGTGTTGATGGGCTTTGTAGTGTCCATCCCGTACTTTGATAGCATTTCCCTGATGTATTTTTGTTGATGAATCTTGGTACCATCCTTTGTTTGAGAAATTTGAAGACCTAGAAAGAAATTGAGTTCCCCTACCATACTCATCTCGAACTCACTACTCATTTGTTTCTCAAATTTTTTTGTAAGCATAAGGTTAGTGGAACCAAAAACTATGTCATCAACATAGACTTGTACAATTAAAATGTCACCTGATTCTTTCTTCAGGAAGAGTGTCTTGTCAATAGATCCTCTTTGATAACCTTTGGATAATAGAAATGAAGCTAATATATCATACCATGCTCGAGGTGCTTTTTTGAGGCCATAGAGAGCTCTTTCAAGAAAGTAGACATGATTTGGCTTGTTGTCGTCTTCAAATCCGGGAGGTTCCTTCACATAAAATTCCTCTTGTAGATAGCCATTGAGAAAGGCTGTCTTCACATCCATCTGGAACAGTTTGAATCCTTTGTATGTTGCAAAGGCAATGAGTAACCGTATTGCTTCAATTCTGGCAATTGGTGCAAACATTTCCTCATAGTCGATTCCCTCCTCTTGATTATAACTTTGAGCCACGAGTCTAGCTTTATTTCGGGAAACGTTTCCTGACTCATCAAGTTTATTGCGAAAGACCCATCTAGTTCCAATGACATTCTTGTCTGGTGGCCTTGGAACTAGCTTCCACACTTGGTGTCTTTCAAACTGGTGGAGCTCATCTTGCATAGCTTGAATCCAATCAGGGTCTTTAAGAGCTTCCTGTATGCTTTTGAGTTCAACAAGAGAAACAAAGGCATTAAATGCACAAAAGTTATGGAGAGAGGAACGAGTTTGTGCTCCCTATTCTAGAGGTGTGAGAATGTTTTCAAGAGGGTGATCTTTTCTCTGATGGTAGTTCCTTGGTTGAGGTTGATTTGTTTCTGGAAGTTCCTCTTGAACACTAGAACTAGCTTCAGGTAGAGTTTGTGGAATCCTAGTAGTAGGAATGTTCCCAAGAGTTGATGCTTCAATTGTTTCTGGTGAAATATCCTCTTCTTCAGGAAAGTTGGTTGAAGGATCATCAAATTGCTCCGTGGCATCATTTTCTTCATGATCATCTTCAAGGGTTGATTCCTGTAGTTGAGAACCATTCCCATTGATGTACTCAGAGTCATCTCTTCGAGGGTTCAAATCATCATCCTCTTCTATTTGTTCCCTTGTTGGTTCCCATGGTATAGTGAAAGGTTTCACAGCTGTCTTTGATAGTGGATCTTTGGAGGAGGATCCTTGATGGATGGGATCTTCATCAAAGATGACGTGAATACTTTCTTCAAATTTTTTGGTTCGCTTGTTGTAGACTCGATATGCTTTGCTGTGGAGAGAGTAGCCAGTGAAGATTCCTTCATCGCTTCTTGGGTCAAATTTTCCAAGAGCATCCTTCCCATTGTTATGGACATAGCACCTGCAACCAAAAACCCTTAGATGGGAAATGTTTGGCTTTCGGCCTTTGATTAGTTCATAAGAAGTTTTAAGCAACAAAGGTCTAATCATAGCTCTGTTAAGGATATAGACTGAAGTTGAAATGGCTTCTGCCCAGAAGTTCGATGGGAGTCCACTTTCGAGCATCATGGCTCGAGCCATATTTTCCAGGGTGCGATTCTTCCTTTCGACTACTCCATTTTGTTGCGGAGTTCTTGGGGCAGAAAAATTGTGAGAGATTCCATGTTCATTGCAAAAATTGAGAAAGGTTGAATTATCAAACTCTGTTCCATGGTCTGAGCGTATGGACTGAAGCTTGGTTCCTAGGCTGACTTCTGTCTTCTTTATGAATATTTCAAACTCCTTGAACATTGTTCCTTTGGAAGACAAGAAGATAACCCAAGTGAAACGTGAATAATCATCTATTATAACAAACATGTACCTACTTCCTCCATAGCTACATGTGTCCATTGGACCACATAGATCCATGTGTAGCATTTCCAAAGGTTTGGAAGTGCTAACATTCCTTTTTGGTTTAAAGGAACTGCGAGTTTGTTTCCCCCTGGCACAAGCATCACACAGTTTTGTTGTATCTGGGTTTATCCTTGGTAATCCAACCACAAGATCTTGCATGAACAACTTCTGAATAAGATTTAGACCTGCATGACCAAGACGTCTATGCCAGAGATCCGTATCACTTGTGGGGATTGTTAGACATAGCTTTCTTGGAGGTTGAAAATCTTGATCAACAACGTAAACGTTGTTAGATCGTGTCCCTCTAAGAATAACTTTGTTAGTCTCTTTGTTCACAACCAGACATTCATTTGAATCGAAGGTAACAATGTTGTTTCCTTGATCACAAAGTTGTGCCACACACAGTATATTGTACCCAAGATCTGCCACAAGATTGACATTATTGACTTTGATTGATTTGTTGAGCTTCACTTCCCCTGAGCCTTGAATTGCCCCTTTGTTTTTGTTGCCGAAGGAAACATTTCCTCCTTCAACTTGGGTGTTAAGCGAGGTTAGATTGTTCCTGTTTCCTGTCATGTGGTTGGAGCATGCACTGTCTATGAACCACATACAGTTCCCCCTCGCTTTCACCTGCAAAGGAGTCAATGTTTGGTTACCAAGGCAAGGTGTTCCTTGCCTGGTTCCTTACAGGGATAGTAATCAATGTAATCTGCAATGTTAACGTCAACAGAGTGATAGTTCCTGTAGGATTTTAAAGGTGAAGTTCTGTTTGTGTTATTTCCTGAGAAACTGACTCTAGGACATTGTTCCTTGTAATGACCCTGACTTCCACATGTCCAACAAGTTTTGTAATATTGACCTAGATAATACTTAGGATGTGGTCTCTAAATTCTATTTTTCTCAACAGTTTCCTTGTTTGGTCCTCTGGAATCATTTCCCTTAGCTATCTTAACATATATCTTATGTGAGTTGTTCCCAGTGTAGTAGTCCATTTTCCCTTTAGTTCCACTTTCTAGAACTCTAATCTTCTCTTCTAAATGAGAATTTTTTTTATTTTTTCAGTTTGTAATTCTAGGGCTCTACTTTCACTTAGTTCCCTTAGAGTAAGAGTTTTTTTATCATTTCCAGAGTCTATTTCAGAGTATCCTATACCATGTCTAGAGGGGACAAACGTGACCTTAGGGATCTCTACCACTTTCTTTCCCTCAGTTATCTCTAGTTTCTTACTAAGATTTTCCTTCTCTGAAGTAACAATGGCAAGAGTAGAGATAAGCTCATTTTTAGCAGTCATAATAGAGTCAAGTTCCTTTCTCAGTTTATCACATACAGAACATTCAACAGATTTAGTGTTTTTTAAATCAAGTTCCCTTTCAGCAACATCATTTTCAAGTTTAAGACAATGCTCTTCAATTCCACTCATTTCCTTTTGTAGCTTCATATTGTCTTTAACAAGTTTAGAGAGTATACGAATAAGATCAAATTTAGAGTATTTATCAAAGCAACTAGTTAGAGACAAAATACTCACATCCTCTTGAGGTTCCTTTGGATCTCCTTTGATAGCCATAGCACACATGTTTGGTGTAACCCAAGCCTCAGGATCTTCATCATCAGAATCATCCCATGTTGCTATGTAAGCTTTGTTCCCAGACTTGTTCTCTTCATTTCCCAGAGGACAAGCCTTAGCATAATGACCCTTCTTGAAGTACTTGAAACACGTGATATCCTTTACATCCTTTTCTCCAAACTTGTTATAGTCTCTTGAATGACTGTTCCCTTCATAGTTCTTCTGGAACTTTCCCTTCTTGTAGAGGTTGCGTAGTGCCTTTGTGATGAGCACTATGTCATCCTCTTCCTCATCTTCAGATTCTTCACACTGTTCCTGTACAGACTTGAGTACTTTTTCAAGCTTAAGTGCAATTCCCTTTTCGGGTTTGTCTTGAGCCTTGTCAGAGTTCCTTCTTCTCTCATATGTTTTTAATTTTCCAAAGATCTCATGCAGCATGAGGTTCCTGTTGGATGGATTTTCTCTGAACGTTGTTTGATCGTGAGTCCATTCTCCGGAAAGACCATCTATCACCTTCTTGACTTTGATTCGTTCTGTGACTTCACTCTCTGAGATTCCCAAGTTCTCAAGTTTAGTCAGTAGTCCCTCGAAACGAAACTGATATGATGATACAGTTTCTCCTAGTTCCATCCTGAAATTGTAGAACTCTTGACGAACATCCATTTGATGATCTTCCTTTAGATCTGAACTTCCCATGTGCATCTGCTCGATTTATGCCCACATCTCCTTAGCGGTTTTTAGGTTTCCAACCTTGGCTGAGTCGATCTCACTCATGGAATAGTTGAGATACATCTTTGCCTTGTAGTTGGCTTCCATGCACTTCCACTCATTTGGCCCCCATTTTGTGAGATCATTCTCGATTTCTGGATTGATGGTGAAGTTCCCTCTTTCAATTACAGCCTATGCCTGGTAATCATGACTTCGTATCCAATCTTTCATCAACCCTTGCCATCGCTCAAAGCGTCCTTCGATCAGCCTAGGTGGTTTGTTGCTTCCGTGTCCAACAGCATTGAGATCTGAAGACATTCCTGTAGACATCCTACGAGTTTTCACAGAAAATCTAGAGCCAAGCTTTGATACCAATTGTAGGATCGTATTAGTAAGACAAGTTCGGGAACTGTTCCAGTGACAGTTCCCTTACGCGGCGGAATAAACGATACGATAAGTAAACAGTAAATCAGAGACAGGTACACGGTTCCTTATAGAGGAACCTCTTCAGCCAACTAGCTGAAGAGTAAACCTCTACCTCCCTTGGAGGATTTTGAACACACACTATATTCTATTGATAGATCTCAAGTTCCACAATACAAAGTCGAACTTCTCTATTGTTCGCAATCCCATTTACAAACAATACTAACGACTAAGACATAGTAGTTCCTAGATCTGAGCACAATTGAATATAGAGAGTGAACCTTACTCGTTCCTGTGCTGTTCCCTTTAGCACAGGAACCACCTTCTTCAAGTCGACGAAGATCTTCACGCAGTCTTCATCACTTGCTTCTTCCTTCCTTGAACTTCAGCTGAATTGTCGTCTTTACTGAATCAGCTCAGGCTCTTTCTTTCTCTCTTTCCTTTTGTGGATCTCGTATTCTTGCATTCAAGAGCTTATCTGACCTAGCGGCGTCGCATACTATTTATAGGGTTTCTACTTTTAGTTTTGACACCTTTTCCCTTCTTATCTTGGGGAGTACGACACTATTCAAAAAGACTAGCGTACCCTTTTGCATTCTTGTTCATTCGGAGCTTGGCTTGCCGCCCAAGACAATAGTGAAAAGTCTTCACTGTCCTTTCATTTACTTGCCACGTACACAGGTGGCTTGACAGGGAACGTTTCCCTTGCTTTTCCTCTGAACCTGTCTAAGATCACTTGTACAAGGAATTAGTTCCATCTGTTTTTCATTATCAAAACCTCGATTACTCGAATGGAGAAGTCATTGTCCCAGTGTTAGTTCCCTAACACTGTTCCAACAATTTCCCCCTTTTTGATGATGACAAACCCTTATAAAATGCAAGTCAGGGATGCGGGAAAGATAGAAGAGATTAAGCACCAAATTAACACAAGCAATACTTTATAGATACTTAGTTCCCCCTAAAATGGACAAGCAGTTCAATTTTCAAGATTTTTTAAGCTTATAGTTCCCCCTCGGCTTATGGCTATTTATTCTGCATTCTCTTAGACAACGCATCTCTGCATTTTTCCACTTTTCCCCCTTTTGACATCATCGAAAAGAATCGAGTATAAGCATTCAAGAAAAAGCAAGTAAAGCACAGTCATAACTAGAGAATAATAGCAAAATGCATTTATTGAAATGGTTGAAACAAAGTATAGGAACAGACAATCTAAAAAAAACATTGAAGGAAGGTAAGACAGCTAGGGAAATGTTTTGTAGAGGGCTTGTTCATGGAGCACAGGAGGAGGAGGAAGGTAACTTTTGTTGGATGTCTAGAAGAACATCGAGAATCCGCTCGTTGACCCCACATAGACGATTGAGAGCTTGGAGAACTGTCTTTGAATCTCCCTGTTCGATGTACACAGGAGGAAGAGCTTCCTCAGTGGGTTCCTGAGAGTGCTTCATTCTCTGAATGTTGGACATGTCCATTTCTTGTCCAAGCTCTTTTTCCTC